>NW_021011496.1:0-426671 GCF_003987935.1 Bombyx mandarina
AAAAAAAAAAAAAAAAAACTTCTCTATATTCTTTATAAGTGTTGAAAATTTTATACTCCTCCGTCCGTGCAATTTTCGTAAAAAGGGATACAAAGTTTTTGCTTCACGTATTAATATATAGATACTGTCAGTACCTATGTAATAAAAATAAGGCCTTCAATATCTGTGTATTAATATGCTCTATCATGTACATAAATATAATTTGAAAAAAATGTTGCAAACAAATACATTAGTAATCATATTATAAGGAATCACAACGTTTAGTCTTCAGTCGTAGCAAATAGGTTCTTCAGTCGTAGCAAATAGGTCAGTGACCTTGTTGAAACCTACATAAAGTATGGGTGAGGTCATGTGAAATATGATCCTGTGCTTACACTATTGAGTATTTTTCATTGATATTTTGTGTGCAGCCTAAATACATTAAGCACCCTTAAGGATCTATTTTTTGACGTCATCTCCACCATTTTTTAATGTGGGATAATACCACTTTCACCATAGCATCACTATTCACATATCACGAGGCTTGTGGAGAGTAGTTAACGGTTGATAAGGCTAAGGTGCCCTTGGCGTTGCTGAGGTCCACGGGCGACGGTACTAGTCACCATCAGGCGGGCCTTATGCTCGTCTTCATAGAAGGGCAAAGTTAAATTACATCCCAAAGGCGCACAACTAATAAGACGCTACATTCTTAAACCGACTCCAATTTGTATTCTAGTTAGATTTGTGGTAAATTATTCTTGTACTCGTCTATAATGACATGTTGCCAGTTGATGTGGGATATCAGCTTCGAAGTCATGTTTAAGAATACGTTTGGGTAAGGGAGTTAGTGGCTCTTAACGATAGTAGATTTATCATAGTTAATTGTACACATAAATAAAGAAAATAGCTTTTCCAACGTATTTTACTTCGACATTTTTTGTGAACTCAAAGCTCCCCCTTAAGCTCTTGTCTCTCTGTAATCCAACCAAATGTTTCACGATACAACATTATTTACAAAATGTAATTTGCTTTTTAAGCTTCGATGTGATTAAGTTTTTTTTTTTTCATACGATTCTGAGCTTTCGTTTGAAAATTTATATAATTTACATTTCAATGTAATCATTACAAATTAGCAAATACCCGCGCCTTTAAATCGACGAACATAATGTAGTTTATCGCTTAGTTAGTTGGTTAAACAAGTCCACGACTCATCTGTTTTTACCGCGTTCATTGTACGGAATAGCAGGCGCATGAAATTCCGGTCAAAGTTGACCTGCTACAAGACTTTATGGTAGAGCCGCTGGTGAACATTTGCTAACGTGCTATTGTTATTTTAATAGATGTACCCTGTAGTGAAATCCGCACTTCTACGACCCTACTAGAATCTGCCGCGGCTTAACACACACGAGTATAGCCGTCTGAAGAAAACTTATACAAACAAATTAAAATTCGTAATTTATTTATTTATTGCTTAGATGGGTGGACGAGCTCACAACCCACCTAGTGTTAAGTGATTACTGGAGCCCATAGACATCTACGACGTAAATACGCCGCCCACCTTGAGATATAAGTTCTACGGTCTCAGTATAGATACAAGGGCTCCTCACCCTTCAAGCCGAAACGCATTACTGCTTTACGGCAGAAATAGGCGGGGTGGTGGTACCTACCCGCGCGGACTCACAAGAGGTCCTACCACCAGTAAAGTAGTATCATCGAATCTAATTAACTTTGAAACAATATTTTGTAGAGCTTTGTGTCAGAGTGCAGAAATGCGGGTTTAACCCATAGACACAGCCCACTGAGTTTCTCGCTGGATCTTCTCAGTGGGTCGCCTTTCCGATCCGGTGGCAGATTCTGCGAAGCACTACTCTTGCTAGGGCCAGTGTTAGCAACACTCCGGTTCGAGCCCCGTGAGCTCACCCAACATGTTAGGGCGAAGCTGAAATAGCCTCTCAAGGCTATCAGCATAGGTAAAAAAATATATTCGGGTATACAGAATAGTACATAGTAGAATAGATAGTACATAGAGTACAGTTTACCCATCATGACGCGTGATTAAATCTCCCGCTTACACCCAAAATTATTGTCCTGAAACTAATTTAGTGTAATTACCTACGTAATGTAATTAAGTTTTAACAGTTTGGCTTATAATAGAGTGTAATTATTACATTAATATTGAGCTTCATTATTGCTAAGGATCTTACCTATCCTCGGACACGGATACAGCGCCTATTTTCTGACTTTTTTGCCAGTTTTTATTTCGAACTTGCTGACCCGGCATACTTCGTAGTGCCTCAATCGATAAATAAAAGACCTAAATTTTGGTATAAAATAAACTTAAAACAAACAAAAGGAATCCGTCCGACGGGGGATACATCAAAGGAAAAACAAAATTGTTATTTTTATTTAATTCCGAACATTTTCATACTTATCTACTTTTTAAACCTTCTCTGGACTTCCACAAATAATTCAAGATCAAAATTAGCCAAATCGGTCCAGCTGTTCTCGAGTTTTAGCGAGACTAACGAACAGCAATTCATTTTTATATATATATAGGTTGATTATCGTCGCAGTCTATGTAAACCGGCAATATTCAACCTCATATGAAGGTCGATACCGACTCATTAAATCTTTATAAAGCAACGTCTTAAACAAAAGCTAATAAAAATAACTTTGAAGCCATTAAATTAAGTTTTAATTGAATCTCTCAAACATCCCTCGCGCACTTAACTTCCAAATCTAATTTAATTAAAAAGCCAATACATTAATACCACGTTTTAAAGCAAAACATACATTCGTTATCCCTCCGTGTTGAGACGGGGTGAGGGTGTACCTCGGGTCTAGTAGACCGAGAGAATTTGATTTAATCGGGTTATAGTTTGTGATCGTTTGGGGAATGGTGGGGTGCAATCGCAGTAACTGCTTCTGGGGTGTGAAGAGAATAAGAGATGTATTGCTTGCTCTATACGGCGTTGGAAAACGCAACGGGCCGCTAGTTACGGTGGTCTAGAACATAATATAGTTATGTATATCGTGGATTTTTCCCTGAACTTCTGATTGTACATTTAATTAAACATTTACGGTTTCGTAACAAGGTAATAAATAGAATTACTATAATATTTTGAAAATTTTTAAGAAACTAAATAAGGTCGTTTTTTTATGATTAAAGGATTACTGGTGGCCCGGAGGCCTTTCCAGTTTCACCAGGACAGGTGGGCGAGCAAAGGCTCAGCCAGGAGTGGTGGGATTTGCTAACAGCTGCCCGAGCGCCTCCAAAGGAGACCTAACAACTCAAGAGCAACTGCTTCGCGAATGAGTCTACTACCGGATCGGAATCGCGACCCGCTGAGAAGATGCGGCGAGAAACTCAGCGGGCTGATGCATGGGTTAGGTTGCACGTCGACCTCTTTGTTGAGTTTGATGAGTATGGTAAAGGTTATTCGATCTGATGGATCCGTAAGGACGTGTCTAGGGCGTCGACGGTGACTGGCTCCTGCGTGATCAGGATTCGGGGAGTAGTTAAAGGTCGTTTGTACAACTAGGCTGGCACTATTGGCTTGTGGTGGTTTTTACTGGTGGTAGGACCTCTTGCGAGTCCGCGCAGGTGGGTACCACCACCCCGCCTATTTCTGCCGTGAAGCAGTAATGCGTTTCGGTTTGAAGGACGGGGCAGCCGTTGTAACTATACTGAGACTTTAGAACTTGTATCTCAAGGTGGGTGGCGCGTCTACGTTGTAGATGTCTATGGGCTCCAGTAACCACTTAACACCAGGTGGGTTGTGAGCTCGTGCACACATCTAAGGAATAAAAAATAAAAAAAATTATACCTTTATTGTTAACCTCCTTTTATTGTTATTGTTAACTCTATTGTTAACTCACTACACGGTGAGTTTAAAGTTAACGTTATTCATACGGTTTTTCTTGTGTTTGCGACTGTGAGTATTTTTATTGACAAACTTTGAGATTCAATGTACCAAAAAAAAACCTTAATGAAACTCGTGCTGGATGTTCGCTTATTCTTTTGATTCGTTATATTTGTTTTGTTGATACAAAATAATTTCAGTAACCGTGCTCGTCGAACTCGACAAAGAGTTCGCCGTGCAACCTAACCCATGCATCACCCCGCTGAGTTTCTCGCCTGTTAGGTCTCCTTCGGAGGCGCTCGGGTAGCTGTTAGCAAATCCCACCCCTCCTGGCTGAGTCTTTGCTCGTCCACCTGTCTTGGTGAAACTGGAAAGGCCTCCGGGCCACCAGCAATCCTTCAATCATAAAAAAATATATATATCTGGGCCGTTGTTTGCAGAGGGACATTCTGAATACTACTGAAAAGGTTCCCGAGTTGGTTTTTATAAGCGCCTAATATAAGTTGGAATGCGAGCTCATTGAACAATGATATGCAATCACAAATAGTTTAATGCCATTTTTATCTAGTGGACATTACACTTGCATCATCTCTTTCCATAAAAACGTAAATTTGTCTCCCTAAAAACCCTAATGTGATTTTGATAGAGTTTTTTTTTAAAGAATGAAAAGAAATACGAAGAAGAATCGCTAATGATGTTCATAAGTTTGAAAAAGATCTCGGGCAAAGCTCGCCATGGAACTTTCACTTGCAGAATGAGTTAAGATAATCTGTAGTGATTTTTAGTATATCTTTTAAAACTTTAAACAAACTTTCAAAGATGCTGTCTTTAAAGAAATTCCTGGATTTCTATGTGGATTCCATGTGGGGTACCGTAATCGGGAAAAAGCGTCCGTAACGTAAGATTTTTATTATTTATGTATAGTCTTAGTATGCTGGCTATACAGTGTCTAATGTATAGTCTACGTGATGACGGTTATTATTATTTCTATGATAGAACATAATTAGGCTTAATTATTATTATTCATATAAATAGCTGTTTCTTTGTATATATTATTATTATATATTTTTTATAAATCATTGTGAATAAAAGAAAGTTGATAACTTTGTAGTTTTTATTTTTATTTTTATCAATAAAAAAATCATACTAAAAATGTATACTCGAATAATTATTTTCTTTATACCTCGAATAGAACTTAAAATTAATATTTTTATAATAAGGAACTTCGTCCCTATCCTGTGTCCCACGACACCGCACATTTAGTTTTTTTAATAGTCAAAGCTATAACAAAATATTCTCAAGTAGTTAGTTTTTATTTCAACGAATACTATTCTTTTATCTTTGTTTTAGAATTTAATAAAAAAAAAAAAATCCCTTAATAAAATTCCATCATCATTTATCATAAAATTTCTATCATCCTTACTCGTCAGACTAAATGCTAATCAAAGTGACGTCATACGTGTGTAACCTTTATGTTTATTAGTTAGTCTGTCGTACATTTTGGCCCGAAATGACGTCACATGTAATGAAGTCGCCTTCAGCTGAGCTTGTAAAGTTTGCGCGACAGTTTGCCTATTCACGTCATCGCTGAGAGATTGACGATCACTATAAAGAACGTTTATTGGTTGGACGGGCCGTCTCCCGGCCATGACCGTCTAAAAGCTCCAGTAAAAGCGCACTGGAATAAAAACTTTCCAGTGTGATTTTACGAAGTCAATCTTATACCTTTAAACGAGCAATTCTTGTATATTAATATATATATAATCTGAATCTCGGAAACGGCTCCAACGATTTTCATAAAATTTAGTATACAGGGGATTTGGGGGGCGATAAATCTGTGATTTATTTTCAGAAAATGTTGTTTTATTCGTGTTTTCAATAATCAACTTTATCGATAATCAACTTTATGACTCTTCCCGACATCTATTGGCGAATAATAATACTAGCTTTAAAGACACAACAAGATGGCGTTATAAAAAAAAACCGAGTAAAGCTCGGTCATCATCTAGTAAATTATTAAGAAAAACAGTTTTGATACCACATTATTCAGAATCTAATTAAAATGTTGAAAATCTCTCGACACAACTCGGCACAACCCTATCTCAATCATTGATATTTTTTTATTGCTTAGATGGGTGGACGAGCCCACAGTCCACCCGATGTTAAGTGGTTACTGGAGCCCATAGACATTTACAACGTAAATACGCCACCCACTTTCAGATATAAGTTCTAAGGTCTCATGTATAGATAGTTACAACGGCTGCCCCACCCTTCAAACCGAAACGCATTACTGCTTCACGGCAGAAATAGGCAGGGTACCCGTGCGGACTCACAAGAGGTCCTGCCACCAGTAAAAATTACGCGAGTCCACTAAGTCGTCACTGTCTACACCGGTCTAACTTTAACTCCACGTAATTGCTCCAGAAATCACTACATTTGATAACTTATTGAGTATTAAAATAATTATATTGTCTTTTTATCTGATGTAGGGGAGTTCGCCCCTACGTCACGAGGGGTTGCAGCGGAGTGCGGATAAGAGGGCATTATATACCAAACGATAAACCGAGTCAACGATTCCACATATTTTAGTGGGGAGCGTAACGATGTCCGCCTGTTACACTGTGTTGTAACCAAAACACAATACATACATCGCGATACGCTAAGTACACACGGGAGATATCGAAGAGATTCGAAACTAATATAGTTTTCGGGATCGCTTTTGAAATTTAGCATCATAATATTCAAATGTGTTTCACTGTGAAAGGGACTCGCCCGCACGAGCCGTCTCTGGATGAGAACAATGAACAATCCCGCTATCGCACAAAATATGAGACACTTGGCATTGTTTCGGAGATGCCGGTGTTAAAAGTGGATACAGAATTAAATAAATTTTCTGTGAAGCCACTTTTATTGTGGCTTGTTAATGTGTGTATGATTATTGTTGCATAAAATGAAGTTTAGTGTTCAAACTTACCGATAGTAAGATGTACCGGCTGTGAATAAGTACTGACAGCGATACGAGAAGAACTATTTAGACTAATGGTAGTCATTTATTAATTTTGTACATCCATCGTGAGTCCATGTCATGTCTCGGTAGGCAGTGGCTTGGCTCTGCCCCTGGCATTGCTGAAGTCCATTCATTCCGTATTCTATCCATTCTCGTTACTCCACACATCCATCGCAACATTCACATCTCTGCTACATGCAATCGCCTTTCATCCGCCACTTTAGTGGTCCAACAAGCTGATCCATACAAGGCGGCAGGCCTTATTAAGGTCTTTCGTTAGCTTGGTATTTACATATTTATCTATAATATATATTATTATGTAAAATATATTTAACGGAATCTATGAACCTGATTTTTAGCCACTTTAATAAATCGGATTGATTTGAAACTTCACAATACATATTCTAATCGGGATATTTAGAATTAATGAACGAATGTTTTTTACTATATATTTTTTCTTTACTTTTAATACCTGTTAAAAATATATATGGCATATAGCATACCACGCATTTTTACCACAAAATGTTTTTTTTTCTTCAGTTTTTATCGGATTTAGTTAGTAAGATTGCCCACAGTAATTTTACGGTCATGTTAATATCAATAGTGACGCCTTTTGCCTGGCTATAAGGCTATGCGCTGTGGCTATCGCTAAATATTATGTAATACACCCATTCTGAGAAACAGCTCGTACGCCACCTGTCGAACGTTAATTGTATTAATTTCAACCCTTTCCTGAAGCGGCTGCAACAACTTCACGTTTCAAAGTAATAGAATAAGCTATGTTGGAATGCATTAAAAGTTTATTAATAAACTAGCGACCCACCCTCGCTTCGCTTCGGAAACATTAAATCTTATTAATGATAGGCGAAGCCCGCCATGTTGCGCGCGGTACGACAATAACTGCGGGTGACGCCGCGGGGCGAAGCTAGTCTAAAAAAAGTAGCCTAAGTTACTGCTTATATCATCAGCTACCTATCAGTGAAAGTCTCATCAAAATCGGTCCAGCCGTTCAAGAGAATAGCCGGAACAAACAGACAGACAGACAAAAATTGTAAAAAATGTAATTTTGGTGTATGTACCGTATATTTATATTCATATGCGTGTAGTAAAAAGCAGTTATTTCAATATTACAAACAGACACTCCAATTTTATTTATTCTTCTTCTTCTTCTCCATTGCTCCCTCATTGCTGAGGATCGTGACTCCGTTTTAGCTTGTGGACTGTTAGCCTCCATCGGTTCCGGTCAGTTGCCTGGTGTAGCGCTAAATGTTTTTTTTTTTTTATATGTTAATTTTATTTATATGCATAGATATATTTTAGGAGTTCACAGATAACGGTATTTTAAGATTTTTACAAGCGGTCGTCGAAAAAATTTTCAAAATTACATTTTGTTACTAACACTACTTATGCCGTATGAATTAATTAAATGTGCCTCAAAGGTTGGACGTTGGTTTGAATACACTGTTTGTTACAACAAGGCTGTCTGTCTGCACGCGAGCCTGTGATGTGAATTTAAATGCGGGAATTTTCTGTATTTGAAAAATTTTCAGTATTTCAGTTTCTGTTGCACCTCCTCTGATGACGGGCTCTTCAGAGGAAAGTTCATTCGTATTAAATCGTTGCATTGAGAGTGCATTTGATATCTATACTAATATTATAAAGCTGAAGAGTTTGTTTGTTTGAACGCGCTAATCTCAGGAACTACTAGTCCGATTTGAAATATTCTTTCATTGTTAGATAGCCCATTTATTGAGGAAGGCTATAGGGTATAACATCACGGTAAGACTAATACAAGTGGAGCACCAATAAAGAATGTTTCAAAATAGGGGTTTAAATAGCTCCTTAACATTCTATAATTCAAAAATATCTTTACTTTCTACGTAAATGAAGTGGGGGGTAAAATTTAGCGTTATGCCAAAGTAACTATTCCACGTGGACGGAGTCGTGGGCAAAAGCTAGTTTTAAATATCAGAACAACAATACAATTACGAGAAAAGAAAATGGTCCAAAATAATAATGTTCTAATGTTTGACGAAAGACCAGAGAAAAAAGATTGATCGAGGAAATAAAGACAAGGCAGGTGGCACGTGGACAACAGATAAGAGTTGAAGCAATTGCAGGAGGTCTTCGTCAGGAAGAGGTCAATCGATAGAGGTGATAAGGCGAATTAGAAAAAAACTGTTTTGCTTTGTTTTTTTTATTGCTTAGATGGGTGGACGTGCTCACAACTTACCTGGTGTTAAATGGTTACGGTAGCCCATATACATCTATAACGTAAATGCGCTACCCACCTTGAGATATAAGTTCTAAGGTCTCAGTATAGCTATAACAGCTGTTTTTGTTTGCCCTTTAAGCCGAAACGCAATTTTATGCAAATTATAATTTTGCGGGTTTGATTTTTATTGCACAATGTTAATCCTTCACCGTGGAAGTCAATCGTGAGCATTTGTCAAGTACTTATTTCATTAGAAAAATTAGTGCCCGCCTGCGGGATTCGAACACCGTTGCATCGCTAGATACGAATGCACCGGACGTCTTATCCTTTAGGCCACGACGACTTCCTGTTAATATAATCCTGTGTTCGCGGTCACGTGGCTTTAGATAAAATCAGAGCTTGCGTTGTGAAACAAGAGTCGCTTACGCTAAAGTGTGATCCACGTCCACAAGAAGCAATGTAAGCGGCATTATCGTCGACAAAACGCAGCGTTTCTACGACACATCCCCAATCTGCACTTATCTGGTGCTCGGCGGTATTTTCATCATATTTTGTATACATTACCGCTTTATTGAGTTGTCGCGTGTAAGGGGAGATTTTTTCCTAACCGAGCGCTTACTGGAGACATCGAATCACCACCGACTTTGAGAACTGATTAAACTAGCTATTTCAATTTGTTTATTCCTGTGAACGTTTTTGTATGGAATAATAATATACTGAAAGCTTTTTAAGCTTGTATCATGTACATACTGTAATTTCAAGTGTTAAAAATAAATTTCGTAATAAGTACTTTTTAGATTGCTATATTTGATGTATATTTTAGTTCCTCATCCTCCTTGCGTCGTTCTATTACTGAGGGTCGTGACTCCCTTGCTGCATCGATCTCTCTTGTATGATTGTTCCCATCTGCTGCGATCCTTGGCCTCGTGGAGGGCGTCGTGGAACTTGATGTCCAGATAAGATCGAATTTGGTCCGATCGTCTCGTGGGACTTCGACCTCTGGGACGTCTGTCCTCTATCTTGCCAGTCATTATCAGCTGCCTAAGGTTGTGACCCTGCTTTCGAGCAATGTGTCCAAAAAACTCAAATACTCTACGAATGCATATTGTGGAGAGTCGAATTTTAACAAGCTCCTTTAGTATTGACACATTCCACGGAATCTGTAGCAATTTCCTCCAGCACCACATTTCGAAGGCGTCTATACGGTTTCTGTCAGCCTTTTTCAGTGTTCAGGTCTCCGCTCCGTAGCTGAATATGGAGAAAACCACTGAATTCACCAACCTGGGTTTTGTTTTCCGGGAGATATTTCGGTCTCTTCATATCTCATGCAGTTGAGACATTGCATTTTTGGCCATTCCTATACGTCCTTACCACTTTTAGTTACCCGATTACAACACGCCAATGTACATAAAACAAAACAATTTAGTCATATTACAAATCCATTATCTAAGTAGTTTCAATGATAAATGTTCGTGCCACCCTATTGCAGAGGGTGTCTATTTACGAATATTTTATTCTTCAAATGTCGTGTTTTTCTTAATAAAGCACTTTCACGGTTTTTATCTCGAATATTAAAGAAACAATTCTTTATAATAATTGACATAAATCCTAATCTTCGAGATGAGGTCAACGATTCCATTGTATTACAATTTTCCCACCCCTCAAACCCGAGTTTACGATTAATTTATTATAGAAATAGGCAGGATGGCCTATTTAGCCAGCGGCTTGGCTCTGCCCCTGGTATTGCTGAAGTCTATGGGCGACGGTAACCACTCACCATCAGGTGGGCCGTATGCTCGTCTGCCTATAAGGGCAATAAAAAAAATCTAAACACTTTGCTTATCCCTAGGTCATAAGCTGGATATTTCGCGGGAAATACTCCAAGGAATCACGCGGTCATCTCAGCATCTCATTTCTCGTCACCGGCGCAGAGTTCATGCATGGAAACTCTACAGAGTCCCTACAATGCCTTTGCAAACATTGTTCTTGCCAGTTACTATGTTTGATGTTTTCTGAGTTTTAAAAGATGTCCTATTTCAAAAGTGATTTAAGAGAGAGAGAGTAAGAGAGTCCTTAATCGTAGACGGTGACTATAAAGTGCTCCTGATTTATTTGAGCACGGCCAATAGGTGCTGCAATGACCGCCAATCATCAGATGAGCCCTACATTCAGCCCTAGGTCGATATTCCCTAAAATGTTCCCCACCACCATAATGATTCGATCCCTGTATCTGACTGATGACTTGCTCGTGAGTCGTATTAATTGAATCGAATCTTATAGTCCATAATTCAAATATCCGAAAAGCGTTGTCACCAAGCAAACAATCAAACACAATAATTATAAAATATGACCGCGATTTATATGATATTGTCTGAGTACAGATTCAGAACCCTCCCATCAATCTTGGGTCGGATTAAAGCCCTTTTCTCGAGAGGGAATCTGTGGATCTGGTTTCGAGAGCCGTTTACTATTTCTTGGGCAAAATCGATGGGAGATGGAATGATACCTTTATATTTGTATTCAGGGAGGATAGCTAGATATCAATGACACTTTTACTGATAAATTTATGGTGGTACACTGCAGCTGAATATTGTATGATATTTAATATCAGCATTAGTTGCGGAAACTGTTGTAACTAGTTGCAAACAGTTGACGACATCAAAATTGTGTCGACAAACTTAGTTTTTAATTTTCGGTACAGAAATATCTGTTATTAGCACAGAATTGACATATGTCAATAAAAATATAAGTATGCTTCTGACCAACCATGGCAATACGAAAAAATTGTTAATCAAACATATTTAATTCTTAGACATAAAACCAAACTCCTGTTTCTTAATTGTGCAATAAACAATAAAAAGTCCGCTAATGTTTTTGTTCATATAAAATAACCGAGATATTAAGGGGTGGAGGGAATGGCCTAAAAATACTTGGACTGCATGAAAGAAGGTATGCAAGAGAAGGATGTTCGTGAAGAGATGACGTATGATAGGCCTGAATCGAATTAGGGGACATGCTGCGCACATCCCATTTAGTAGGCGATAAGGACAAGAAAAAAAAGAAGATATTGCGACTTAAATGCTTTTAGTCATCTCGAGATCTGAACATGCAGCCTGAAAGATTCTTCTTCTTTGTCGCTTCCTCATTACTGAGGGTCGTGACCACCTTGGTCCAGTTTTTGCACTAGCTTCCTCCAATGTTGCCTGCATTTGGCCTGCTTAATGGCCCCCGGGACGCTAATGTTTGTGGCCTCCTTGAAAGATTAGAAGGAATTAAAAATAGTTCCAGGTGATCAGGGTAGCTAACGCGTACCTATATCTCGGAATTTGGGCTATTATAAGGCTTAAATCCACTGATAAATATCCAAACTTATTTTAAGATTTTTTGTTGTGGCACTCCTATCTAAGCATTATATTGTATCAATTATATAAAATCGAACGTAATCTGGGTCACATATCTAGAATAAACATATCGAATGTTATACAAACAATACTTATGGCGCTATAAGATTTAATGGACGCATTATTAATGTTGGGGGCTTTGGAAATACGTATTATGGCGGTAAACGTGAACTGGAACCGATCAAAATTGAACTATTTATGATAGTAGTTGCCCTCACGCCGAAATATCGCTGGCGAGGCAATTACGTATCGACCTCACGGCCGGACCGGCGCTGATTAACCATGAGTTTATATGAAATGAACCGCGTTTGTGTACTAAATTATTGTAATAAGCACAGAGCTATGGACGGGAGCCCAACCATGGTATTCTGAAGCTGTTACAGCTCTAAAGAGCGTTGTGAGGCCACGCGTCGCGTTTGAAGTCGTGGCCTAAACGATAAGACGTCCGTTGCATTCGTATGTAGTGATGAACCGATGTTCGAATCCCGCAGGCGAGAACCAATTTTTCTAATGAACTACGAACTTAACAAATGTTCACGATTGACTTCCACGGTGAAGGAATAACATCGTGTAATAAAAATCAAACCCGCAAAATTATAATTTGAGTAATTACTGGTGGTAGGGACCTCTTGTGAGTCCGCACCGGTAGGTACCACCGCCCCACCTATTTCTGCCGTGAAGCAGTAATGCGTTTCGGTTTGAAAGGTGGGGCAGCCGTTGTAGCTATACTTGATACCTTAGAACTTATATCTCGAGGTGGGTGGGGCATTTACGTTGTAGATGTCTATGGGCTCCAGTAACCACTTAACACCAGGTGGCAATAAAAAATATATATAAAAAAACGCGGTTTTTTTATATATATTTTTCTACAACGTAAATGCACCGCCCACCTTGAGATATAAGTTCTAAGATCTCAGTATAGTTACAACGGCTGCCCCGTCCTTTAAACCGAAACGCATTACAACTTCACGGTAGAAATAGGCAGGGCGGTGGTACCTACCGGTGCGGACTTACAAGAGGTCCTACCAATGCGCAATGTGCGGAATTCAATGCTACGTATTATCATGTGTTTCATATTAATTGGTGTACATTTACCTGCATCATACGAATTTTCGATTTGACGTTACGGGGATGTCAGACGAGGTTTACTTAGGAAGAGGCACGTCAGCGGCACGCGCCGCCTGTGCAAGCCGACCGTGAGTGCTGCGCCGCTGGCCTAAGTCATGAGCGGAATACCTTTCCCACAATCGAAGAATTAATTTCATAGGCGTTAAACGAAGCCACAAGATTACGGCACTTGAAAATAATAATAAAACTTGAGAGAGGTCAAGAGACACCCGAATGGAACGAAGTTCCTTTCGATTAATTAGTGAAGGAATTGTAATAAATTTTTTTAAAGTTATAATAATCTTTTTATGTACAAAAAACCTGTACACACTCAACAAAAATAATCGTCGCGATACCACACTGTTCAATGCGAAATAGAAATATGAAACGAAAATAGCTGGCTTGCTTTCTATGAGAGAGAGAGAGACAGACAGAGAAACGCACGCACGCCGCACGGCTTACAACTATAGCAATAGTGTCGTTACAACTTTTGGTCTTAATTTTTTCCGTCTAGCCCCCTTTCGCAACGCGCGACAAGGAACTTCGATCCAATAAAAAAACATTTTTTTATGATTATTTTGAATTGAAAAATTTGAGTTGTTCTTACTGAATAATATGATATTTGTAGGACAGGCGCGGGAAATATCATAGTCACTATATTTGTCGCGAAGTAATCACGCGTTCTTGACAGTTTTCACGACAGCCTTCAGTTGACATTAGATGTACCATGGGTCCCTCCTTTATTTTAATAATCTATCTAAAGTATGATTCCACGAAGCCCTTCACGCGGTCTATGATTGGAAACGTCGGAAAAACAGCAAAAATAAAATCCTGCCTATACATGATGGTCACGACCGTTCGCAATGAGAAAACGATGCGAAGAGTAGGGGAGTATCAGTACGACAAGTATAAAGATAAGTTTTTGTATCGATTAAATTTGGTTAACTAAAAACTAATTTAATTACATCGCGTATAGAGAATAAGCCTGTCCTTTATTCTCTATACACCATGGTCCTAAATCAATAAAAAACTTTTATTCTAGCCACGTCGACAATTTTCAGATCTGTAATTGTTTCATTGTTAAGATAACGCTTACATTATTATTTTAGGAATATTATTTTTTGGGTTCGAAGCGCTCTTCACTTGTATCTCGCGTCCCACTAAAGATGTTATTGTATAGTAATGTACGTCAAGAATTCCGAACGTGGGATGATAGAAAATTTCCTGCATTATCTAGCATTTTGAAATATAAAAGGAGAAAAGCGTCTTATGGCGGAGACAAATGAGTAATGCTGAAGAAATTTAAGTGAGTTTGGTATATGTTATTTAGTAGATATTATATTATATTATAAAATAATATAATATTATTTTGTAATATAATATATTATCAAAATAACCCTTCTACTCATATCTGTTCATAAAATATTTATAACTACTGATAGCATGCACCCCACGCTTTTTTTTTACAATAAAATCAGTTTATCTTACACTATTTTGAATTCAAATTTATTAAAATTTATTTTCTATTTTTTAGTTGGATTTTCTATAAAAGCGTATNTAATATAATATATTATCAAAATAACCCTTCTACTCATATCTGTTCATAAAATATTTATAACTACTGATAGCATGCACCCCACGCTTTTTTTTTACAATAAAATCAGTTTATCTTACACTATTTTGAATTCAAATTTATTAAAATTTATTTTCTATTTTTTAGTTGGATTTTCTATAAAAGCGTATTTTGTTAGTTTTTTAAACTGTTATTAATTTTTAATTTATTAATGGAATTTAAATTTTTTCAATGTTAATTTTAAAATATTGAATTGTCATCTGTCTTTATTAAGTATAGGTACCAAATGTCGAGTTAATCAGACGTTTTGAAGGGGGTCAAAATCATGTTCAAAGATTCCGTTACAACTGGTGGTAGGACCTCTTGTAAGTTCGCGCGGGTAAGTACCACCGCCCTGCCTATTTCTGCCGTGAAGCAGTAATGCGTTTCGGTTTGAAGGGTGGGGCAGCCGTTGTAACTATACTTGAGACCTTAGAACTTATATCTCAAGGTGGGTGGCGCATTTACGTTGTAGATGTCGATGGGCTCCAGTAACCACTTAACACCAGGTGGGCTGTGAGCTCGGCCACCTATCTAGCAATAAAAAAAATTTAAAAAAAAACATACGTCTGAAGCTTATAAAAGCGTATTAAAAAGGGGAAAAGCGTCTTATGGCGGAGACAAATGAGTAGTGTTGAGAAATTTAGGTTAGTTTGGTATATGTTATTTAGTAGACACTCGCTCCTGAGCTCTCATTCACCCCCACCATTCAGCTCTATGCGTTTTAACTTATTAGCTTCGTACGAACGTGTTTTTTTTAACTGAGTATACACCTTATCTACATGTACTTAACGTCTGATTTTTCAAAACAAAATGAGTGAAGAAAGCATCTCATTTGTTTTTGGAGTTTGTTAATCTTTAGTTAACTATTTACTAATCATATTTATATGCATTAGGTCGAATCGGTTGCAATAACATGACAATAATCTATTCCAACTATAGAATTCTTTCTTATGGGAAAAACACGACCTAAATGTCATTGTGTATAATGTTCCATTGATACAAGATTCAAAATTGAGTAACAAATTTTGATTACCAATTTAATAAAATTTTAACCGTATTACTTAGAAATAGAGTGGAAATTCCGAAGCCAATGTTCCCGCGGAAAAAACGTGAGAATTATTCACCTATTGTTTTCTTGCTGTCTCGACATAACCTTATGTTCAATACGGTTCAACGACCTCGCGTTAACAGTCCATGTTATTTAACGTGTTTTAATAAAAAACTTGTATAACTTTTTTTACGTGAAAATCGACGATGCGTGACAGGAGATTACGTGGGAAATTGTGTGATAATTACCAAGTAAAAATGTCCAGACTCATGATACTACTATAGATCTTATACTTTTAAACGAGCAATTCTTGTATATAATCTCGGAAACGGCTCCAAGGATTTTCATAAAATTAAGTATACAGGGGATTTCGGGGACAATGAATTGATCTAGCTACGATTTATTTTCAGAAAATGTTGTTTTAATCGTGTTTTCAATAATCCTCTTCCAGACATCTATTGGCGAATAATAATACTATTTTAAAGACACAATAACACTAAACGTATTTCAGCAGATGGCGTTGTTAAGACACACGAAAAACACAATTTACCAACAAACAAAAAAAATCAGTCATCGTCTATAAAATTTATCTCTTATATCCCATCGTTCTAAATTTTGCGAAAGTAAATAATAAACAAAATAAAGTAGTAAATAATATAATCTCGTACCAGAAAATTAGAACGATATGTAAAAGAGTCTTCTCGGTTGGAAAACAGTTTAAATCTGTAATTGTAATGAAGGGGATTCGTCTCCCGGGTAATAGATGAAAGAGTTTATTTAAACGCATAAAAGATTTCTTTGAATAACGCTCATTTGGCTTTCACGGCGTTTTTATTGTGGTGCAAGTTGTGAGCGAGAGTCAGACACAGCTACCTTATGTTTCTTAATATTTTATGCGCTTGGAACTTTTGTTAAAATTTCTTTGCTTTTAACAAAGCTTAACTAGCGTAGAGTCGTTCATCTTGTTACCACTTCTATTATTAAATAGATTAATGTTATGTATGATAGCTTTATCTATTTATCTAAAACATTTCCAATCTTGTGGACCGAATGGTAAACGACGTCACCCTAAACACGTCATTACGGATCCTCCCAATCCATTAACGGTGCTTTTAGGTACCACAAGCACCGGTCACCGTCCTCGTCGAACCCGTCGCTTGCGACGAAGGAGTCGACGAGTAAATTAACCTATAGACACAGCCCACTGAGTTTCTTGTCGGATGTTCTCAGTGGGTTCCGATTAGGTGTTAGATTCTGCAAAGCACTGCCCTTCCTAGGGCCAGTGCTAATAACACTGCGGCTTGAGTCCCGTGAGCTCACCTACACGTCAAGGAGAAGCTGAAATAGGTTCTCAAGGCTATCAGCATAGGTAGGAAAAAAAATATCTATAATGTAACAGTAATTTATCAATTGAACTATTAGAAAATATATTCCACTACTGAAAATTAGAAGCATTTTGAGGCCCGTAGATATTCAGTTATTATAAAAGACATAGTGATGTATCAGATGTATGTTCATTCCATATTTGGGATGGGCAAGAAAGAATAGATTGTGAAACGGAACGTTAAGGCGTGAGTCAGAGAAAACGGTAAGAAAGGTAAATAATAATGAGAAAAGCAAGATTGCGAGGATAATTTAAGGAGCAAGGCGTATAAAAGTGGCAGTTAATTTTTAATCATAATAATAGTACAATATAATAATAAATAGAAGGAAGAAAATAATAAAAGTACAAATCCCAATTCTACAAAATTACATTACTAAAATAATCTCTTTTGCATTCACGACAAGATAATTAAATAAATATGAAAACGCTGAATCCTATAACTCGGCCCACGATCAGCAAAGGAAACATCGTACAGCGGGAATTCGATAAAAAGCCATTGATTTTGTATCGAGTGTCATTCGTGAAACAGAATGACGGCCCACTTAACGTCGGGAAGGATTTTCTCCGAGTAATTTATTTGATGTCTCAATTCTGTTTTACCTTGAATGTCGTTAAAAGGGGTGATTTTTCTTCGAAAGAAAAAAAACTTTATGGGTTATAACATTTTAATTGTGTAGGTAAGAGTATTGATGGTACATAGAGACAAATTACTAAAGCTAATGTCTACTGATATTTAGAGACCCAGCTAGACTTTCAAAACTCCGAGCTAAGCTCTTAGAAAATCCAGTAGTTTTCCCACGCAACTTTTTTTTTTATTGCTTAGATGGGTGATCGAGCTCACAGTCCACCTGGTGTTAAGTGGTTACTGAAGCCCATAGACATCTACAACGTAAATGCGCCACCCACCTCGAGATATAAGTTCTAAGGTCTCAAGTATAGCTACAACGGCTGCCCCACCCTTCAAACCGAAACGCATTACTGCTTCACGACAGAAATAGGCAAGGCGGTGGTACCGACCCCGGCGTACTCACATGAGGTCCTACCACCAGTAAAACTTATTAAACTTATTAAACAATATAAAGCATCAGTCAACCTTACGTCGTAATCTATACGACGTAAGGTTGATTTATATCTCTATATAAAGAGGAAAGATTTGTTTGTTTGATTGTTTGTATTGAATAGGCTCCAAAACTACTGAACCGATTTGAAAAATTCTTTCACTAATTGGAAGCTACATTATTCCCGAGTATCAAAGGCCATAACCTTTTTTGAAAAATATTAGGGATCCTTACTAAAACTCCAATAATGTAACCCGAGGTGTAAAAAAATTACCTAAAATATTCTTTACATCGCGTGCCCTGCGAAAACTATTTATGATAGAATAAAAGTGTTTTTTTATTTAAAAAAATAAAACAACGTCAAACATCGTTGAAATTTTTGTTAAATACCCGAGCAGAGCCGGAGCGGGCCGCTAGTTGTTGTAATAAAGTGAAAAAAATACATAAAGGACGAGGTTTACGAGGCAAGCGTGCTGCCGCTAGCCCATAAGCGGTTTTATAGGGAGAATCGTAAATTTGCAATGCCTATTAAGTTGGAATGGCCGCGGCTTATTTGTGTTCTTGGCGTGAACGGTATTTATCTAAAATATTCCGGAATTATTTGGTCCATCATCATCTGATGACACAATGTTGGAATAAACAATGCGGGAGATATCAAACGCGTAAAATTCTATAAATTCAAAGAGTGCTCAACTTAGTAGTCGTCGTGGCCTAACGGATAAGACGTCCGGTGCATTCGTGTTGAAGCGATGCACCGGTGTTCGAATCCCGCAGGCGGGTACCAATTTTTCTAATGAAATACGTACTCAACAAATGTTCACGAGTGACTTCCACGGTGAAGGAATAACATCGTGTAATAAAAATTAAACCCGCAAAATTATAATTTGCGTAATTACTGGTGGTAGGGCCTCTTGTGAGTCCGCGCGGGTGGGTACCACCACCCTGCCTATTTCTGCCGTGAAGCAGTAATGCGTTTCGGTTTGAAGGGTGGGACAGCCGTCGTAACTATACTTGAGACCTTAGAACTTGTATCTCAAGGTGGGTGGCGCATTTACGTTGTGGATGTCTATGGGCTCCAGTAACCACTTAACACCAGGTGGGCTGTGAGCTCGTCCACCCATCTAAGCAATAAAAAAAAAAAAAACTCTTTGGGCCGAAGAAGCATTTTGAAAAGCGGAAAGGTCATTATACAACGTTTTTTGAGACTTGGACCCCATGATTCTGGGTGGCCACGTGCAAATTGTGTCATCCACTCACCATCAGGTGGGCCGTATGCTCGTCTGCCTACAAGGGCAATAAAAAAAAAACTCTTGGCACTTTGCACTTGACACCAAGCAAGCTGAGTTCGTATGTCACAGCCTAGACCGATAAGACCACCGGCCTCTGACCTCAAAGCCCATTAAAGATCATAAAGGAAATAAAAATGGTAATTCGGTAAAATTTTCAATTACGGAACTGTTAGAATGTGCGAGCGTGTTTCCGCACCCTTGAAATTGAATTAAAAAAACATTTTGAAGCAATTCCGTTTGAATTTTGAATTGCTTTGTTTTTATGAGTCCCTTATTGTTTATTTACGGGTTAGCCCTTGGCTTAATGGTATCGGTCAGATTTTTTGTTACACTATTTTGACAGACAATCTATATCCCGTTCGGTGTTTAGTGGCTCCGAGTGATATAGTGGTAAATGGTGTACAACGCCATCTATTGTCAGATAGCGTAAGCTACGACTACAGATGTGTGAAATATTCTCGATGATTTCAGGGATAAGGTACCGGTTATAAAAACGTTGCAGGAATAATAATAATAATAATATATTTATTCAAGCCTCATAAAATACAAACACGTACAAAAATTCTTAGCACTAGTATAATAATAGAAATGGCTTTTTTATGAGGTATACAATAACAATGTTCCCTGACTTTTATGCTAGGAAAACCTGGGTTACAAAAGTCAGTGGTTCAGTGCTAGGTCACCAGGTAAAGTAAGGAATGGCATGCAGTCAGTCAGTAATCAGAACTACTCGAAGCGAAACAGCGAATGGATCACCTGAAGCGAAGCGGAACAAGCGAATTGAGTGCTTAAAAGTGTTAGTGTAGTATTTAAGTGTTTAAGTGTTGAATACAGTTTATAAGTTGAACTTTGGTGAAATTTTATTTATCCCAAACTCCAGCGCGTAACATTACGAATGCTCACCTTTAAAATATGTCATGAAAGGGTCACTATAAAATCTATGCTAAAAAAAAAAATATATAAATCAACACCGCCCATCCTTAATTACAGCACTTGACAATTTACAAGGATCAAATTTTTTTTCAAGAACCCTTCAATAGTCCTACAAAATTAACCACGAAGAAAAAAAAATCGTACTCCAGAACCGACAAGCGAAATAAAACCTTATTTCTAAAAGGCTTAGGACGCTACCGAAGTTCGGCCTAAATTTGTCAATTAAACAACCTCAATAAAGAAGCCAAGATAATATTGATGCCATAATGCGAAAATATAGTCTTTCTTGCGTAAGGTATAAGGTTTCAAATAAGTCTATCGTTTGAATGACGAAGAAAACGAAAGTCTAATGAAGGCAATTATAAAGGCGAATGATTTAACAAGAAATCGTCCCAAGTTTGAGGGAAATTATAAGTCATTGTAAATCAATAGGCAGTTGTATTCAACAAAAAAATGTTGTAATTACTGTATACAGGTACTGTAGAGCTCTTGTCTACTGCATACACACTCGACTATAAGAAGTTGTATCGAACACAACACTGGTGGTAGGACCTTTTGTGAGTCCGCGCGGGTAGGTACCACCACCCTGCCTATATCTGCCGTGAAGCAGTAATGCGTTTCGGTTTGAAGGGTGGGGCAGCCGTTGTTACTACACTTGAGATTTTTAAACTTATATCTCAAGGTGGGTGGCGCATTTACGTCGTAGATGTCGATGGGCTCCAGTAACCACTTAACACCAGGTGGGCTGTGAGCTCGTCCACCCATCTAAGCAATAAATAAAAAAAAAATCGACTATACGACCCTTCTTCATTCACTAAATAAGTTGTATCGAACACAACATATTTATAACCTAGTTATGCGGGATCACAAACACGTGTTAAATCTATTCATTCATAACAAAGTATCGAGAAAATATTTTATGCGCTGATGTCAACGATCAAAGAGGGCCGCCCTCTCGATGCGTTTCTCTAGTGTATTTTGAGGTGTATTCTTAAATATCTTTTACAGTAAATTTATGATTAGCTTCGTTATGATAAGATAAACTCACACTTAACAGGTACACGGGAGACGACAGACAACAGAACGTTCTCGCTGCATCTTTCATACTAAAAAGAAAAATTGCCTGCTTGTCAATTAATACAAACTAGAAAAGCACGCCAGCATGGAGCAGTGCGGGTTAACCAAACGCTTTTCTAGCAAAAGTAATAAGCACGTGGCATTAATTATTCATTATTGTCCAGGTGCCAATTTTGATCGTACCCCGGGATCAAACCATACCATAGTACCACAGAAAGTATTCCAGGTTTTCTCTCTATTCGGTCACAGATATTTCAACATTTAGCATCAGTCGTCAAAATTCCAGAAAATCTAAAAGTTGAGCTAATAAGTTTAATGAGATTTAAGGACAGTTTATATAGTTATTTTTCGATATAGTTATTTTTCGAAGTTTTCTTCTGAAATCGTGTCTTCACGAAGAAATAACCACTTCACTCCATACACCTGAGACATTGAGTAAAACCGAAAATGCAACGGTCCGTACCTATCTGTCGGTTTCGTCCGATTTCTAGTTACTGGAAAATCAAATAACTTTGAAAGACTTTAAAGTAAATTCAAAGAGATTTTATAAAAGACGCCGCAGAATAACAAGAGTAAAGGAATGAAACACACAAAATGGAGCATTTTCTCAGAAATATAACTGCAATATCAAAGCCAAATCTTTCGTAAGCACACCGGCCTTCGAGGTGCCTTTTCATAACCACCACTCAACTCTGAAATTCGTGCCGGAAAATTTACAACGCCAACACGGCTCTCAATAAAATGGAAAATCTCACACATGTCCAGCGTAACAAGACACGATGTGAACCGTCCGAAGTCGTTTTTCTTACATATTTTATTACAACTGCAGAGAGGCAGGGGAGGTCATTTGAAAATAGCTCTAAATATGTTAGAAATTGTACATTTGGAAAACTTTTGTGTGGAAACTTAAGTGGAAATTTTGTTTTGTGTTTGACAAATTTTGAGGGATTACAGTTGTCCCAAGGTCAAAATGTCGAGTGCTCCAACACAACCCGCTGGTATTTACGACATTTGGTCAGTAGCATATTATGCATTTGTAAGCATAGGGTCGCTTGAACTACTGCTACCATCTCTGGACTTGATCTTCCAAGTGTAAGTACATTGAGCTATTCGTATTGTCCACAATTTTGGTCTCGCGGACCACTCAGAGCCTCTATGTCTGCGGATAGACTTTAATCTTGCTCTTCCTTTTTTTGTGTTATATCTTTCAGAAGCTTGGGATGATCCTATCTCCACCGAAGCAAAACTCATACATATTATATGGAATTATTGAATTCATTCACAATGCATTTCCAAGTATCATACATTTCCGGTATAAGCTTTTCTTCTCCATATTTCCTTTCACATTAAATTTCAAACAGGTTCTAAAAGATTCTATAGAAGTGGATAGTAGTAGTCTTGGCATTGCTGATGTACTTGGAACACTGAGGCCCGTAGTACCAATACCGTGCCTGTCAGTGCCTATCCTAAAACTGGCACATCCACTATGCAATTCCACCGCGACTTGACCTCATGTTTTAAGGTGAACAACAACATTCACGTTGAGATGTCTTTTAGGTTGCAATGGCCACTTAATTCTGATAGAGTTTTGATTTCGTTTCTCCATTTGAATTAATAAAGTAAAATAACCCAGGATGCTGAAGATCTCTGTAGGCGGATACATCTCCCGGCATCGATCGTGGCTCCTGCTCTATAGCGACTCCATTTTATTTCGGGTTGTTTTACGACAGAGCGAAGAGTTACGGGCCGAAAGTTTGTGTAAATTTAAATTAAGATACAACGTGAAATGTTACGTTTCGTAGAATCGGGACGGCTTGCCTCCCCTCCGTGAGTTACTGTGCGGAGCTTTCGATGGATTTGTTCCTACTTCGATTTGGCATTGGTGGCAGATGGACTCGTGGATCCTCGGCTCTTACAGTCACTTCCTCGAGGGCTATCAACGACCAAGTGATTTACAGTATGTCTACGAAAATGTAGAACGGTATATAAATAAATAAATATAAATAAATATTTACTAACAATCACGCCACGTTAACTGGTCCCGTGATAAATTCGTAAAGAACTTGTGTTACAGGTACCAGATAACGGATATAAATGTAAGATTTTTATTAGACACATACATATATTTATTAGACATCCATAACCCTGGAAAAGACATTTATATTTATCATACAAATATCTTCCCTTGGCGGGATTCGAACCCGCGACCCCCTTGTGTAGTGACCATGTCACTTACCACTACACCGGACGGCCATTATGATGTTTACTCTGAGATAAGCGATAGTCATTTGTGAAAATCTTATATTTATTTATTTATTAAGTTGCACTAACAAAGTGACCATCAATACAAAACATTGACCAATTGACAAAAGTTCATGGCAGATGTCACCTCAATTATAGGTGCAATCGACAGTGCATTAACATCAAAAATAAATAAAAAATGATAGAACTAAGATTTGATTACATTTAATTGATTGCTTAAGATTAATTTATATTTAATTGGGAAATGATCCGCGACAGATTTTTCCTGTAAGTTGTGAGAAAATTGGAAAAAATATCTATTTCACTTAAAATTAGTTCAGCGCAATCGGACAACTGAAGAAGGAACATTGACGGAGACCATGTTACCGTGGACATTATTGTAGTCCCAAAGGATTCTGTCTAAGGATATGCAGTGTATATAAGTATATTTTTTTGTTTCCACCGATACTTTGAACGATAATATATAATCATGAACTGGTAAATGTTTAATACAGCACTCCGTATTCACCAGAGAGCCGTCCTGATTGAGACATGAGGTCGTTGTCTCATATAGCTGATATAAGAACTTCCAGATCTCTTGTTCATTCCTGATTCAGTGTGAATTATTTCAAATCGTTTCTAACGTTAATCTGCTGAAAGATTTATCCAATATCACTCGACCGGGGTATTGCGCTATATCTCAAAATCAAGTTGAGGTGGCCTGTTTACTTTCGAACCAAATAGGCCGGAATGAAATAACAAAAAGTATTACAATAATTATATAATATTGTAATTGTTTGTACCGTTTTTAAGGATAACATGTTGCTCATAATTGTTTTAATCTTACTCCTATACTTATAAGTATACTGGAAACACTATTATTTTACGGGTTGTTACCATAATTTTTAGTTTTAACGAATTCCTGACATTTCACCGGTAGATTGCCAATAGGATCTTAGGAGCAGACAAATTTGTTTACCCTCTTTCTATTGTGTTTTTGTGAGGCATTGGCACTCGATGACTCGCCCCGACAATATACACTTATGGCGTTGACAGCTTTGTCAGGAGACCTTGAAAACACATAATTTTTATTAAATCACCTCCACAAACCACTTTGTTAGATCTCTATTCCACTCACTTTACACTTACTTCAAGCCAACATCCGTGTATGCCCAAATATGAACTCATTAAAAATAAAAATAGCCCTTTCTATGATAGTCTTATAATGTTTTGCTTGTTTTTCTTTATTTTATTATCCTACCTATGCTGATAGCCTTGAGAAGCTATATGACTGTTACCTTAGCGTGTAGGTGAGCACTCGGGGCTCAAGTCGGAGGTGTTGCCAGCACTGGTCCTAGCAAGAGCAGTGCTTCGCAGAATGTAGCGATTGATTTATCGTTTTATTTGAAACAAGCGGCCCGCTCCGGCTCCGCTCGGGTCTTTAACAAAAATTTCAACGATATTTGACGTTGTTTTATTTTTTAAAATAAAAGAACACTTATTGCGGCATAACTCTATTAGTTAGAAATATGCTGTCACGACACTTTTTGTAAATAATAATGTGTTCTACAAAGTCGTAGGACATTATTTTATTCTTTCATCAATAGTTTTCGCAGGGCACGCGATGTAAAAAATATTTTAGGTAATTTTTTTACACTTTGGGTTGCATTATTGGAATTGCACGTCGTGAATGATAGCTACCCTAACAAATAACCAGTTTCCTTAACGAGAATTTAATGATGCGGGTACGATGTCCGCCTCGCCGGTGCAATGAGAGTGACCTCATGTTTCGGAGGAAACGCGGGTAGCGTTTAGTCTACGCCTCTGTATCCCATCTTCCCTCGCTGAATCAACACTAGCCTTTTTAATACGCTTTTATTAGCTTCAGACGTATATATGTATGTATGTAACGGAAACTTTGAACATGATTTTCACCCCGTTCAAAACGTCGGGTTAACTCAAAATTTGGCGTGCTACTCAAGGACCGATGACAATTCAATATTTTAAGCAGTTATATCCGTTATCCTTTCTAGGATAATCAGGATTAGCGATTTTTTGTTGAGACTACCTCCCAATTTTAACAGCTCTTCCACAATATTAACAAAGCCTAATTCAACCAATGTACAAATAAATATTATTGACATGTTGATGTTTAATTGTAACACAAAATTTCATAAATGTGTAAAAAAAAACAAAAAAAAAACGCTTTTGCAGAAAACCAAACTAAAACATGGAAAATAAATAACAGTTTACAAACCTAAAAAAAAACACGCTTTTTCCAGCTATAATATTTTTTAAAAGTTATTCGGAGTATAATACTTAGCAGATACGTAATTCAAAATAAACAAATCAACATTTACAGTTAATTAATATTCTGTCAAGTTCCAATTGACGGATAACTTCTGGCGGGTAATCGAAAATCCACACTAGGCATATTTATTTATTTATTTTTTATTGCTTAGATGGGTGGACGAGCTCACAGCCCACATGGTGTTAAGTGGTTACTGTTGCCCTTAGACATCTACAACGTAAATGCGCCACCCACCTTGAGATATAAGTCCTAAGGTCTCAAGTATAGTTACAACGGCTGCCCCACCCTTCAAACCGAAACGCATTACTGTTTCACGGCAGAAATAGGCAGGGTGGTGGTACCTACCCGTGCGGACTCATAAGGGGTCCTACCACCAGTAAAAATCAAAAATTCAAAGCCTTTACGAATATTCTGGAAGTTTCCCACACAAACGAATGTATATAAGATTTCCCAAAAGTCCACTTAGATCGTTCGAGGTACGGCATAAAACAGCGACTGCGCCATCGGCGGAATTCATTACAAACTGCCCGAGCAAAAATTAGCAAACTTTCACAAATCATTAATCTTGCCCAAAGAAAAATATTGGACGACTGTTAAGTCACTCGCCGGAATAAAAGTTTCACGTAAATATTCGTTTAAATTTTAGAATTTATGATCCGTCACTTACAGAAGCCTAAGCCTTGGCTTATCACGTCATAATGTCCCCTTGAGACGTGAGGTCGGAGGCTCATGGTGCTCTGTAACGGTTGTCACACTCTCCAGACTGACGATCGCATAATGTGTCCCTTATCTAGTTTACATTATCACAGATCATTAATCACAAAACAATTATTAATTCCCAGAACGGTCCCTCCGATTACATCAGATATGTAAATAAAAAGCCATAAATTAAATTCAGTTCGGATGTCGACCGCCGCGGCGCTGATTGCGCGAATTCCAAACGATTTTGTGGCAACACTGATTACGTATATATACGTGTTTGTTTGTATCGTTAGTGCTCGCGATTTATTGATGTTAAGGTTATTAATGACTTATTTACTGTTGATTGCGGCTTACTGTTACACGCTCAGCGGATTTGGTTCATTTAATGACATAAACGGTAGTAACCGTAAATTATACTCTTGAACGTCAGTACGAGTATATCTGTGATTTTAATAAAACTAGTGTGCCCGCAGTAGTCGAAATTCGACTATAATTAACTGAAATTATAAGTTTGAACATTATTATGGTTCTATTATCCAAGACTATTTACTCATTCATCATTATCCTGCCCTTCTCCCAGTCACCTGGGGTCGGCGCAACATGTTTTCTCCTTCCATACTCTTCTATTATATACCATTTCTTCGCTCACTCCCCTCTTACCCATATCGTCTTTCACAAAATCTATCAATTTCTTCTTAGGTCTACCTCTTCCTCTATATCCTTCCACACTCTTAGTTAACACTCTCTTACCAACCTCATTTTCATTACGTCTCATCACATGTCCATACCATCCCAAAGATCCAAGACTATCAAAGACTATTTACTATACTTCTATAATCACAGATTTCGCCAAAACTACACTTTAGACAAATATTAACAAAGACAAACAATATTTAATCTATTCTCAATTTGACCATAGACTTTATGCGATAAGAAAAATTTGATAATAAACAAATAGTATGCATGCGTGTGTGTATCAAATAAAGGGTAGTGTGTTTAATGTTTTCTTTATTGATTTAATGTATATTTTATTGCATTATTTAAAAAAAAATATTAGCATTGTGCACTCCTTCGCTATATTCTCTATAAGTGTGGGAAATTTCATACTCCTCCGTCCGCGCAATTTTCGTAAAAAGGGACACAAAGTTTTTGCTTCACGTATTAATATATAGATACGCTTGCAACATTAATTTTATTCAATTTGTGGTGTTTTAGCATTTACAATTAGTTACATTTAACGACATTGCAATTGTTAATGGCAAGACACTATAGTTGCACTTAGGATCTCTGAGAACTGAAATTCATTTTAACACGCATATTAAAGGGCTGAAATGGTGTCTTATAACAGAGCGTTAAGTTACATTTCAGCTCGCCCGTTCTCGATATTAGTTGGCACACTTGTGTTGACCTACTTACACGGAGACACTCCATTTTGAAAGGTTAATTTCGACAAAATGGCTGCCAAATTTGTAATATTGCGTTCAATATTTGTCGGAATGTTCGCAAGCGTTTTATTTGATTTAATTTCTTTGATCATTTGAAAATTCTATAATACATGAGAGGGACAGCTATAGGTGGATCGGCGCTTATTAGGTTTAGCTATATTACGTCCAATGTTCGAAGCTCATTTTAAATCTATACTAATATTATAAAGCTGAAGAGTTTGTTTGTTTGAACGCGCTAATCTCAGGAACGAATGGTCCGATTTGAAAAATTCTTTCAATGTTAGATAAGTCATTTATTGAGGAAGACTATAAATAGGCTATATAACATCACGGTAAGGCCAATACAAGTGGAGCACCAATAAAGAATGTTTCAAAATAGGGGTTTAAATAGCTCCTTAACATTCTATAATTCAAAAATATTTTCACTTTCTACGTAAGTGCAGTGGGGGGTAAAATTTAGCGTTATGCCAAAGTAAATATTCCACGCGGATGGAGTCGCAGGCAAAAGCCAGTATTAGATAATTTCTTTTAACATCGTTTCTTGATATCAATCCAGGTCTAGCAACAATAGTAAACAAAAAAAAAAAAGTTGACCAACAGGAAAACCAGAGGTGGTTTTCATTTGCTTATTTATATTTAAAACATCATCTATAATGTTTGAATATGAATATAACGTAGACGACAACAGTCGTATTTATCCCTTGCTCTGTTCTGACCGAGTATCCTCACCGCCACTCTATTTAATATCAACATATTCTCGACCGTTTTTAATCAAGGTCTTTATGTCATTTCTCCGAATGAGCACAGATAATGCAAACATCTCTTTTTGAGACATGAGGTCCTAGCCTCACACACATTAAAGTAATAGCTCTCCTGACTAGCCGGACCACGGATTGCTTTTCTTTTATTAATACAAAAGTGGTAAATTTTCCCGACGGCGTGTAATGGATATAAATAAAAACTTTAATTTTCAGGGAAAATTCAATAAAATACCCCTTTTTTGGTCTAAAATAAATATGTTTTTTTTTTCATTTATGCTTTATAAAGGCATTAGTATACAATGTGCTACACTTTTTTTTCGTCTGATTTTTGTAAAATGAAAATAAATAAATAAATAGGTAAGTAACAGTTGAAACGCGTTTTTTTTCTGATTACCATTTTCAGCAGGTGAGCCGCTGAATCCTAAGTCTACTTTGAATAAGTTTAATACTTTGAAGTACGTTTTTTTTTATTGCTTAAATGGGTGGACGAGCTCACAGCCCACCTGGTATTAAGTGGTTACCGGAGCCCATAGACATCTACAACGTAAATGCGCCACCCACCTTGAGATATGAGTTGTAAGGTATCAAGTATAGTTACAACGGCTGCCCCGCCCTTCAAACCGAAACGCGTTATTGTTTCACGCCAAAAATAGGCAGGGTTATGGTACCTACCCGTGCGGACTCACAAGAGGTCCTACCACCAGTAAAAAAACCAGTAAACTTCATACGAGGTCCTCTTAAATATTGAGGAAATGGGTCCATCATGAGGGAATTGACGGAACGTCTGAGAAAGGCTCTCTGAAAACACCTTGTGCACTAGTACACCGAGCTTAAGTAGTCAGTGGTGCTCCGGTCAAGGTAGGGGATACTCCGATATTAACGTAGCGGTAACTATCTTAGAATAAAAGAAGTTTTATAACACTGCAAACGTGCTAAAGAAATTTTCAAGTTTGTAATATCTTCTACAACCCCTAATTATCAGAATTCTTTTTTTCATGAAAGAAGTATTACTGGTAGCCCAAAGGCCTTTCCAGTTTAACCAGGACATCTGGGCGTGCACGGACTCAGCCAGGAGGGATAGGATTTGCTAACAGCTGCCCGAGCGCCTCTAAAGGGGACCTAATCACTCAAGAGGAACTGCTTCGCGAATTTATCTACTACCGGATCGGAATCGCGATCCGCTGAGAAGAACCGGCGAGAAACTATTACAGAGGAGGAACAGAATTCTGGCCATAGATGTATGGAGTAATAACTCGCTCGGTGGCAGTTATAGCTTTCTATAAAAATAGTAATTACAAATCTGTGCTTCAATTGAACCACAATGGCCTTTTGCGGCCAAATATTTGTGAGTTCTGGTTGGTGGTTTGATAATAAATTATTAAACTGTTACTTTAATTCCACGTATTTAAAAAGTGTTCAAGAAGCCTAAGTAAGTAAGTTAAAGTATCTCGCAGGTGTGTATATAAAATCACAATGAAAATAAATAAAAAAATATTCAACATAAATGAAAGTACATAATTGTTGAACGTCAAAAAGAACTACCCCCAATTCACAAAAACTAGCCTCCGTCCTGAGAAAAACTGGCAAGAAACTCAGCGGGCATGTCTTTTTTTTTAAATATTAGATAATTTTTTTAATACTCATTTTTACAAGGAGTATTATAACGTAACAGTAATTGCAATATTGAAATGCCCCGAGCGAGGAACTCATTCCCACATATAGGTTACCGGTGCGACTTTTTGGGTAGCGCGTCTCTGCTCTAGAGTCGTTCGGTCGCGAGTTTTTGTCGCACGACGTACGCACACGCTCTAACAGCTTAACAAAATTTAATTATTCAGAGCGCGGCACCTGTCGCCGCGAGTGAATGAATCGAATATAAATGGACGCCAATCGGTCACTCGATGTTCTATTAAAAAAGATTGATAACAATAAAACGATTATTATTGTTTTTTTTTGTGTTTTCTTGTTTATAAACTGGTGGTAGGACCTCTTGTGAGTCCGCCCGGGTAGGCACCCCCATCCCGCCTATTTCTGCCGTGAAGCAGTAATGCGTTTCGGTTTGAAGGGCGGGGCAGCCGTTGTAACTATACTTGAGACCTTAGGATATCTCAAGGTGGGTGGCGCATTTACGTTGTAGATGTCTATGGGCTCCAGTAACCACTTAACACCAGGTGGGCTGTGAGCTCGTCCACCTATGAAAGCAATAAAAAATAATAATGAAGACTGAAACTTTTATAGATGTGATCATTGTCATTCGTTCATAGAGTGATGGTTGTTGCGTCCAAATGACTCGGGTTCGGTAAGTGTATACATATGAGAGTAACCGGATAAAAGGATTGGGACCACAATCTGGATGCAGCTACCGTTTCGATGTCTATGGACCGGTTTTATCGCGTGAGGCCGGTCGTGGGTTCTTATGCTCATATATGTAGAGCGAAAAAAGTCTCAAAGAATAAATAATAGTTTTAAAAAACTAAAAAAATACGCTCGTTTACTATCAAAATAACCCTTCTACTCATGTTTGTTCATAAAATATTTATAAGTACTGATACCATGCACCCCAAGTCGTTTTTTTTCAATAAAATCATTTTTTCTTACACTATTTTTAATTCAAATTTATGAAAAAGTATTTTTTATTTTTAGTTGGATTTTTCATAAAAGCGTATTCTTTTTGTTTTTTTTTTAAATATTATTTATTTTTCATTTTTTAGTTGAATTTCAATTTTTTCATTTGTTGTTCTATTATTTTTTTAAATTGAATTGTCATCGGTCCTTAATAAGTATACCAAATTTCGAGTTAATCCGACGTTTTGAAGGGAGTCAAAATCATGTTCAAAGACTCCGTTACATACTAACATACATACGTCTGAAGCTAATAAAAGCGTATTATAAATACCTGTTTCCTATAGCCATTGTAGCCAGGTTGTAGGCAGATCTACGGCATACATACGTGCTACGAACGCTTTGGATTTTCAATATTTCTAGATAATTTCCGGAAACTTAGTTCTGTGGCGGGTAGCCATCATACAACGCAAGATATTTGACAGATGCCTGAATCTCGCTTACGTCATTTTCAATATAAAGCGCATATATACAAGTTCCGAACAACAACATTCGGACCGTCGGCCCACCGAGCAATATCACCCGCTCGGTGGAAGATCTTCGCTTTGTCGTATATCTCTACAGTTCTATTCCCTCAACCCGATATCGTATTAGGGATCGCATGTGAAATACATACAAATCACTTAATTAGTGAATATGTTCCACGATGTCAAGCCACTTAAACGCAGCTGACGTCCCTATTTGCCTGATCTCATATCGGCTCCGACGGGCGGACCATATCACGATCACCCTGAATCTGATCACCCATTTTTTACTGGTGGTAGGATATCCCATAGGATCCCATAGGATATCCCATATCATCTCATCTCATATCACTTAATTTCATCCCAGTTAATTAATGTCTCAAATTAATCGTCTTCATTTCATTTCACTCCATAATATAATTTTACATAAAAATATGAATATAAATTAAAATAAGACATGACTTAAAAGTCTTAGTTACCAGGTCATAAAATCCCTTAAAAAAATCACGACTTTGGCGCCTTTTTTATAAACTCTCAAATATTTTATCTAATTAATATTGCCGGACTAAAACATACACAAACCGTCTTATTATTTGTCCCGAGCGTGAACACATACAATACTATCATTATATTATTACCTACATTTCTAATACTACATAGCTGACACGATGACAAAGAAAATTTAGTTTAAATTATATAGACTAACTCATAAAAAGCAAAGAAAATACTAAATAAGCTTTCCCGATAGAAGATTGCGTGTAATGCATCTGGCGTGTTAAGTGGTTACTGGAGCCCATAGACATCTAAAACGTAAATGCGCCACCCACCTTGAGATATGAGTTCTAAGGTCGCAGTATAATAACAATGCCTGCCCCACCCTTCAAACCGAAACGCATTACTGCTTCACGGCAGAAATAGGCAGGGCGGTAGTACCTACCCTTGCGGACTCACAAGAGGTCCTACCACCAGTTCAAAATACACCCTTTTTTGGAACCACAGACACAAAATCGTTCGTGCTAATAATGCCCGTCCAAAACTTGAACTCACAGGATAGAAGGCGTGTGAGTGTGTAAATTACGAACAAACAGACAAACAATATTATATAAATATATGGAAAAGAGATCGTTAAGTTTTGTCAGCGACTTCGCTTATGATCTGAATACTGATGGGAGGTGATGGTAATTCTGTGTGTTTTTTGTAAATTAAATTGAATTATGCTCCTGAATATTTCAGTCCATTCCTGCGTAATGTTTCAATCGTATATTGTTTATAAGTATAAAATAACGTGAAAGCTCAGGTTGAACTTTCGAAAGTTCGGAAGCGGAAGACATTTGAAGTCTCTCTCCGATTAATATCATGAAGAAGGAATTGTCTCCGAAACAATAAATTGTTAACACAAATGAACAGGGTACATTAACATATAAGGTAGGCTTTTAACGTTCGTATGTGTGGGAAGGAGCGGCCGCTAAAATGCCGCTTTTATAACGTATTATTTAGATATTGTGATCTTCCGGGTTGCTGAGCCCAATATAAGAGAACGTTACCTCTTAACTTCAATAATGAAATTCAAGTTAATTCAATTGCATGATTTATCTTAAAGGGTGGAGTTCTAACCTGAGATCTTAGAACTGAGATGGTGGCGCATTTATGTTGTAGATGTCTATGGGCTCCAGTAACTACTTAACACCAAGTGGGCTGTGAACTCGTCCACCCATCTAGGCAATAAAAAAAAACCGAAACAGTAGGTTTGTGAGGACCACCCAATATTGACTAATATTAATTCCCACTTATTTGTGGATCTCAGGGAAGAAAACAGTAGCGGCCCTAATGAACCGAATTTTAAGTTTATTAGTACTAAGCGCATTCAACGTAAAAGTGTTATTAAATACATTTATCATTCTCCTGTCCTTCTCCCAGTCACCTGGGGTCGGCGCACATGTTTTCTCCTTCCATACTCCTCTACTCTTCTCCACTCCTTTCTTACACATACCGTCTTTCACGCGATCTATCCATTTTTTCTTAGGTCTACCTCTTCCTCTAAAGCCTTCCACAATCATAGTTAAAACTCTCTTAATAACCGCATTGTCATTTCGTCTCATCACATATCCATACAATTCCAAACGCGCGCTTTGCAACTTCTCTGTCACAGGTGCCATTTTCAGGCTGCGTATGGTGAGCACCTAAGAATACTCCCAACCTAAACTTAACTCATGGCTCTCGTTTTTTTTTATGCTCAAAACATATTACAACCATAAAAAATATAAGTTTAAACACGCACACACAACCGCCCGCACACACACTCACACACATATGAGTCGACTATTATCAAAGCCGGCAATGTGACTTTTGGATAATTATTGATAAATCAGAAAAACGAATTATTGACTTTGTATTCCATTGGCAGTCACAAAACACTTCTGAACTACATCTTAGATAAATAACAGGTTAAGTATTAACCTTTATTTAATGCAGGTTTTGAACCGTATTCTTTGAAAGAGACGATTATATTCAAATCAATCTGTATTGAAATATCAATTTTTTTTTTTGTCCAAATGTACAGATTGCCACCTTTGATAATAGACGACTCATATGTAAGTTACTATCTGATTAAATTAAATCTAATGTAGGTATAAACTAAACTAATTGAGCAACATGAAGTGTTTTAAATATATTATTTTGTTATATTTTAGAATTTATAATAAAGCCTGATTATTATTAAGCCTTATTAAAATGCATTGCCGAAAATCGGAACTTGATGTAGGATTAAGGAAATTGCCTATTAAAATAGACATTATCGAATATATATATTTTTGTACGTGGTTATATCAGCGAGCGACATTTTATCGGTGCTCGGCTTAGCGTGGCGCCCGTGAGCTCACATCATAAATTACGAAGCGTCGTGTGCCCATGCCCTTACCTCTTGTTCAAATCAGAAGACTTGCAACGTAATTTTTTACGTGAACAATATCGATTTTTTTTTTCGATTTTCGATTTTTATAGATTTTTTTTTGTCAATACTAATCTACGCCTATATTCATCAATCAGTTTATGATGTGTATCTTTCGGTTGGTGTGTGGTGGTATTGGCGTTGAGGTGTTTATATACAGGTATTGCTTAACATCAGACGGACTGAGCTTATTCGCACATTTCAGCGATGATATTCAAAAAATGACACGAGGTTGAGAGTGTTTTTATTTACTGCCATTGTAGGCACATAATCATACGGCCCACCTAATGGGAAGTAATCACCCTTATTCAGAGATAATCTGCAATAGGGTATTGCCAAGCTGCTGCTTATTGCTACTGATAGATGTACTATATTTTAATGTATAACTACGTCGTGGTAGGAATATCTTTGGATACAAAGAGTGTTTAATACTTTTCCTGTTCCAATTCTTAGGATTTTGTATCAAGTGAATTGTTTAAAATTTATAAATTTCCAACAGCAACAGTTTACGTGGTAAATCCCAAGTCGCGAATGAAGGAATTATTTTAAGTAGGGGCGCGGGAACCGCGCGTCTTTATGTCTATCTATTACACCGTATTGTAAGAATTTAATAAAATCATAGCTCAATAACTTACTGCCTGTATTTTGTTCTTTCTGGTAAAAATAAATCAATCTTGAACTTCGTGTCTAGGGGATTGGCTACATCACATTCTTAGGGTCATTTTAAAACGGTAATCTTATCAGGGTGCCGTGAAGCAGTAATGCGTTTCGGTTTGAAGGGCGGAGCAGCCGTTGTAACTATACTTGAGACCTTAGAACTTATATCTCAAGGTGGGTGGCGCATTTACGTTGTGAATGTTTTTGGGCTCCAGTAACCACTTAACACCAGGTGGGCTGTGAATTCGTCCACCCATCTAAGCAATAAGAAAAGGGTCAAGTGTTTCCGCGTCAAATCAATTATGAAGGACCATTGAGTCAATTAGAAGCAGGACGCACCAGTCAGCGGTAAACGAAGGCTATCTTTATATTATAATATCTTACGACGTTGTTGTATTTTTCGCGGAGCTTATAAGTTTACGATATAGATGATATAACGTAATAATAAATGTCAATCGATATAAACGACGATCGTGGAACAAACAAACAGATAACGTATTAATTAATTGATGGCTTATGAATAATTGTAATGTATATAGAGCTGTTGTTCAGTATTTTTATTGAGTTTATTACATACGTAAATTTGGAGAAGGTAATTTTCGGTTTATGAACGATCAATTATTGTATTTTATTTGTACCGAGAACAGATTGTTTTTAGGAATTGTGTACACCGTGCTTAATTTCTTTTGCTATGTGTACGATCTTTAATGTGTGATTTCTTCACGGAAGTGAGTAAGCCAATGGCTCCAGAAGCAATTTCCGATGTCTTTTATTTACTGGTATACTTCTGCGATTTGTTTTTATCACTTAGATGAGTGGATGAGCTCACAGGCCACCTGGTGTTAAGTGGTTACCGGAGCCCATAGACATCTACAACGCAAATGCGCCAACCACCTTGAGATATGAGTTCTAAGGTCTCAGTATAGTTACAACGGCTGCCCCGCCCTTCAAACCGAAACGCATTACTGCTTCACGGCAGAATTAAACAGGGTGATGGTGCCTACCCGTGCGGACTCACAAAAATTCCTACGACCATTATTTACGCAAATAACATTTATATGGTTTCATTTTTGTTACACGATGTTATTCTTTCATTGTAGAAGTAATTCATGCATATTTATTAAGCACGTATGTATTTTATTACAAATATTCGGTACCTGCCTGCGAGATTCGCACACAATCGCATCCCTTGACACGTATGCACGGTATATCTTATCTTTTTAGGCCAGGCCGACTTCGATCAAACACATTTCCAAAAGATATAACTAAGAGGGTACTGAACTATGTTCCCAATTCGGCAACCTTATTGGTTCTGACTTGCGCTATTGGGAATGGCTCGCGATCCGTGCCGCATTCATTTAACGGTGTGACAGCAGGATATAAACATTCTTTTCACAGTTACAAGAACAAAACAGGCGTGCACAGAATCGTCGGAGCTTAACAGAGATCTAGTACAGCATAAGCTGGCCTGATGGATGTCGTAGCGGTTATGAAGAATGGGCATTCAGGGTGTAATGGTTCGCACTTTCCTCCTACCGACGGCTGACTGGGTCATAGTAAAATACAATTGTTTTTGGAACCAAGTTCCTTGTGGAACGTTGCGGAGGGGCACCCTTACCGGGAAAAAACGTCCGTAACGTAAGATTTTTATTAGTAATGCACACAGTCTATGACTTAACTTTGTAATAATGTACAAAAATAACATATTTTTTTATCATTCATTGACCACGATCTCAGAGCGTTCGTTTGCGCAATACACTAACTCTTATGCAAGCAACCGTGAATGAAGTGTACGATAAGTTCGCACGTTACCGAATAACCGTGGGTTGTTGCGAAACCTCCAGTTTTATTTTCTTTATACCTCAAATAGATTTTATAATTAATATTTTTATAATAAGGAACTTCGTTCCTATCCGGTGTCCCACGATACCACACATCTTTTTTTTTATGGCTTAATCGCACGATTTTTCTAGTCGTTTCGTGTCGCGGACCAGCCAAAAAATTTTACAGTCTTCAAAACGTCGGAAATAATATAATGACAATAAAAAAGTCCGAGATTTCACCGTAAATATAGTTTTAATCACATCGAGACATTTTATGGCTTTTTTTATGTTTATGACTACGTAATACGTTGAAATTGTATTGTCGAGATTCAAAAGCGTTGTCTAGCTTTCTGGTTTGGTTAAGAAAACAATCGTACTTGGTTTAAAAAGTCGCCAGACGCGATAGACACGATGACGCTATCAAATAAATTGTAGAAAATAAGTAAAATAATAGCTATTTAATATAAACATCTCGATACCGCAAAGTGTATGACCGTGACCGCCAGCCGTGAGAAATTTCTATTTTAACCTTGAGTTACTTAATAATGAGTGTGAGTGTCTTCCTACTTCGATAAAGCGGCAAGACACGAGAACCCTCTCATCGTGGCCGCCCTTAGCTACATTCCCGATCCTGCGGATAGAATGGAAAGCAGTCGACGTCGCCCCAAACACGTCATTTCGGAACCTCCCGATCCACTAACGGTGCTAGTACCGGTCATCGTTCTCGTCGAACCCGTCGCTTGCGAAGAAGGGCTCGACGAGTAAATTAACCCACAGACACAGCCCACTGAGTTTCTCGCCGAATCTTCTCAGTGGGTCACGTTTCTGAGCCGGTGGTAGATTCTGCGAAGCACGGCTCTTGCTAGGGTTCGTGTTAGCAACGTCGTCAGGTTTGAGCCCCGTGAGTTCACCTACTAGTTAAGGTTACGCTGCAATAGCCTCTCAAGGCTATCAGCTTAGGTAAAAAAAAGTGTCTTCCAAGTATTTACGTTACGGTCTTGGGCTATACGAACTCATTTCTACTTTATAGATCTATGAAAGAGTCATATACATTTTAGTATTACATATATTACAAAGTTGTATTTATCCCGAAACCGAGTTATAGGTAAGTCAATAAAACAGCGAACAAGATTAAGGGCAAACATCAAAGGGCAGAACACAAGAACGAGAATTAGAAATAAAAAAAAACCCTTTTAGTGCTTAGTTTCGCTTACCCGGCAATACTACACCTCAAGGCTCTAGCGTAGGGGTCAGGTTACGAGAACTGAGCGAAGAAGGGTCGGAGTCGTGGCAGCAGTTTGAATTATATTGTACCATAACTAGCTACCGAGCTGGCACTGTCAATATCCATGGGTAACCGCTTTTTTGATTATGTTTTGGAACTAAGTTCCTTATGGGACGATGCGGAAGGGTACCCTAACCGGGAAAAAACGTCCGTAACGTAAGATTTTTACTAATGCACACAGTGTACGACTTAACTTTGTAATAACATACAAAAAATAACATATTTTTTTATCATTCATTGACCACGATCTCAGAGCGTTCGTTTGCGCAATACACTAACTCTTATGCAAACAACCGTGAATGAAGTGTACCACCATAAGTTCGCACGTTACCGAATGACCGTGGGTTGTTGCGAAACCTCCAGTTTTATTTACTTTATACCTCGAATAGAACTTAAAATTAATATTTTTATAATAAGGAACTTCGTTCCTATCCGGTGTCCCACGACACCACACATCTTTTTTATTGCTAAGTTTGGACGAGGTCACAGCGTACCTGTCAAGTGGTTATTGGAGCCCATAGACGTAATCAACAACGTCAATGCCGCCACTCACCTTGAAACATAAGTTCTAAGTTCTAGTTTTTAATACAACGGCTGCCCAACCCTTTAAACCGAAATGCATTACTGCTGAAATAGGCAGAGTAGTGGTACCTACTCGTGCGGGCTCACAAGAAAAGTAATATCTGCCTGTCTTCAAAGCGACGGCGTCTTATTACCATATGGACATGTGTGTTTTCTCGTTCTACCTTCCCAGGCATCTATATCTGAGACCTTAGAACTTATATCTCAAGGTGTGTGGCGCATTTACGTTGTAGATGTCTATGGGCTCCAGTAACCACTTTTTTTTTTATTGCTTAAATGGGTGGACGAGCTCATAGCCCACCTCGTGTTAAGTGGTTACTGGAGCCCATAGACATCTACAACGTAAATACGTACCCACCTTGAAATATAAGTTCTAAGGTCTCAAATATAGTTACAACGGCTACACCCTTAAAACCGAAACGCATTACCGCTTCACGGTAGAAAAAGGCGGGGCGGTGGTACCTACCCGTGCGGACTCACAAGAGGTCCTACCACTAGTAGGGTAGGCTGTGAGCTCGTCCACACATCTAAGCAATAAAAAAAGGCATCAAAAAATAATCTAAGTTCTCTTTAATGTAATTACTAAATATTCACCTGTTCTAACGGAACAATATCAAAACTTTGAGCCTGTCATAGCATTGGGTTGAAAGCTTGTAGCTTCGACGGAAGCTTTAAGTCAGCCATCAAAGTTAGGGTTTGCCTTCAAGTCGTTAGCTTTTACGATTCAGCTGTAGTTCGCTGTTCGCTGTAATTGTCGATCGATACCTACCTTCATAGCGCCGATTACTAACAATTGTAATAATTTTTAGTAATCATTTTTTCTAATGAAATACGTACTCAACAAATGTTCATGATTGACTTCCACGGTGAAGGAATAACATCGTGTAATAAAAGTGAAACCCGCAAAAATTATAATTTGCGTAATTACTGGTGGTAGGACCTGTTGTGAGTCCGCGCGGGTAGGTACCACCGCCCTGTCTATTTCTGCCGTGAAGCAGTAATGCGTTTCGGTTTGAAGGGTGGGGCAGCCGTTGTAACTATACTGAGACCTTACAACTTATATCTCAAGGTGGGTGGCGCATTGACTTTGTAGATGTCTATGGGCTCCAGTAACCACTTAACACCAGGTGGGCTGTGAGCTCGTCCACACATCTAAGCAATAAAAAAAAAAAAAAAAAACATATTGTACCGCGTTAATCTGTACTATGGTTAAGTAGTGATTATGTCTGATTGTTCTCAAATACTCGCAGTTATTGTGAGCACCTACGTTAACAATGCAGTAAGACGGACAAATGTTACACTCGCCGATGCACTCCTATGTATATACAACTGCTGTTTATTGTTACATGATTTATCTTGCTTTTTGTATATTTTTATCAATTCATTATATTAATTCATTCTTAATGTATGTTGTAGCAATTGTTTTGACTGACTAGGTGATGGAGTCGATAGCGCACCGGATTGTTACGCCGAGGGTCGTGGGTTCGATTGCCACACCGGCAAAACATTATGCTTTTGTTCTTTGTCTGGGTGCTTATTATTTACTAGCGGTCCTCCAGTAATCGAAATTCTAGGATGAAATTATAGGCTTGAAAATTATTATTTCTCTATTGTCAAATACTACTTGTTTAATCACAAATTTCGCCAAGACTACACGATAGACAAATAATATTAAAGACAAACAATATTAATCTATTCTCAATTTGACCACGGACTATAAACAATAACAAAAGTTTGACAATTGACGATAAGCAAAGAGTATTAATATGTGTGTGTGTGTGTGTGTCAAATACACGTTAGTGTGTGTAATGTTTTTTTTATTGATTTAATGTATTATTAATGTATAATAAAAAAAAAATTGCATTCTGCACTCCTTCTCTAAATTCTCTTTTAGTGTGCGAAATATCATACTCCTCCGTCCGCGCAATATTCATAAAAAAGGGTACAAAGTTTTTGCTTCACGTATTGATATATAGATATTTTTATATGACGGAGTGACTGGTTCCATGGTGTTATTAAAATGATGACGTAACCGACAGATGACGACGCTCTATTCGTTGTTGTCATCGACTTCCATAGTGACAGTAATTAAGACTCACTTTCCAATGAATTCCATTTACATTTCAAGTGAACAATGATAACAACAGACAGCTCCGCTCGGTCCGGCTGCTCGAATCGGAATATATTGTGCTTTTTTTTGTGAACGAGAGATTGATTACTGATGGCCCGGAGGCCTTTTCCGTTTCACCAGGACAGGTGGGCGAGCAAAGACTCAACGCCAGGAGAAATGGGATTTGCTAACTGGAAATGTATTGTGCGACAATAGTCACTCGTGTTTTTAATAGACAATTTGCGGTAGCTTAGTGACGAATTCTCCTGAATACCGTCCTAAACAATTGTTTACACGCATTGAACTTATAGGAATAGGTAACCAACGATTATTAACATTAAAGAAACAGTTAACTTTAACTAATCTTAGTTAACTAAATAGTAATATTGCGCCGATATATATACTGGAAAAAGCAGTGCAGGACGCCCTCAGGCTCGGTGGAGTGATGATCTGTGCAGGGTGGCCGGCAGGAACTGGATGAGAGAAGCCGAGGATAGTGCTCAGTGGCGAACAATTAGAGAGGCCTATGTCCAGCAGTGGACTGCTATAGGCTGATGATGATGATATATATATTTAAACGTATATAAGTATGTACAGGTATGTCATTATATGGTACCCATATAACAGGGCATCGTAATTTGGCGAATGACTGTGCGTGATTTATTTCCAGCTATTTGTTTTGTATATGTATTTATTATGTAATGTGGATCTATAAAGGCGGTGTCTTTTTATTAGATTACCGATTATTTGAAGACACCAAGTACCTACAAACAATTGAAAAATATGATGATGTCTAATTAAATGTTTCGGTAGGCCGCGGCTTGGCTCTGCCCCTGGCATTGCTGAAGTCCATGGGCGACCGTGACCACTCAACATCAGGTGGGCCGTATGCTCGTCTGCCTACAAGGGCAATAAAAAAAAAGTTTGGAAAGTGGGTGCTCTCAAAGATTGAGAAAATTAATGAATTTATCGAGATCAGTTTCTTCATACCGTGAAGTCGACGGGTGCAGTCGTGGTCCAGTATCTACATCTTCATAAAGACGACAGATATTTGACATAATCATTTCTGAAACGGAAAGGCAGCATTATAATTAACTTAAGCCAATTATCTTTCAAGAGGCAGTTCCGTAAAAAGAGCCTTTAAAATGTATTCCTACCGGAGTTCATCTTAACGAAGCAGATTTGAATGGAAAAAAAAAACGTCAAGCGTCCCTCGTACCTAGAAGGGTTCCGTACTATTCATATTTATGATCATAAAAATTTTGTAGTCTTGCGATGTATAATTTTTTAAGTGAAACTTCTTTATCGCCGTTTGGTGTATTTATTTCGTTTTCTTTTGCCCTTATTTAATACCACAATCTATGTATAGTGGCTTTGAAATATTCAAAGGCGTATGTACAATCCATCAACTCTATCTTTATCAAATCTTCTTGTAGCAATTTAGTTGTGATCCATTTGTTGCTTAGCGAGAATAATCGGGAGAGATTCTAATCTTTATTGTAGGTCGTTAATATTTACTTTTTTTATTGCTTAATTTGGTGGACGAGCTCACGGTCCACATGGTGTTAAGTGTTTACCGGAGCTCATAGACATCTAGAACGTAAATGCCGACACCCACCTTGAGATGTGAGTTCTAAGGTCTCAGTTATACAGTACAACGGCTGCCCCGCCCTTCAAACTACTGCTTCACGGCAGAAATAGGCAGGGTGATGGTACCTTGCGGACTCACAAGACGTCCTACCACCAGCAATTACGCTAGTTATAATTTTGCGGGCTTGGTTTTTAATTACACGGTGTTATTCCTTTACCGTGGAGATCAATCTTGAACATTAATTAAATCCGCATTTCATTAGAAAAATTGGTACCCGCGTAAATCGAACAGCGGTGCATCGCTAGATACGAATGCACCAGACGTCTTATCCTTTAAGTCATGACGACTTCAATTTACCTTAACTTACTTTATCTTTAATCTGCATCTTAACGTTTGTTATGACAAGAAAAAAATGTGAGCCGTCACGGGACGCCTGGCAGATGTGAAACATCGACATTATTTTGTAAAAGTAATATGCAGAAAAGAACAGATTGTGATAGAAACTAAATATGTCATAATGATAAAATAAAAGATTACGAAAAAATAATTTGTTTTCAAGTCAAACACAGGTTATGTGTACTATAGTAAACCACACTGTATACACTACGGAGTATAGATAGGTATCCGAGCTCAGTGTAGCAAGAGAGATGGCTTAACGCCGGATCGAGTGGGAGAGAATGGCACAGTCAATTGCGCATGGCGACGCGTCGCCATGGCATGCGTCGCCATGCCAGAAATCAGTTTTACGTGTGATTATAGATGTTTCACATCAATAATGGTTGATTCTTTCATTAGTAACATTGTTTTATCTAACAACTTTTTTTTTAAAAGGCTTAGAAAGTATTTGGTACCTGCTGCTAAATTGGGGCTTAAGCACCGATAGACTTTACTTCTTACTCTGTACCAAAATATGAGGGATCTTATTAATTTAAACACGGACGCTAATTCAACTTTCAAACTTAAGACTTGCACACAGTGATTCAATTTCAAATAAATTGGACTAATTCATACCTGAAATGTCAGTTCATACTATTTATATAAGGTTCTCAAATAATTTCCGAAACGGAACCCTGAAATAATAACTAATATCGTAATAAATTACCTGGGTGTCAACTACCGACCGTTCCAATAAAGATAATAGCAGCCAAAAATCACCTTTAACGAGACAGTTATACGGGCGGTTTTCCTTCACGACATCCCTTGTTCTAAAGTTACTTCAAGCTAAATTGGTACTTACGACTTATGTTATAGACGAGGGTTTCCCTTGAATGGGTTTTTATTTAAGATTTTTCAATATCTTAATTCAATGGATTAAGGTTGGTAATTGCTTGTTTTTAATACCCGGGTCAAGTCGAGTTTGGAGTTTGGAGTTATAGATCAGCATCGGGACGTATGTTCGATACTGGATCTTACGAGTGAAGGTCTGAATTTGTTGTGCCTTGGTAGCATTTACTCCATATTGAACCGATTTTATATGATATTATGAAATACGCACTCAACAAATGTTCACGATTGACTTCCACGGTGAAGGAATAACATCGTGTAATAAAAATCAAACCCGCAAAATTATAATTTGCGTAATTACTAGTGGTAGAACCTTTGGGAGTCCACACGGGTAGGTACCACCAACCCGCCTATTTCCGCCGTGAAGCGTTTCGGTTCGAAGGGTGAGGCAGCCGTTGTAACTATACTGAGACCTTAGAACTTATATCTCGAGGTGGGTGGCGCATTTACGTTGTAGATGTCTATGGGCTCCAGTAACCACTTAACGCCAGGTGGGCTGTGAGCTCGTCCATCCATCTAAGCAACAACAAAAAATTTTTTTTTCTAAGTAACTGCGAAGTACCAAATTTTAAAAATAGTTTTCCAAATTCATAATTACAGAACAATTTAGTGCTTATTTCAAAACACTAAAGTACATAATATTACTATGTAAGTAATTAAATGACAGAAAATAATACGTGCAATTTAATTTTCATAATTTTCTCTTTACCGTTCTAATATTAGAATTTAATTTGGTCTAATTTTGTGAAACGAATAGCAAATGATTGAAATTTAGCGTGTCCGAAATCATTATTTGAATTAATTGGCGGTCAATTTCGATGATTGCAACTTTGTAATTTAGTTCGGGCCATTATAGCCCTTATGGAATTGATGTAAAATTAAAATGGATTTCATTTACCATATTTTATTGATATTAGTATTTTAGTTTTCAGAGCTATTTAGTATTAAGACCTTTTTTCTTTTTAAATTCTAAAATTAGATTTTAAATGCTTAATAATTATACTATATTCTAAACTAGCGACCCGCCCTCGCTTCGCTTCGGAAACATTAAATTTTATTATTGATTGCTGAGTCCCGCGATGTTACCCGCGGTTATTATCGTACCGCAGGTGACGCCGCGAGGCGAAGCTAGTCTAAAAAAAGTAAGTTACCTAAGTCTAAGTAAGCGTAAGTTACTCCTTATATCATCAGCTACCTATCAGTGAAAGTCCCGTTAAAATCGGTCCAACCGTTCCAGAGATTAGCCGGAACAAACAGGCAGACAGACGGACGGAGAGACAGACAGACAAAAATTGTAAAAAATGTTATTTTGGTGTATGTACCGTATATATATATTCATATGGATGTAGTAAAAAGCGGCTATTTCAATGTTACAAACAGGCACACCAATGTTATTTATATGTATAGAAGATATGGATAGCTTGTATGCAACTTCAAATAAACGCGAAAATAGTCTAGATGGTCTAGATCGAAAATTTCTTTGTGGGATTCAATCTATAGATTCTAGAAAATAATTCCTAATTCAAATATTTAATTAATCCTAATTCTAGAATCTGTCGCATATTTAATATCTGACGAACAATCATTCGAATTGTTTCATATGAAATATTGAAATCGTCGATATCCGACCTTACGCCTCTAATGTGGGAATGCTTACATCGGAGGCCATTAATCATAAGCGCTTTGAGAACTTTATTACAATAACATGATAAATATAAGAAGTTTTTTATTATTTAAACGCCAAACTTAAGTATTGTTATCGGAAATGTGAAGTAAAAGTTTGGCAAGAAGGAAATGCCTTTTGAATATGAGGCACGGGGGTTCAGATCTGACTACAATCTTTGTTGTTCGACCATATTGCCTATTTTTGCCGCGAAGGTTTCCAAGCAAAGGTATAAGATACTCGTTATGCCAAAGCATTTGAGGTTTCGACCTCAAGTCTAGGTAGCAGTATTTATATTGTAATTGTTCANAAATGTGAAGTAAAAGTTTGGCAAGAAGGAAATGCCTTTTGAATATGAGGCACGGGGGTTCAGATCTGACTACAATCTTTGTTGTTCGACCATATTGCCTATTTTTGCCGCGAAGGTTTCCAAGCAAAGGTATAAGATACTCGTTATGCCAAAGCATTTGAGGTTTCGACCTCAAGTCTAGGTAGCAGTATTTATATTGTAATTGTTCATCATAATATCCTGTCTTTGGAAATGTCACACGACTGCCTTCCTTAATTGATTCTATGACATATCGCTTTGTTCAAGCCCTATGTCACTGACAATGTCATTACCAAGAAACTTACTGATGGTAGGACCTCTTGTGAGTCCGCACGGGTAGGTACCAACACCCCGCTTATTTCTGCCGTGAAGCAGTAATGCGTTTCGGTTTGAACGGTGGGGCAGCCGTTGTAACTATTACTGAGATCTTGGACCTTATATCTCATGGTAGTTGGCGCATTTACGTTGTAGATGTCTATGTGCTCCAGTAACAACTTAAATTCAGGTGGGCTGTGAGCTCGTCCACCCATCTAAGCAATAAAAAAAATAAAAAAAGGCTTTACAAAAAATATTTTAAACTCCAAGAGCTCCCCAAGGCTGGAGGAGAATGTACCAGCATTCCTGAATTAACGCTAATTATGCAAAAGGCAGTAAATAGTGTTTTCTTGGCATCGCACCAGACTTTGCTGCCAAATGTGTTAGTAAAATGCAGTGTCCACTACAGAGCTGGGAGATAAGCTATCTTTATGAGGAATAGACTGATGCTGTACCTTTGTTCACCACTTGGTAAGCTGCATCAGGTAATGATAAAGATTTTCAACGCGAAACCGTGAATTTTAAATGTATGACACTTATGCTGTTTGATTTAAGGATGATGCATTTATATTGTCATAAAAAGTCACGTTTTTTGTTTTTTTTTTATTGCTTAGATGAGTGGACGAGCTTGCAGCCCACCTGATGTTGAGTGGTTACTGGAGCCCATAGACATCTATAACGTAAATGCACCACCCACCTTGAGATATAACTTCTAAGGTCTCAGTATAGTTACAACGGCTGCCCTGCCCTTCAAACCGAAACAAATTACTGCTTCACGGCAGAAATAGGCAAGGCGGGGGTACCTACCCGTCCGGACTCACAAGAGGTCCTACCACCACTAATTAAGTACGGTACATTTAAACCAGCGACCTTCAAGGTCAGGAGGTCATATGATACCGCTTGACTACACTGCCAAGACATAAAGAAACTCACAATCCAATCAGCATTCAAACAAAAACCGGACCAAAACCCTGAACTTGGATTATCAAAAGAAAACTTTCCACAACTAATCCATTTGCATGCGAGTTAGGTATGTTAGAATGATTACTACCCCATAAATATAAGGGCGGGAACGTCAAAGTTTCTAACCCTCGTCAGTTGAACGTATAATAATATGTCAAATGGACTTTATGAGTTACGTGAAGTTTCCCGGGCTGGCAATGGTTCAACCCAGGCCGCCTTGAATTCTTCTACAAATGTGGGTAGTTTTAAAATATCTCAGTTCTTGTTTATTGTATGTGGATCCGCTTACTATTTCACCGGCTCTCGCCTTATATATCTAATTCCAAATCCTTGAAGATCATCTGGATGTCATGTATATTTAAACGTCAGGGTTCACAGGGCAAGGACCACAGATTCCAAAAAGAGAGTCAGCATACTGTTATGTTGAATATTCAGTTGCATTCAATCATCACTATCGTGGTCTTTAGACCGATGCAGGATATCTTCTTTTCTTTACATCTTTGATTTATTGCTTAGATGGGTGGGCGAGCTCACAGCCCATTCCTGGAGACCATAGACATCTACAATGTAAATGCGCCACCCACCTNGGGCAAGGACCACAGATTCCAAAAAGAGAGTCAGCATACTGTTATGTTGAATATTCAGTTGCATTCAATCATCACTATCGTGGTCTTTAGACCGATGCAGGATATCTTCTTTTCTTTACATCTTTGATTTATTGCTTAGATGGGTGGGCGAGCTCACAGCCCATTCCTGGAGACCATAGACATCTACAATGTAAATGCGCCACCCACCTTGAGATATAAGTTCTAAGGTATCAGTATAGTTACAACGGCTGCCCCACCCTTCAAACCGAAACGCATAACTGCTTCACGGCAGAAATAGAAGGGGTGGTGGTACCTACCCGTGCGGATTCACAAGAAGTCCTACCACCAGTAATTACGCAAACTATAATTTTGCGGGATTCACTTTTATTACACGATCTTATTCCTTCACCGTGGAAATCAATCGTGAACATTTGTTGAGTACGTATTTCATTAGAAAAATTGGTACCCGCCTGAGTTTCGAACACCGGTGTATCGCTCAACACAAAAGCACCGGACGTCTTATCCGTTAGGCCACGACGACTTCAACCCCCACAATGTAAATGCGCCACCCACCTTGAGATTTACGTTCTAAGATCTTAGTATAGTTACAACGGCTGCCCCACCCTTCAAACCGAAACGCATTACTGCTTCACGGTAGAAATAAGCAGGGTGGTGGTACCTACCCGTGCAGACTCACAAGAGATCCTACCTACCTTGATTTTTATTACACGAATATATTATTCATTGCTTTGATGAGTGAACGAGTTTACTTTGCAGCTAGTGTACAGCTACCAGAGCCCCTAGTCTCAACCCTCAATCTGAACCTCTTGGCTGCATTGCGGCAGAAATGGGCGGGATAGTGATAGTCAACGGTGCGAACTTACAATACGCTTTACTAAGCTCGCTGCGTTCCTCGACAGAAACTAGGTCAAGAAATCTTACAGCTTCCTTCATTTCAATTGATATCTCGTTTTTATTTTAATGAATTTATGTTTCGATAATTCTGTGAGTGGAATGCATCAGCTTCTCTCATTTGTGACATCGCGCGCATTGTATACAAATGTCGTAAAGAACAAACTCAGGACGCGGTTAATAAAATAAATAACAGTTTAAAAAAAACTAATAAAAAACTAAAAAAGCGTGGGGTGCATGGTATAAGTATTTATAAATATTTTATGAACAGATTTGAGTAGAAGGGTTAATTTGATAATATCCTGAAAAGCACCCCACGATTTTTTACAATAAAATCATTTTTTCTTACACTATTTTTAATTCAAATTTATTAAAATTTATTTTCCTATTTTTAGCTGGATTTTCTATAAAAGCGTATTTTGTTAGTTTTTTAAACTATTGTTTATTTTCCATTTTTTAGTTGAATTTTAATTTAAATTTTTTTTTTAAATATTGTGTTGTTATCGGTCCTTAATAAGTATACCAAATTTCGAGTTAATCCGACATTTTGAAGGGGGTCAAAATCATGTTCAAAGATTCCGTTACAAACATACATACATACGTCTGAAGCTAATAAAAGCGTATAAAAAAATACATTCTTTCGAAAGAAAAATAATTCGCAATAATGTCTACATTTGTACTAACTCATCACGACGATAGTAATGTTGTAGATAATTTACTTTATCGAAGGACGCCCGGAGAGTTCTGTCTTTTGTCCAACTTCATCGAACCAAGGTAACTCGACTTTGTTAATTACTGATTTGTTTCGTCGTGAGAAAATCCGCACGACGCGTGCCGATTATTACGTACGCGCGTAATTGGATCCAAGTTTGGTTGCAAAAGATTGTCCCAAATACGACCAAAGCCATATAAGCATAAAGCCAAACTGCTTTTTTCTTTTTTATTGCCTAGATGTGTGGATGAGCTCACAGCCCACCCGGTGTTAAGTGGTTAAGACATCTACAACGTAAATGCGTCACACACCTTGAGATATAAGTTCTAAGGTCTCAGTATAGTTACAACGGCTGCCCTACCTTTCAAACCGAAACGCATTACTGCTTCACGGCAGAAATAGGCGGGGTGGTGGTACCTATCCGCGCGGACTCACAAGATGTCTACTAATAATAATAATAATAATACTTAAAGTCGGTAGTTTATTTCCAGAAACAGAAGGATTTATGATAGCAATACAGGACCAGATTATTAACACAAAAAATTACAGAAAATACATAATGAAAGATCCTACAATAACAAACGATAGGTGTCGCAAATGTCATACACAATCAGAAACCATTCAACACATAACAGGAGCATGCACTACCCTCACACAAACAGACTATACACACAGACACAATCAGGTAGCAAATATTATTCATCAAAAACTTGCACTCAAATATGCACTCATACAAGACACAAACACTCCATATTACAAATATAATCCACAAACCATTCTAGAAAATACTACACACAAACTCTATTACGACCGCGCCATTCTCACCGATAAGACAATTCATTATAATAGACCAGACATAACTGTACAGGACAAAGTTAACAAAATCACTTACCTTATTGACATTGCTGTTCCTAACACACACAACATACAAAAAACAATAACTGAAAAAATAAGCAAGTACGCAGAACTCAAAGATGAAGTGAGCAGAATTTGGCGACAGGAAAAAGTATACATAGTACCCATAGTTCTCTCCACAACAGGCGTCATTCCCAACCATCTTCTCCATAGCCTAAAACTATTAGACCTCAAAGAAACTCTCTACATAACTCTCCAAAAAGCCGCAATCTTGAATACATGTAGAATAGTCAGGAAATTCTTGCAGATAGACGAAAACGAAATTGCCCCTCATAATAACATACCGTCAACATAAATTTTCCTTACTACACGCTGCATTCACTTGGTTTAGGCCCGTGGATGTGGTTCGGACTAGCCGGGGTGCTAAGAAAAGATTACCTTTCTGAACATAATAATAACAAAAATATATACCACTAGCAGATGAAATACGACAAATGTGGCATCAACACACCGTTAAAATTATACCCATAATAATTTCATCAACCGGACTCATTCCAAAATCATTACACACATCGCTCTCAGAACTTGATCTTAATAAATATTCATACATCGCTTTACAAAAATCTGTAATAATCGACACCTGTTCCATAGTGCGACGATTCCTTACATCCACTACTCAAACCCCTACAACACTACACAATGAACCAACTCACTTGGCGTAAGCCCGTGCTAGGTTCACACTTACCAGCATTAGCTGAGAAAAAAAATATATCCATAACCCATAATAATAATTAAAAGTGATGAGTGTGTGTAGAACAGCTAAAATAACAAATACAACATGAGAATTTTTCGAATTTAGATTCAACGGTGGGTTTTCGAGAACAATGAGTAATACTGTAGGTAGGAAAAAACGACGAGAAAATGGAATTAGTAACGAAATTAAATAATCTGATTACGTCAGGACCCGCGGGACCCGTTCACTCCCAAATTAAATAAAACATCTCCAAGTTATCTAAGATTTTTTTATTTACACTTTCCATTAGCGATTTCGACTTTAATTAGACGTTGACGATCCGTCTTGCCATTTCATCAATCGGCGGTGGCGGCACAGAATTGCTTAAATCGAATGATGTGTTCAGAAAACCAATTGGTTTTGTGAAAAAAATAACTTAAGTGTTATTGAAAAAAACTCGCTCTGTCTCTTTCAGTGCAGCAGAGATTCACAGAGCTCAGCAGATTCGTATAGAAATCGGCACAGAAAATAAGTTTACCATTTCCTCGTGTGCGGGCTAAACGATTTTTTTCGATTAGTTTGACGAGTTTTAGCGTTAATAATAAAACTAGAATACAGTCACTTTGTTTTTCCTGCAAACTGTCAATAAAACAACAAAAAATCGGTTGTCTGTAAAGTCGGTTTACTGATGATAGTTGAACGTGACAACTATGACGTTGTCACGTTCACATACAGACATAATATATATTTAATATCGAAAGAATCATTACCTTTATCGCCGCTATTATCGTTGCTATAAACAAATGACACCACATTCACTTTTACTGAACTTCATACTTGACGAAAACATGTAAATGTATTATTGTATAGCAGCTGTCCACGCGGATGCATCGCTCACTCAAGTAGGAGAGAGACAGATGTCGAACGCTGCCGAACGCGATGACCGATTGTGCCTCTTTGTCGCTCGTTGCGCGCTCTCGATTGCACTTCAAGCCTTAAATGGAACGCTTCAGAGCGAGGTAACGCCGCATGAGTCATGTTTTTTCGTGCGTGCAGCCGGCTTCATCGAATTATAAGACGTTGTCACGTCAAAAACGAAAATTATTACATTTTCTTTATATATCTAAATCTTGAGTCGTTAGGGCCGAATTTCCATTGTACGGCGAATATTTGTTATGATATGTGCCTATGTTTACCTGACTTTGGAGTCAAGTTTACCTGACTTTTTTATTGCTTAGATGAGTGGACGAGCTCACAGCCCTCCTGGTGTTAAGTGGTTACTGGAGCCCATAGACATCTACACCGCAAATGCGCCACCCACCTTGAGATATAATTTCTAAGGTTTCAAGTATAGTTACATTTCAAGTCTTTCATTTTAAAATATTAATGACATATACAAAATTGTGGTCATAAATATTTCATACATATCTATATATTAATACGTGAAGCATAAACTTTGTATCTCTTTTTACGAAAATTGCGCGGACGGAGGAGTATAAAATTTTCCACATTTATAGAGAATATAGAAAAGAAGTGCACAATGCTAATATTTTTTTAAAATAATGCATAAAAGATACATTAAATCAATAAAGAAAACATTACGCACACTACATACCATGTATTTGACGCACACACGCATGCATAATATTTATTGTCAAACTTTTGTTCTTGACGTCTGTTGTCAAATTGAGAATAAATTAAATATTGTCTGCCTTTGTTAATATTTTTTATAGTGTATCCTTGGCGAAATTTGTGATTATAGAAGTATAAAATACAATCATAATAGTGTACAAACTTACGATTCCAATTAATTATAGTCGAATTTCGACTACTGCGGGACATCTAGTTTATTTTAAATATGTAGTGCTGTTAATTAAAACGCATCGAATGATCGGGAGATGCGAGACAAATGAAAATGTTTAATTGGAACCTTTTGTCCGGGTAATGTGCATCGGCGCGCTGTAATTTCAATATAATTGGAAACATTCGGTGGCGCGATTATATTGTCCGGGATCGCATCATTGTTATGTGTGAATGTATCGTTAATTTTGCTAATTGTCGTGTTAATTAATTGGAAGGGTATTTGAGAAATATGATTTAAAAATGGCGTAAATGCCGAACCACTAACATATGCGATTTTTATTTCTCTACCAGCTGACCCGGCAGACTACGTAGTGCCTCAATCAATATATATAAAAGACTTAAAACAAACAAAAGGAATCCGTCCGACGGGGGACACATCAAAGGAAAAACAAAATTGTTATTTTTATTTCATTCCGAGCATTTTCATATTTATCTACATTTTAAACCTTCTCTGGACTTCCACGAATAATTCAAGACCAAAATTAGCCAAATCGGTCCAGCCGTTCTCGAGTTTTAGCGAGACTAACGAACAGCAATTCATTTTTATATATAGAGAAGATATAGATTCACATTGTGATATTAACTTAACACCAGACGAGCACTGAGCTAGCTTACCTGTCAACGAAAAGAAAATCACATCGCCTGTCTTATTTTAAGTTTCAAATTGAAATGTGTTTTTATTTGTATAAAAACATAGTATCAAGAAGCACCAAGAATCGAACCTTGTACTAAATAACGCCGGGAATATAACGTCGCCTAACACCTGTTACGAAACGAATAGTGGCTAACTCCACAACTGTCGTATATTACAGTGCTAGAGTACCGTCACACTATTAACAAGTTATTTTAATTTAATTCTGTACTATAAAAAAAAGTTTTTTTTTAAGCGAATAAATACGCTTTCAATTAGTCGGGAAATAGGGGCTTAATTTTTTTTAACATAGTTTATTTGCCTGACCTGCTTTGTCTATTAGATATATTATATGTATGTGGAACGAAATTCAAGGTGGACATCTCTAAGACGTTGTTACGTGACATTGACGTGTAGCTTTAAAATTTTCACAATCTTCAAGACAAAAGGCAACAAAATATTTTTTAATCTAAAATTCTGATAAGAATAACCAAGTTTTTTATTTTGATTTGCTGTTTAGGCGTGCTTTATTGTTTTTAAGTTGTATATAAAATATTAATGCCAACACAGATAATATAACAATTTGTTTATATTATTATATACCACCAATAGATGGCGTTTAAAAACTTTTCTAAATACAATGAGCCTTGATAAAGCGAATTTTTAACAAAAGCTCATAAACTTATTGCCTACTAAATAAATTTTCAAATATTTTCTGTAGCGCGTATACAAGTGATACAACTAAATAATCAGCTGACGCTTGGAGGCTGCGGCTGGGGAGACACGGGATAGTCCTTTAGCTTACATTGTTGATTTACGAGGTACTAACTTACTAAAGAGGAAGAGTGAATGCTTTAAGACAGCTCTAAGACTTTAAGGAAAGACTTTAATACTAGTTTTTTAATTAAGACACAGCGAGTGTTGTTTGTTGTCTATAAAAATATATATTTTAAACGTCGTAAAAAGGTTTAGAATCAGTATCACATGATAAGTGAAAACTGTTACAATAAAAAACACGTGTGGCACTCGGGGACTGCCGCGGTAAAGCTATTGCATAGCATTTTTTATCAACTTATGCAATTATAATTATACAATAATAATTTAAACTTAAAATAATAATAAAAAAGACCACGCTATATTTATAAACAAAAGCAAAACATTAACAAGAGCAGCGCAAGAGAGAGATGGGCAGACTTTTCATGATGCCTGTGAATGTCTTGAACGCGAGCTACATGGTAGGCGGAGTGGGGTGTTAGGTTTTATTTTCGATACGAAATTTCTTGATTTGGTCGCCGCGCTCAAAGCCCGCAATAAAAGCTATGCAATAGCTTAAAAAATATATTTAGTAAATTTTGTGTTTGTAAAATTATAAAATGCTATTACGATTTAATGTATAGTTTTTGCTGTCGGTACCTCACTTGATTTATTCAAGGAGTTAGCTGTAAGTACACTCATTACTCAGGGTAAAAGTTTTTACGGTAGCTTCAATGACGCTTAGTCTCAGATTATTTTGACAGAGGACTAAAGCTTCCTGACTCTATATCAATCCTGCACCGGTTAATACGATGGTCCTGTTTGGGTTTGCCGCGAAACCATTCGTGTCTTATGAGGGACGTCAGTTAACTTAGGGAGAAAGGGAGGTCTTACCAGAGGTAACACCCCGCTATGAACTCTGCGGTCCAGCACAAACCACAAGACGGAAGACTCAAGTAAATTGGTGCTGCAGCTTAGTAGTTGATATTGTTTTTTATCCTCCCGATCCACTAACGGTGCTTCTAGGTACTTCAAGCACCGGTCACCGTTCTCGTCGAACCCGTCGCTTGCGACGAAGGGCTCGACGAGTAAATTAACTCTCAGACACAGCCCACTGAGTTTCTCGCCGGATCTTCTCAGTGGGTCGCGTTTCCCATCCGGTGGTAGATTCTGCGAAGCACGACTCTTGCTAGGGTTCGAGTTAGCAACGTCATCAGGTTTGAGCCCCGTGAGCTCACCTACAAAAGTTAGGGTTACGCTGATATAGCCTCTCAAGGCTCTCAGCTTAGGTAGGAAAAAAAAAAAAAAAAAGATATTGTTTGAATAATTCTAATTGAACAGGTAACGGGCCTAGTATAACTGACCCTTGCTTGTACATAGCCGATCACAATACCTTTGGTTATCAATCGATATTATTCTTCTTCATATCTATTATTGATATATAATCTCTATATATAAAAATGAATTGCTGTTCGTTAGTCTCGCTAAAACTCGAGAACGGCTGGACCGATTTGGCTAATTTTGGTCTTGAATTATTTGTGGAAGTCCAGGGAAGGTTTAAAAGGTGAGAAAATATAAAAAAAGCTCGGAATTATATAAAAACAAACAATGTTGTTTTTCCTTTGATGTTTCCCCTTGATGTGTCTTTTATTTATCGATTGAGGCACTACGAAGTCTGCCGGGTCAGCTAGGTGATATAATATTTATTTAGCAACTTAATTATACCTATTATTTTCACATTTGCGTCAATGAAAACTCGACTTTCGGCCTAACAGATATTTGAAGTACCCGTCCTCCGAGGAAAAGGAAACCTCCTCAAGCTGCGTGCGTATATAGAACTATCCGTTTCAAAAGTCGGTTGAAAATAATTTTTAAAACACGCTATATATAACAAAGTGTACAGGTTGTCCATAATTCACGTTCGGCCTATAAAGGCTTCAGTGATTTGTGGATTCGCGACCGTAAGGGTGTATCACCCTATACCCCCTATAGTGAAACCATTGAGTATGTAAATAATTTAGATGTGGTATAAATCAACGACAGATACAGAATGTTCGGTAATGTCATTAGTGTTTATGATTGCTCAAAATCTCTTTTAATGAATTATTGAGACACAGTATCACATTTTAATTGGCGAATGTGAAAGGATGGGAACAAAAACCAGCTACATGACATCCCACGAATGGCCTCGTACTCAATGGCATTTGAACTACACTGTACGCTTTTAACAATTACTAGAGGTCCCGCAGTAGTCTAAATTCGACTATAATTAATTGGAATTGTAAGTTTGTACACTATTATGATTGTATCTTATACTTCTATAATTACAAATTTCGCCAAGGCTACACTATAAAAAAAATATTAACAAAGACAAACAATATTTAATCTATTCTCAATTTGACAACGATGTCAAGAACAAAAGTTTGACAATAAATACCTATAGTATGCATGCGTGTGTGCGTCAAATACATGGTATGTAGTATGTGTAATGTTTTCTTTATTGATTTAATGTATCCTTTATGCATTATTTTAAAAAAATATTAGCATTGTGCACTTCTTCTCTATATTCTCTATAAGTGTAGAAAATTTCATACTCCTCCGTCCGCGCAATTTTCGTAAAAAGGGATTCAAAGTTTTAGCTTGACGTATTAATATATAGATTATAACCAGTCTAATCCAAATATTGTGACACGTCCTATATTTCTATATTCCTAAATTACTTTTTATGTAGAACACCAGCCCACCTGAGGCGTGGGATCTACGTAAATATTAGGCGTACGTGACGGAAACATATTATTATCTGAAATTTATACTAGGTATTGCGAACGTTTATTCAGATTTGATATTAGTCAGATCCACAGAGTATTTGTGCCATATAATTTGTACGTAATACTATGTGACACGTAGTTTTTTTTAATTATAATTATCAAGACAGATATTTCGGAAGATCTATAAATTCACGAATATTTTTTATCAACGATCTGGCGTTAACTAGTATTCCCTGTACAACAGAAACTAGAAGCTGATGATAAAATATGTATATATAGACCGAAAGAGAATATATAAGAGAAAGACATAATTTTGGCAGAATGAGCAGCACATATCTATGACGGCTCATACCAAACTCGATTATCAGCGAAGATTACCTAATAACAAAAATATATCATTGAATATCGGTCGCGTATCTTACCTGTTATTCACAAATACTACGCTCTCTCCCTAGCGGTGGGTAATCCCCGCGGACTGTTCTGAATAACGCGAGGTCATTCTACTTTCGACAGTTGTGTTCAAAGTTCGATTGATGGGCTTAGTTCTTTTTTCTTTTGTAATTTATGTTTACTTTTGGCGTGGACGTCCACCTGCCGGGTCTGGCGAGAGTTTGAAGTCACGACGAGAATGCTGCCCTCTATAATAAGCGGAGATGCAGATGACTTATCCTGAAGACATCATGTTGTAAATAAGGTTTACTGGAATAGATAAGTAGACGAATAATGCTCTTCGGTTTGGAGTTAAGCGGTTGTCGGGGCCAATAATGCTCTGTGTGCTTAGTGCGAGTTTTTAACGTTTTCGATACCGTAAAAGTTAGCTCATATTTGTATGGAATGGGATCGTTTGCGTACGTTTGCCGCTAGGGGCGCTGTTCCAACTGCATACAAAATCGGGTTAACTTTTACGTTATCGAGAACGTTAAGAAACTCGTACTAAGCACACTGATCTTGAGACATGGGTTCCATTACGTTTCCCTCAGATATCGAAATCGCAGTAGTGTTGTAACACAGATGTCTTATTATTATTATTTTTTTATTGCTTAAATGGGTAGACGAGCTCACAGCCCACCTGGTGTTAAGTGGTTACTGGAGCCCATAGACATCTACAACGTAAACGCGCCACCCACCTCGAGATATAAGTTCTAAGGTCTCAGTATAGTTACAACGGCTACCCCACCCTTCGAACCGAAACGCATTACTGCTTCACGGCGGAAATAGGCGGGGTGGTGGTACCTAACCGTGCGGACTCCCAAGATGTCCTACCACCAGTGATTACGCAAATTATAATTTTGCGGGTTTGATTTTTATTACACGATGCTATTCCTTCACCGTTGAAGTCAATCGTGAACATTTTTTGAGTACGTATTTCAAGAAAAATTGGTACCCGCCTGCGGGATTCGAACACCGGTGCATCGCTACACACGAATGCACCGGACGTCTTATCCTTTAGGCCACGACGACTATAAAATACCAAAACTCGGGACAAATTCACGCAGTCACAGGTAGGATGGTGGTATGCCAACGTGTTTTTTTGTGTCACTTCCAGCATCTGTTTCCATTTGAAGCATTCTGCAAAAAATAGTAAGTTCATTGAACCAGAAAAAACAGGTCTCAATTTATATGGCTTCGGTTATCGAATTTCATTGACTACCTGTTTAAATTGAGACATCGCCAGAGGATACTTTGTAAACTTAAAAGGGCTTGTTCTTTGAGGAGTATTTTTTCAAAACCAAATTCAAACGAGGCTTGCGGAGAGTACTTTATGGTAGGCAGCGGCTTGGCTCTGCCTCTGGCATTGCTGACGTCCATGAAGCGACGGTGACCACTTACCATCAGGTGGGCCGTATGCTCGTCCGCCTACAAAGGCAATAATAAAAAATAATAAAATGTAATGAAATCTTTAAACACTATTTTCATAAACTTCAAACCACCCTATTAACTTGAATAATTGCCCTTTAACCGAAAATTATGACCACTACGATCATTAGGCTTTACAAAAAAATCTTGATTGTTAGTTAATGGCTTGTTTCGATGGAAAGCGCTTAGCTAACAGTTTTGGAGTATTAAATTATTTTTTTTAATTTAATTTTATGAAATAAAAAAAATACAATCAAAATATTTTTTTTTCAGTAGCTGAATAGACAGTCTATCTCAAAGGTATTTAATATTTTTTATCGTAAAATCGTGATTCTGAACTGGAGATAGGGCTTGGAGAATTGTTTTTGATGATGCACATCTGATCTGATGATGCTGGCACCTACTACTGGGAACCACTTCAGCCGCGCTCTGTACTTTTTAAAACATAATATATTTATTGTATTGCAGCCGTGATCGCATAGCATTCTGCTTTGCAACGAATTCATCACCACACCTTTAGCATTTCTTGAAGCGAGGCTTGAAACGCTTCCTAAGTAGTTGGCAGCGGTTCAACTGTTTGCTCCATCAATCTGGCTTCACGCTGGCCTGCCTACAAAGACAATAAAAAACTTGTCGACTATGCTACAAATACTACTTAGGCACCTAATGTGAGAGGTGCTGGAGAAGAATGTTCCGGATACCTTGGACAGCGAAGAGAAGCAATCTGTCTATCTTAGACCAACCGCAGATCAAGAAAAGAGTGTCCAGACTCCGCCTTCCATGCGCACTCGAGTACTTCGGTCATATTGCTCGGAAAACACCGGACAGCTAGAGAGACTATTCGTGACAAGGAAGATCGAGAGAAAGAGACCGCGCGGGCGCAGTCCGACAAGATGGTTCGACCAAATCCGCACCACACTAGAGATCCCATTCCACGACGCCCTCCATGCGGCCAATGATCGGAGGCGCTGGCGGGACATTACAAAGAGTAAAAGCATGTCGAAGTATAATGGCCACGACCCTCAGCAGCGAGGAAACGACGCGAGGGGGAGGACCTGATGTGAAGTAGTGGACATATCCTCTAAGTATCACATTGTTAAGACATGAGTTCAAGATCGCAGTTATATTTTACAAAGGGTATTCCACCCTTCAAGCTGGAACGCATTACTGCGTCGCACCAGAAATAGGCAGGGTGGTGGTACCTACCCCTGCGGGGTCATAAGACACCCTCTCACCATTAACATCCGATCACTATTCAACTTTGTATTTTACTAAATATGAAGACGCGACGCCAGCCATGCGTGTAGAAACTTGATATTAATATACAGTACCGTGGGAAAAGGAGTGAGTATGTAGCGTATCATTGCGGTTGAGTACTTCGGAGGTAGCCAGGGTTATTGGAAACTTTTTTTTATTTCATAACAAAGGGGAATGGAATCATTAAAAACCCTCCATAAAAACTTCTAAGTATAAGTGCTATATCATTCTTCAAACGAAATTTTACGAGAGTCGTCTATGGCGATCAGAGGCTTGGTTTTGGTGATGTCCAAGAGATGACAACTAACTTACAAATGGGTCTTCCAAGGCAAAAATAGTCTTTTTTTTATAGCTGCGATGGGTGGACGAGCTCACAGCCCACCTGTGTTTAAGTTGTCACTGGAGCCCATAGACATCTTCAACGTCAATGCACCACCCACCTTAAGATAAGTTCAAGGTCTCAAGTATAGTTACAACGGCTGCCCCACCCTTCAAGCCGAAACGCATTACTGCTTCACGGCAGAAATAGGCAGGGTACCTACCCGTGCGGACTCACAAGAGGTCCTACCACCAGGAGTTATAATCCTTTAAGCCTTGTTTAAAGCAAAGACAGATAAAAAGGTGGATAAGTTATTTTCTCTGGCGCTACTACTGTATATATATATATATATATATATGTAAATAAGCGAAATAAAAAGCACGTCATCATGTTTGTCCGTCCGTGAATCCTTGTCGGTTACCCACTGTCGCACGTCCGTTTGGTTTCGAACTACTTTTTAGACCATACGATAGTTTAAGATACGATACGATGTTTTTGTGTCGTTACAATGACTGCTGTTGTAACAAAGATAAATTTGTGAATAGTCGAATTAAAATAGCCTTAAGAAGTATTGTAATCTTAATTAAACAAACAAACCAATACAGGAACTCTTGCGAAATATCACTAAATTGCACCAGATCTGAAAAATTATGTTCTGAATTAATTAAGTTCCTTAGTATGACGTAAAAATATTTACACTGCAAAACAAACAAAATTAATATTGTCCTGTTAATGATACATTAGATTTAATCAAATTAGATAGTAACTTACATATGAGCGCGAGTGTGTTCTGTATGCACCTGTTTTGAATTACAATTCGGATTGTTATATTATTATTAAACTAGAGGTCCCACGGTAGTCAAAATTCGACTATAATTGATTGGAATTGTAAGTTTGTTCTGTTATGATTGTATTTTATACTTCTATAATCACAAATTTCGCCAAGACTACACTATAAAAAATATTAATAAAGACAAACAATATTTAATCTATTCTCAATTTGATAACAGACGTCAAGAACAAAAGTTTGACAATAAATAGTATGCATGCGTGTGTGTGTCAAATACATGATATGTAGTGTGTGTAATGTTTTCTTTATTGAATTAATGTATCTTTTATGTATTATTTTAAAAAAATATTAGCATTGTGCACTTCTTTATATTCTCTATAAGCGTGGAAAATTTCATACTCCTCCGTCTGCGCAATTTTCGTAAAAAGGGATACAAAGTTTTTGGTTCACGTATTAATATATAGATATTTTAACTTATAATTTCTATGTAATTTGTTTTGTGCATCAATAAAGAATAAGAAAAAAAGATTTCTAAAAATCGTATCGTATACTGTAAATTCGCTGTCAAGGAGTGCCCATCAGAGCATAAATCCTGTTACCAACCGTCACTACACCCTTAACTATCGCGGACTACATTACTGTGCATAAATGTTGGGAGATAATAACATTGACGATAAGAACACACATTTTATTCAGTGAAATCGTAAAGCTCAGCTCTATAACTTTTACACTCCTATTCGCCATTGCTCTTAAACTACTTATCGTATCTTTAGATATCTTAAGCGAATACGTAATTTAATAATATATGAGTCGACTATTATCAAAGCCGGCAATCTGACTTTTGGACAATGATTGGTAAATCAGAAAAACGAATTATTAACTTTGTATTCCATTGGCAGTCACAAAACTCTTCGGAACGACATCTTAGATAAATAACAGGTTAACTATTAACCTTTATTTAATGCAGGTTTTGAACCGTATTCTTTGAAGGAGACGATTATATTCAAATCAATCTGTATTGACATATCAATAAAATTTTTTTGTCCAAATGCACAGATTGCCACCTTTGATAATAGACGACTCATATATTTGTAATTGTTGTATGCATGTTTGTTTATCCGTAATAATATTGTGAAAGATCAATGCACGATTGGCTTCAAATATAGTATGAAGAAGTTTCAATTTTTTTTTATTGCTTAGATGGGTGGCCTAGCTTACAGCCCACCTGGTGTTAAGTGGTTACTGGAGACCATAGACATCTACAACGTAAATGCGCCAGCCACCTTGAGATATAAGTTCTAAGGTCTCAAGTATAGTTACAACGACTGCCCCGCCCTTCAAACCGAAACGCATTACTGCTTCACGGCAGAAATAGGCAGGGCGGTGGTACCTACCCGCGCGGACTCACAAGAGGTCCTACCACCAGTAAAATCATTCTGATCACATTAGATAAGGTGAAAGTGACTGCTAACCAATACTTTTTTTATTACAATAACATACTTAGATAAGACTGAAACATATGCATATTTAAATAAAACTCTATCTTAACGACGAAGTTTCAAAACTCTCCCAAAACATGACATACAACCTTTCGTATCTGAATGCAAAACTTCTACAGATAACGCTAAAATTACACTTCCCACAAATAAGTTGCAAGAAAAACTCTTCCTTATAGAAGATTTCATAATGTTAGATTTCTTTTGTAACTTAACATAAGACCTTTCACTTTTGAACTCAAACTTGAATGTTCAGACATGCGATATTAGTTTTAAAGGCGCTTTAATTAAAGATTACAATTGTATAAACGGTCTCGCGTTAGACGAATGCAGAGGTTATCAAAATATAGATACGCTTCAAACGTTTAACCGCCAAATTATTGGTTTGATTTTGTTGGACCCAATCTCATTTTTGGTTTAATTTCACATTTGTTATTAATTTATTTATTACTAGCGGCCTGCTCCGGCTTTTTGTAAATAATAATGTGTTCTACAAAGCCGTAGTACATTATTTTATTCTATCATCAACAGTTTTCGCAGGGCACGCGATGTAAAGAATATTTTAGGTAATTTTTTTACACTTCGGGTTACATTATTGGAGTTTTAGTAAGGATCCCTAATTTTTTTCAAAAAAGATTACATCCTATGTCACTCGGGGATAGTGTAACTTTCAAACAGTGAAATATTTTTTTAAATCGGTTCAGTAGTTTCGGAGCCTATTCAATACAAACAAACAAACAAATCTTTCCTCTTTATAATAATAAGTATAGAAGTATAGATATAGATTTCCATACGTTTCGACTGCTGTATGGTTCTGGTGTTCACGACTGTCTGTAAGCCTTTAAATATAGTTTTCACAATGTCACGAAATAAGAAAGACATACTAAATTAAAGCTTCACTCTATATATTCTCTGGTGTGGGACGTGGCGTGATCCCGCACGGATAGGATAACATTTTCCCATATCCAATCGCGAGGCAGTTACGTGATCCGGTTTGATCGATGGGACTATCGCTATACAACTTTAGTCTCTGAGTGGGTGGCTGCTCCACGGTCTGATGTCTACTGGCTCTGCTCCGACTTTTGGCTTCATAAATAAGAAAAGCACTTGATAAAAATTTTGTAAAATTATCGTTCAACAAAATTGGCATCAACCTATCTTTAAAAAAAAGATGCGTGGTGGTCGTGGGACACCGGATAGAAACGAAGTTCCTTATTATAAAAATATTAATTTTAAGCTCTATTCGAGGTATAAAGAAAATAAAACTGGAGGTTTCGCAACAACCCACGGTCATTCGGTAACGTGCGAAACTTATTGTGGTACACTTCATTCACGGTTGTTTGCATAACAGTTAGTGTATTGCGCAAACGAAAGGTCTGAGATCGTGGTCAATGAAAGAAAAAAAAAATTTACCTATTTTTTATACGTCATTACGAAGTTAAGTCGTACACTGTGTGCATTACTAATTTGTACGTTGTTACAAAGTTAAGTCGTACACTGTATGCATTACTAATAAAAATCTTACGTTACGGACGCTTTTTCCCGGTTAGGGTACCCCTCCGCATCGTCCAATAAGGAACTTCGTTCCAAAAATAGGCACACGTAGAGAATGAGAGGGGAAAAGCCTACCAACACCTCTTCAATATGCCAATTAACAAATCCGGATATGAAAAAAAAAAGAATAAATATGCCAGTTTTTCAACCCGTAAATGCTTAGTGGGGGCCAAAGGGCCCTCCCTATTCACGTTCCGTCCAAGTGCCCACTTGCGTACCCTAGCTATTATTTCAGAAGAGGCTCGGGGACTCAAGAAAAAAAAATGCTTCAGTTTTACAGTTCGAGTCTCGTTTCGTGGCTATTTTTAATTAATTCTAAGGACGATTTTGTTTATGTCAGACTTAGAGTTCAATTTGATCATCACAGATTGAAGAATCAAATAAAATCATATTTTTTTTATGACACTAGACTACGCTATGAAAATAAAGGTAGGTTTTAAAAAAAATGTATATCTTAAAATTCGTAGCGAACATGTTTTCAAAAAGGATTCTGTTTTTGTTGAAATATACATTGAAATAGCTTCAGAATAATCAAATTCTACATACATAAAAACCGCTTGCTAAGGTTAAATTTTAGGGTATTAAATCTGGCCACTTAAGGCTTTAGCTAGTAGGGGGTTTTATTGTGTATTGATAAATTACTTTTAGGTAATAAAAAAGCGGGAAATGGCTTACGACTACTATTAGAAATTTATATATCAAAGTACGTATTATGGCAAAATGTATTTTTTTTATTGCTTAGATGGGTGGACGAGCTCACAGCCCAACTAGTGTTAAGTGCTTACTGGAGCCCATAGACATCTACAAAGTAAATGCGCCACCCACCTTGAGATATAAGTTCTAAGGTCTCAAGTATAGTTACAACGGCTGCCCTACCCTTCAAGCCGAAACACATTTACTTCTTCACGGCAGAAATAGGCAAGACGGTGGTACCTATCCGCGCGGACTCACAAGAGGTCCAACCACCAGTAAATATTAAAGTTCCACCAGTAAGTAAAGTAATATATAAATATAATATTAACGTGGGTAGAATAACCGCCGTTCCACTAGAGTCAATGTTACCTTCGTATTTGATACATGAGTTGAAGTTTCTGTTGCATTATATAATTAAAAGTTTCGGCGGAACTTGGATTAATTCAATTAAATTAAATTACATAAAATCGATCGGTATTTTATTCATTTGCATTAAAACTTTCCCACATTTATTGTTATTTGCGAGATGTTCACGTTGAGATATTTTTACTACTGGTACATCAGCCCGCAGAGCAATTATTGTACCAATTACCTGAAAGAAATACTTTCACTGATGCGTTTGAAAAAAAAATTTACTAAGTATCTAAAAACGTAAACCTAAAAACTCAGACACGTGTCATTGAATTATAATCGTTCTGACCCTCTATTCTTTAAAATTCTTTAAAATCTATATATTAATACGTGAAGCAAAAACTTTGTATCCCTTTTTACGAAAATTGCGCGGACGGAGGAGTATGAAATTTTCCACACTTATAGATAATGTAGAGAAGAAGTGCACAATGCTAATATTTTTTTTTAAATAATGTATTAAATATACATTAAATCAATAAAGAAAACATTACACACACTACATACCATGTATTTGACGCACACGCATGCATACTATTTATTGTCAAACTTTTGTTCTTGACATCTGTTGTCAAATTGAGAATAGATTAAATATTGTTTGTCTTTATTAATATTTTTATAGTGTAGTCTTGGCGAAATTTGTGATTATAGAAGTATAAAATACAATCATAACAGTGTACAAACTTACAATTCCAATTAATTATAGTCGAATTTCGACTACTGCGGGACCTCTAGTTTACTTAAAGCTATCAAGCACGCTCTGTTGCTAAAAAAACCGCTTCTCGTCGCATAGCGGCACTAGTGGATAGCGCAATAATGCCATCTAGGAGGGAGTAGATGAACGAAATTGAACTATCGCGCCTATCTCCCAAAAAACTTTACGAGTCTGATGGGTAGGTTTGATTGCGTCCCGGGATGTGACGCGTATAAACACATGCGAGACCTAGCCACGGGAACTTCAACTCTGGAGCTCAGAGCGATACGATACGAAACAAACCAATGTGACATTGCTTCACGAGAGATAGTGCTGGATAGTGTAGGAAAGTTAATCGAGACACTATCTAGTTACTAGTGAATATAGAACAGCGTTTTAAGCTCTCTAACTTCGACTATACGTTCTGTTAGCAAACCAATCTTTTATGTCGGACCGTAACAATATTCTACTATCTATATATTAATACGTGAAGCAAAAATTTTCTATCCCTTTTTACGGAAATCGCGCCGACGGAGGAGTATGAAATTTTCCACACTTATAGAGAATATAGAGAAGAAGTGCACAATGCTAATATATTTTTTAAATAAGGCATAAAAGGTACATTAAATTCATAAAGAAGACATAACACACACTACATACCATGTATTTGACGCACACACGCATGCATACTATTTATTGTCAAACTTTTGTTCTTGACGTCTGTTGTCAAATTGAGAATAGAATATGCTTTGTCTTTGTTAATATTTTTTATAGTGTAGTCTTGGCGAAATTTGTCATTATAGAAGTATAAAATACAATCATAATAGTGTACAAACTTACAATTCCAATTAATTATAGTCGAATTTCGACTACTGCGAGACCTCTAGTTAAGATAAAATATACTATAACTTCGGTAAGGAAACTAAAGTACTAAAAGCCTGAATAGTCCCATCAAACCACAGAATAGCGGTATTCAATCTAAATTTTTTAAAAGGTGAGTCACGGCATTCATACGCCCAGTCATTGAGACCCTTAACATAAGGCGGGGTATTTTGAGCTATTGTCCAGCGTTGGTCGTAGCCACTTCAAACCCGTACTGTGCATTAAATAGTTTTCTTCGACATTGAAATGGTTTACAAGCATTAAATAAAAGCGTGTAACGCTGTGGCTTTAATTTCAATAAATTTATTAAATGTGGACAGATGAGTACTGGTGGTAGGAGGTCTTGTGAGTCCTCACGGGTAGGTACCACCACTCTACCTATTTCTGCCGTGAAGCAGTAATGCGTTTCGGTTTGAAGGGTGGGGTAACCATTGTAACTATACTGAGACCTTAGAACTTATATCTCGAGGTGGGTGGCGCATTTACGTTATAAATGTCTATGGGCTTCAGTACCCACTTAAGACCAGGTGGACAGTAAGCCCCTCCACTCAATTAAGCAATAAAAAAAGAGACAAGCCACCGAAATGAGTTTTCACGCTATTCTGTACAAAGAGTAGGGTCAGTCTTAGCGCAATTATAGGTATTTCAAGCAATATTCTGAAAACGATTGCGATGAGGGACGATTATCCCGGCCAAATCACGGTTAAGCGATTGGTATTTTCAACCAGTGTTCTGATTTCCAATTATTTCCTAAATGCCATTATCAGTTTTTATCGATAGGATCTATGGATGTTACATGCAAAACGACTACTCTTTCCCTGGAAACTGGCTGCATGTTCAACCCAATTAAGTCCGTACATAATTTAATTATCACTCACCACTTGGGCTGGCGGGAGAGTAAGCTCGATATTAAGTAGTGCCATCAGCAGCGTAAAGACATCGATAGCTCCTGAAACCGCAAAGGTACTTGCAATATATAAATTAAATTATATTCCTTTGAAAGCTCAACAACCTTAACCCTTCCGAGACTTTTATGCTTCTTGGTTTTACTATTGCGTCTTTCATACGAAAGTGCCCTTAAAGTTACGAGTGCGGGAAATCAGGGCAAGACAAGAGCTTCCCAAGTACAGTGCATTTTGAAGCGAAGGTAGACCTGGAGTTTTTAAGGAGCTTTTAATAATTTGATAAAATCCGTTAAAGTGAGGTTTTTTGTTAGTGCAGATAGGCACATGGGCTCACATGTCAGTTGAAGTAAGCTGTGTTATGAAGTCTATAGACGTAGTGGCTCTAACGGAAAAATCCTTCGAACCTAGAGCACGGATTCACCTTCGAAAATTATAAACTTAATTTTATTTTGTTTTTTTTACAGGTAATTTCTTTGGGATTTCTTAAAACTTCATGAGGTATGGAATTTAATGTTACATTTAATATATCAATGATTATCCAAAAAGGCATTGTATAAATGCATATAGTATATTTCATAATAACCTTTACATGATTAATTGGCTTTAGGGAGCTCTACTGGAAATGCCAATCTTCATTGATTGATTGAATGGATGGTTTATATTAAGATGATCTGGCTCCGATACAGCGGTATACTCGCTCCGGTTTGATACGCTTATACTTAAAGTTATGTGTTCTGGTAATTGAATAGTGACATCGTGTGGTCATGGCTTTTTGTATTGCCAGAAGAATTATCCTGAGGTCTACCCAGTTTCACCAGGCTCGTTAGTAAGCCCTGCCTATTTTTGCCGTGAAGAAGTAATGTTTCGGTTTGAAGGGTGGAGCAGCCGCTGTAACTATACTGAGACCTTAAAACTCATATCTCAAGGTGGATGGTGGCATTTACGTTATGGATGTATAGGGGCTCTGGTAGCCGCCTAACACCAGGTGGGCTGTAAGCTCGTCCACCCAACTATGAAATAAAAATAAATAATAGTTTAAAAAAACTAACAAAATACGCTTTTATAGAAAATCCAACTAAAAAATAGAAAATAAATTTGAATTAAAAATAGTGTTAGTTAAATAATATAAAATAGTTTTCAGGATATTATCAAATTAACCCTTCTACTCATATCTGTTCATAAAATATTTATAACTACTAATACCATGCACCCCACGCTTTTTTTACAATAAATTCATTTTTTCTTACACTATTTTCAATTAAAATTTATTAAAATTTATTTTCTATTTTTTAGTTGGATTTTCTATAAAAGCGTATTTTGTTAGTTTTTTTAAACTATTATTTATTTTTAATTTTTTTGTTGAATTTTTTAATTTTTTAATTTACTATTGAATTGTCATCGGTCCTTAATAAGTATACCAAATTTCGAGTTAATCTGACTTTTTGAAGGGGGTCAAAATCATGTTCAAAGATTCCGTTCCAAACATACATACGTCTGAAGCTAATAAAAGCGTATTAAAAAGGTGCTTATGAATAGGAATTTCACCTTTAGATAATTTTCTCGTCTGAACACTTAGCAAATAAAAAAATACAATATTGTCCGGTGTATACTACGCTTGCTAGTCTACCGTAACATTACTTAGACACGATGTTTAGTGGTAATTGTAGGCAGGCATTATAATTGTTACATCAGGTATTCTTGAAAACATGGATGTTATATTGTTAGGATGGAATTTGTTTGAATTGATTTATATTAGGCAGATCGTAGGTATGAATCGTGTTTATATTTTTAAGGATACAGTCTAAAAGGAGGTGCAAAGGGTTCTAATTGAAGGCGATGGACAGTTGAGATGTCCTGAAATCCTCGACGGCCGCAGCGTGAATGCAGTCAGTACCTATTTTTTTTTTCTTAGATAGGTGGACGAGCTCGCAGCCCACCTGGTGTTAAGTGGTTACTGGAGCCCATAGACATCTACGACGTAAATGCGCCATCCACCTTGAGATATAAGCTCTAAGATCTCGAGTATAGTTACAACGGCTGCCCCACCCTTCAAACCGAAACGCATTACTGCTTCACGGCAGAAATCGGCAGGGTGGTGGTACCTAACCGCGCGGACTCACAAGAGGTTCTACCACCAGTAAACCTCCTAGAATCTTAATTGAGTTTTATTATGGACGGTTCGTGAAAAGGTCTTAATCAGGCGTTTATCTAGGATGTTGAATGTTAGGATTTAGGAATAGGTGAATTACTGTATTTGAGTACAACCTCGTCTTCTCATTATACAATAGACACTTAACCTTAATCTTATGAGCCCACAGGGTAGATAGCATTTTTCTTTTTTGTTGCTTTATGAGTGGACGAGCTCACAGCCCACCTGGTGTTAAGTGGTTACTGGAGCCCATAGACATCTACAACGTAAATGCCCCACCCAGCTTGAGATACAAGTTTCTAAGGTCTCAGTATGGTTACAACGGCTGCCCCACTCTTCAAACCGAAACACATTACTGCTTTACGGCAGAAATAGGCAGGGTGGTGGTACCCACCCGCGCGGACTCACAAGAGGTCCTACCACCAGTAAGAAAAGCATTAATGAGTTCCAGTTTGAAAGACGGGTCAGTCTATTACAGAATTGCAACTTATTACCTCATGTTTCAAGGTGGGTGACAGCATTTACGTTGTTGTTGCCTATAGACTCCGGTAACCACTAACATCAGGTGGGTCGTGAGCTCGTTCACTCATTTGAGCAATAGAAAATAAAAAAAGTTCTCGATAGCATTGAAATATATCTAGGTTAGGATTTGAACATTTAATTATTATTTTTATTGCTTAGATGGGTGGATGAGCTCACAGCCCACCTGGTGCTAAGTGGTTACTGGAACCCATAGACATCTACGACGTAAATGCGCCACCCACCTTGAGATATACGTTCTAAGATCTCAATTAATTGTGGCAGAAATTATCAAGACTGTAGTTCCTACGGCAGTATGTTTGGCAGCGGGTCCCCCATTACCATGTAACGTCAATTCGTATCAACGGTTAACATCAAATAAACTAAGCTCAACAACACTAAAACCGCTCGCTTCGTGATTCACGATACTGAATCACGAAATACGTACGATTTGAATTATAAATGCTAATTTAGATCCAGATATACTAGACCGTGGAGCTGTGTAGCGCGATTTGTTGCGATAACACTCAGACTGAATTAATTTGGTGCGAAGAATAACATTCTTTACCAGAAACGAGGCGTGATCATCGCCCTTTCAGACCTGCGGCTTCATGCGTGGATCTCGCGTAAGACGTGTAACTATAGTTGAGACCTTAGAACTTATATCTCAAGGTGGGTGGCGCATTTGCGTTTTAGATGTCTATGGGCTTCAATAACCACTTAACACCAGGGAGCTGTGAACTCGTCCACCCATCTAAGCAATAAGAAAAAACGTCTCAGGTTCACGACTGAGCTCAAGCTGTTTTCATACTTTCGTAATGTTTTCGTAATGTTAATATCAAGAGCTTTCACCAAGACCAGTACTATCATCAGTTATAATAATAAAAAAAATACTATGGCTACGTCAATAAGCGGTATATTATTATGTCACTCAATAACTAATTAGTTATGGCAGTACGAGTAACGCCATCTGCCGTCAGATAGCAGAAAAGGATATCGAAACAGTTGGAACATCTCTTGAATATTCTCGAAAAATTCCTTCAAAAATGCTCTAGGATATTCCCTCCGTGCTCTAGTTGTATCTAGGATATTCGAATAACCCAAATGCTTTCGACATATAATAAACGAGTCCAGAGCATTCTTGCATGTTCTAGTTCTGTCGAGAATGTTCTAGAAAATCGTAGACATAGCCAACACGACTATTAAAAGCATGGCATATTCAATGGAAAGACAGTTCTATTCGAAGCAAAACAACGACCTTATCACCTCAACATAGCGAAGAAGTGAATTGTGATTATGAAGTCTACCTTTTTTATTGCTTAAATGGGTGGTTACTGTTGCCCATAGACATCTACAACGTAAATGCGCCAAACACCTTGAGATATGAGTTCTAAGGTCTCAAGTATAGTTACAACTGCTGCCCCAGCCTTCAAACCGAAACACATTACTGCCTCACGGCAGAAATAGGCAGGGTGGTGGTACCTACCCGCGCGGACTCACAAGAGGTCTTACCACCAGTAAGAACCTACGTTAATAGACACATTATTTAACAGAGTTTTTAAGCTGGGTCCCAGTTCGTAACAATAAATATAATACACTAGCTGACCCGGCAGACTTCGTAGTGCTTTAATCAATAATGTATAAAATAAACTTAAAACAAACAAAAGGAATCCGTCCGACGGGGGTCACATCAAAGGAAAAACAAAATTGTTATTTTAATTTAATTCCGAACATTTTCATATTTATCTAACCTCTTAAACCTTCTCTGGACCTCCGCAAATAATTCAAGACCAAAATTAGCCAAATCGGTCTAGCCGTTCTCGAGTTTTAGCGAGACTAACGAACGGCAATTCATTTTTATATATATAGATAGATTACATCGCCTATATTGATAATAGAGGTACAGTGTAATTTACTTTACTGTTTTGAAAACTAGAATAGAATAGAATAGAATAGAATAGAATCAACATTATTTTTTATAATTAGCGTTACAATTCAATAGCCCGCCAAGTTCAGGCGATGTTATTTACCTATATGTTTAAGCTAAGATCTAAGAGTAAAGCTAATAGGGCTCAGCTCATACATGAACTGGCTCACGCATAAGCTATATATTTTATATACATCAATCTTAAAGCTAAAGGATAGGAATACGTGGAGGAACCGTTCGCTTGGAGAGCGGTTTGCCTCTTTCTTTTTTGTCAACATAATCGATTTCACCTGCGCGCTGGCTAGGCAACATAGGATTATGGTGGTTCAGTTTATCATATTTATTCCCAGGGAGTGTAAGTCCAGGGATTTGCTGATCTTTTAACTTGCGGAGCATATCTTCATGAAGGTCCCTGGCACGTATGTACCACGGATCCTCATTTGAAAAGTAATCGTTCACAGATTACATCTAGAACATTTAATTCTACTTGTGCACACTACGATTTACGTTTCTCACTTAATTAAACACTTAATAAAGACAATTTGAATAAATTTCTAGAGACATTTTTCAAGCAGTCGAGCGAGTGTAATATTTATTATCACGTTTTGCATATCTTGATGACACGATCCTATCTTTTAATATTCCAGAAAATCATCATATTAAACATTCTTTCGGTGCAAATAAGGAAATTATGGTTAGAAGCTTATTGAAAACTAGCGATCCACCCTCGCTTCGCTTCGGAATCATTAAATTTTATTATTGGTAGCTGAGTCTCGCGATGGTACCCGCAGTTTTTGTCGTACCGCGGGTGACGCCGCGAGGCAAAGTTAGTCTAAAAAAAGTAACTTAAGTTACTCCTTATATCATCAGCTACCTATCACTGAAAGTTTCGTGAAAATTGGTCCAGCCATTCCAGAGATTAGCCCGGAACAAACGGACAGACAGACAAACAAAAATAAAAATTTGGTATATGTATTGTGGTATACATACTTACGCATTTACTAAAAAGTGGTTATTTTATTATTACAAACAGACACTCCAACTTTATTTATTTGTATAGATATTCCAGCAAGCGTGAGTGTCTTTGCTTCGTAGTCCAACGGGTAGGTTCCTGTCTTATCATCCTACCTCGGTCTACCGCAAAACATTTATGGGTTCCGCTTTCAAGAGTGGGACAATCATACGATACCATTGAGACTCCAACCTCATGTCTCAATGTGGCGTTAACGATATGATTTCTATAGACTCCAATAGCCACTACTTAGTCTGGCCATAAATACTGTTACAACTAAAAATAAACAAAATATTACATTTGAATTTGGAATCTGTCATTTTTATATGATTGCTCATTGAGTTTTCTCATTTTGGCGCCAATACATTATACAATATTTTGCGATATTAAAATGGAGTGGGGTGATAAAAAGAACCGAATCGCTGTGATTGCATTACACAAAGTAGGTATGGAGCCAAATGCAATTTTTAAAACTCTCCATACGCTTGGTATTAGTAAAATGATTGTGTACCGGGCTATTCATAGATGCAATGAGACCTCCTCTGTTTGTGACAGAAAAAGATCTGGCCATCCACGTAGTGTTCCTACGAAAAAGGTGGTCAAAGCGGTAAGGGAAAGAAATCGAAGAAATTCTGTCCGAAATCAAAAGATTTGATCTCGGGAGATGAAGATAGCACCTAGAACCATGTCGCGTATTTTAAAAGATGACTTAGGACTTGCAGCCTATAAGAGACGTACTGGTCATTTCTTAACTGATAATTTAAAAGAGAATAGGGTGGTAAAAAAAAGAAACAACTACTGAAGCGGTCTTTTCGTACCGCTTCAGTAGTTGTTTATTTTTTTTTCATCATAAAAAATAAGAGGTCATAAAAACAAAAAAAAATTACGGATGAGAATTTTTTTACAATTGAGCAACATTTTAATAAACAAAATGACCATATTTATGCTCAAAGCCCTAAGGAAGCTTCCCAATCAGTCGACAGAGTGCAACGTGGGCACTATCCGACTTCAGTGATGGTTTGGTGGGGTATTAGCTATGAAGGAGTGACTGAGCCATATTTTTGTGAAAAAGGTATCAAAACATCGGCACAAGTGTATAAAGATACCATTCATGTGAAGGTAGTGAAGCCCCTTAACAACACCATGTTCAATAATCAAGAATGGTCCTTCCAGCAAGACTCGGCGCCAGGTCATAAAGCTCGGTCTACGCAGTCTTGGTTGGAAACGAACGTTTCGGACTTCATCAGAGCTGAAGACTGGCCGTCGTCTAGTCCCGATCTCAATCCGCTGAATTATGATTTATGGTCAGTTTTAGAGAGTACGGCTTGCTCTAAACGCCATGATAATTTGGAGTCTCTAAAACAATCCGTACGATTGGCAGTGAGAAATTTTCCCATGGAAAGAGTGCGTGCTTCTATTGATAGCTGGCCTCAACGTTTAAAGGACTGCATTGCAGCCAATGGAGACCACTTCGAAAAAGCTTTTTATACTATAAATTGTTTTATATTTATGTATTAAACTAACACACTGTAAAGGTAATAAATGTTATTTGCAATAGAATTATTTTTCCTTTGTCTCAATATTTATGGTAAGATTAGGCATACATCAGACGGGCCGTAAACGCGTTCAACGAATCTCCGCAAAATAAACCTCAGTATTGCCAATTTCATCCGAACTAATAGAGTTACCTACCTTTGTAATTTATTACGCTTAAAATATATTGTTTTATCTACCCTAAGACCTTACGTAAATACAGTTAAATGGTAAGCAAATTTTCTGGTACAAGTTAATCAAGAGTTTCTAGAATAAATTAAAGGCATGTCTGGCCTATTCAATACACCCTTGATTATTATTTGAAGAGATTGAAGTTGTTATACAGATAAACAAATGTTATAGCTGTTTTGATTAATTCACCCCGACGAGGTCTGTAAAGAATCTCACAGAATTACGAATCAGCTGGGCAGCTAGAAGCTATAGGTCCTTTTGGCTTGAACGGCGCCTTAAATAATTTTCAGTTCAAAAAAATTATTTCTCTTCAACGGAATATATATTTTTTCGTTTTTTTTATTGCTTAGATGGGTGAACGAGCTCACAGCCCACCTGGTATTAAGTGGTTACTGGAGCCCATAGACATCTACAACGTAAATGCGCCACCCAGCTTGAGATATAAGTTTCTAAGTTCTCAGTATAGTTACAACGGCTGCCCCACTCTTCAAACCGAAACACATTACTGCTTTACGGCAGAAATAGGCGGGGTGGTGGTACCTACCCGTGCGGACTCACAAGAGGTCTTACCACCAGTAAATATGTTTATAAGTTTTGAAATGTGTCTTTAGAGTGGGAGAGCAGTATGACATGCAGTTTGGGAAGCGTTTGTAGTAGTAGTTTTATTTTTCCAACTGGAAAGGCAAAGGTATCATACCATACAGCCTAATCTTTTATATGTAACTTTTTTATATATGAAAAGTGATAATATGGGGTGAAATGAAATGAAGTTGGTTAATATGAAACATGACATGAAATGAAATGAAATGAGATGAGACGACATGGGATGAAATATAATCTCAGTAAAATGGTGGTCATTTACTGAAACTTTTTTCAGTGGCACTTTTTGGAGGATCCCGAGAAGTTAGGTTTTTATTTTTATTGTTTATATAGGTGGACGAGCTCGCAGCCCACCTGGTGTTAAGTGGTTACTGGAGCCCATAGACATCTATAGCGGAAAAGCGCCACCCATATTGAGTTTAGTTACAACGGCTGCCCTACCTTTCAAACTGAAACGCATTACTGCTTCACGTACAGCGGCGAAGCGTTTTTTTTTCTTTCCAAAAGCATCATTGGCACTTCTGACACGCCCATAGACATGTCAAGCTTTCTAAAGCAGGCCATAAATCTACATAGAAACAGTTTAATGTTACGAACTCCTCCTACGATACGATCTTTAGATTAAGTTTGTGAATCTTTTTGTTTACTCGTAACTTCGTCTTAATATTGGACTTGTTTATTGAAATTGTGATAGTGTTTACATTAATCTGTTCTGTGTCGTCGGGTAATGATATTTGCGTTTCAGGAGAGCAAATGTGACCGTGCGGATGAATTAGAGCTTTTTTTTTGGTCCCTTACGGTCTCTGTTTTTTTTTTTGCCTACCTATGTTGATAGCCTTGAGAGGCTATTTCAGCGTAACCTTAACTAGTAGGTGAGCTCACGGGGCTCAAACCTGACGACTTTGCTAACACGAACCCTAGCAAGAGCCGTGCTTCGCAGAATCTACCACCGGATCGGAAACGCGACCCACTGAGAAGATCCGGCGATAAAACTGTGGGCTGTGTCTGAGGGCGGTCTCTGACGTATAAAAGCTACCTGAATCGTGAATGCTATCCACTTTGACATTGGACCAATGATCTTACGGCTTGCCCGGTGTGATGTAGTTTCCAAAACTAAAGATAATACAGTGTGAATGCTATCACCCATCTTGAAGTTGAAGCCTCAACTATACAATGAATTTTCGACTCCACAAACTTCTCTCTTACCATTTAGACTACCAATTCTAATGTATTTTTATAACCTTTGCGGTATTAAATTTTATTACACGACTAGTTTTTGCCCGCGACTCCGTCCGCGTGGAATAGTTACTTTGGCATAACGCTAAATTTTACCCCACACTTCATTTACGTAGAAAGTGAAGATATTTTTGAATTATAGAATGTTAAGGAGCCATTTAAACCACAATTTTGAAACATTCTTTATTGGTGCTCCACTTGTATTGGTCTTACCGTGATGTTATATAGCCTTTTTTTTATTTTTTTTATTGCCGTTTTATGCAGACGAGCATACGGCCCACCTGATGGTGAGTGGTTACCGTCGCCCATGGACTTCAGCAATGCCAGGGGTAGAGCCAAGCCGCTGCCTACCGCTTAATACTCTCCATAAGCCTCGTTTGAAGAAGGACATGTCATAGCGCTCGGGAAACACCGTGGAAGGGAGCTCATTCCATAGCCGGATGGTACGTGGCAAAAAAGATCTCTGGAAACGCACTGTGGATGACCGCAGTGGCTCCAGGTAGTATGGATGAACTCTACTCCGGTGACGGGCGGTGCGATGGTAAAAACGAGATGCCGGTATCATCTCGAACAATTCCTCAGAGCACTCCCCATGGAACATACGATACAAAATACAGAGGGAACCGAAGTCCCTCCGCAGACCCAGATATATAGCCTTCCTCAATAAATGGGCTATACAATACTGAAAGAATTTTTTAAATCGAACCAGTAGTTCCTAAGATTCCTAAGCACGTTCAAACAAACAAACTCTTCAGCTTTATAAATATTAGTATAGATGTTATTTTTTCATCGTAAAAGTCTTTCGAGAAAATATATTAGGTACGTATTTTCTTAGACAAATTGATGTCTGCCTACGAGATTTTATCTCTAGGATAGTTTTTTTTTAAGGTAGGTTGAACTAGCTTACAGCCCATCTAAGGGTTAAGTGGTTACTAGAGCCCATAGACATCTACAATGTAAATGCCGCCGCCCACCTTGAGATATGAGTTCTAAGGTCTCAGTATAGCTATAGTCCCTTCATTGTTTCATTTGACTAAGTCAAGTAAATCTAGTTCAGTCTAATTCTTTTTGAAGTTAAAATTCGGCGTAACCATAGCGCTATTCACAAACTGTACAATCATATCTAATGAATATCGATGTGAAATTTAAATAAAATTAAGGGTCCCCGCAGTAGTCGAAATTCGACTATAATTAATTGAAATTAAAAGTTTAAGGATTATTATGGTTCTATTGTCAAACAATATTATACTTCTTTATTAATACAGATATTAATATATTCTATATAATCACAGATTTCGCCAAGAGTACACTATAGACAATTAACATTAAAGACAAACAATATTAATCTATTCTCAATTTAACCACAGACTTTAAGCAATAACAAAAGTTTCACAATTGACAATACACAAAGAGTATATTTATATGTATGTGTTGTGTCAAATACATGGTAGTGGGTGTAATGTTTTTTTAATTGATTTAATGTCTTTTTAATGCATAATTTTTAAATAATATTACCATTCTGCTCTCCTTCTCTATATTCTCTATAAGTGTGGGCAATTTCATACTTCTCTGTCCGCGCAATTTTCGTAAAAAGGTGTGCAAAGTTTTTGCTTCACGTATTTATATATAGACTAGCTGACCCGGCAAACATTGTTTCGCCATATATAAGATTTCTAAGGAATTTCTAGTGTAGAAAAAAAAAATAACTTATTGTAAGTGTGTAAGGATATGGTAAATGAGTGAAAGAGGTATGTAGTGCTGTGAACGATGAGGGAATATATAATAAAAATAACAAAACCTCATTCAACCACATAATACCTCATTATAACAAAAAAAAAAGTCCAAATAAAGAAAAATATGTTAGGGGTGGACAACCCTAGTCACTTAGGGGTATGAAAAATAGATAGTAGCCGATTCTCAGGCTTACTGAATTTGCATAAAAAATTTCATGAGAATCGGTCAAGCGGTTTCGGAGGAGTATGGGAACGAACATTGTGACACGAGAATTTTATATATTAGATTCTTTTAGTATGTTTTTCAGTTTTAGAAAATTCTAGATAAACGTAATCTAGAGGTACAGTTAGAACTATTTTTGAAATCTAGTGTTTAATTTCGCGTTTTAATGGTTTAACTATAAAGTACTAGAGACGTCGGTTAATATATAATTGAAATAATAAACGCGGGCTTAAGCCGTATGTATGTGTGGTTTTAATTATTTTCAATTAATATTTAATCATAGGAGAAATCAGTTATTCAGTGAGAATCGTATCTAGTTATTTATCAAAAGGAATATTTACAGGCTGCTTCAGGATAAAATCACCACCCTATTTTTGGTCCCTAAGGGATGAAATTTGAATACCTATAGTAAGTAGCATGAAGATGAAAAAGAAGTACTTGTACCATGTATGAGTGAATATTGTTATCACCAAGACTTAATTATCTCCACACGTCATGGTCATTTTAAGAAACCGCTATCGCAATTTCAACCTTACAGGTTTTTCTCTTTAAGTTAAGATGAGGTATTTTCATATTCTTTAAATAAATAGGTAAAGACATAAAAGTTTTACAATACCAATATCTCGTCTGCTTACCTTTTTTTATTTATTTTCTTTACTAGCTATAGATGAGTATTATCACTGATATATAGACAAGAGTGTAATGTCGATAATACAATAAAAGGGAAATCTTGAAATGTCTCTGTAATTAAAGTCGAGTTTTGGTCACAAGCCGAATGATATGCAACTTTTGTTTGCATAGATAAGTACCGAGGTTGATCTTTTTCACTGGTGACTATGCATTCCGAAGCCTACTTGAAAAATAACTATTTAATTTCCATTTTAATTTCGAATAATAACAAGAATTTGTTCTTTACGCTCCGGTCGACCGAAGAAGACATGGTGTGAATGATGATATGAAAGAGAGAGGAGTGAGTGTTGAGATGACGGCTGATAGAAGAGAATGGAAGAGAAAAATTAGCTGTGCCAAATTAGGTGGAGAAAAAGAAGTTCTTTACGCTCCATATTTTTTCCGGCATTTGTAAAATGGACGAAATTTTATAGCTTTGGCTCGCTGAACGATTTAAAAACGTTTCTCGATTTATGTGTACATTTAATTTATTGGCTAAATCTCAGCTTACGTCTAATGCTTCACCATAATTTAAAACGTTTTCCGAATATGAATTACCCATACTATCGTCTGCGTGTTCTGTAAAAACAAAATCTTTTTTTTATCTTTTCATATTTTAGATGGGTGGACGAGCTCACAGCCCACCTGGTGTTAAGTGGTTACTGGAGCCCATAGACATCTACGACGTAAATGCGCCACCCATCAAAATATTCATTCTGGAATTGCAACATTAAATCGTAAAAATATTCCGAATCGCGAATCCGTAGGTACAATGGACACAAATAAACTAGGAGACCGAACAATGGAGGACAATCGATGGAATTCTTGTTGAGCAGTTTGTTCATTGTCCGATTCCCACGTTACGAGATCTGAATTTGTAATTTTCATTTCGTTTGGGGTCCCCGTGGAGGAACATGAATCCGGGGTGTTTCAGGGTGGCTTCGGACTCTAGTGTTATTACTGACGGAATATTTGCAGCATGTGTCCTTCCAGGGAGCTATCAGTGGACAGTAGAAGATCTTAGCTTCTATCGTTGCTGGCCTCTTCTTATGTGAGGATTTTGAAGAATATCGTAGCTCTTTTATAAACATTATAAAGTTAGCGCCACCATTCGCCTAGAGTCAGGAGCTTCATGTCTATGACGGCTGTTCTACTATTCAAACCGGAATACATTATTGTTTCGCGACAGGAATAGGCGGGGTAGTACTTGCCTATGAGGGTTCACAAGACTCCCTACCACGTGGAAGGCGCTCGTGCTGGTACCATGAGGGTTCTTCTTGAAATGTTAAGCTTGTGAAAATACCTTCATATTTTCACAAGCTTAACACTTGAGTCGCGCAAAGGACCATCTTAAGAAAGTCTTGATGAAAATACAAGTTCCGAATTACAATATTCCGGACAGTTGGTCTGCTTAGCAAAGATCTGTTTTTGTTCTCTCTCTCCTATATACTACTACTATCTGTACTATCCGGCTATGAAAAACATAACTTATTTTTGGAAAACATAGTTTATTATTTTTGTGCCTTAAAAACTTGATCTTTTTGCGTTGAGTTTCCCCAGAAAATTATTCCATATCTAAGACAGGATTCAACTACACCACGATATGCAGTTAGTAAGGCGTCTGTGCTTAAAATGGAGGATAATTTAAAGAGTGCATAGGCCGAAGAGTCGAGACGTTTAGACAATCCATCTGTATGAGATTTCCAATTTAATTGTTTGTCTATTTTTATACCGAGGAAATCTAAATTTTCTGTTTCATATATATTTCGTGATTAACGACTTTTAGTAATATTAAGATATTGTTTTGATTATTATTTTAAATGATAAAATGTTGTTTTGATAAATATCACAAAAATGTAGAGTAAACGCCGCAACGCCAGAGTATAAAATAGCGGTACGTGGACAGTCGTCTCAGTCAATCTCAGTCTGTCAGTCTGTCAGTCTGTCAGTCTGTCAGTCTGTCAGTCTGTCAGTCTGTCAGTCTGTCAGTCTGTCAGTCTGTCAGTCTGTCAGTCTGACAGTCCGTCAGTCCGTCAGTCGGTCAGTTGAAACGAAACTGTCGATTTACCCTTGTCATTGTGAATTTTTTTTTATTAAGAGTTTAAATAATTAATATTCAAAAGGCTTTATTGACTTTTATTGCAATAAACTGAGTTCTACTGAATACGAATGATGACGGTACTGCCGCTAAGCCATCCCTGGCGCCGTCGTATATGTTTGTTATTATTATGAACGGATCTCTGACATGACCACTCTCTCCACCGCAGTATTTTCTGAGCAGTATGACGTGCACTTCTTTAAGGAAGTTTAAGAAGAGTCCTCAGCAGTAGGTAGCAGCTTGGCTGTGCCCTTAGTATTGCTGAAGTCCTGGTCCGATTGTGTCTACTTACCTTCCAGTGGGTTTAAGCTCATCTTCTAATAAGGGCAATGGAAAAATTCGTTTTAAAAATTGAGTTATCATTTCCATTAGCAACATCTTTATGAGAATAACATAGTAGTTTGCAGACATCCTCGCCCACCGCCGCACAAAGAATCATTCGCTCAATTTAATAAACGTAACCCGCGTAACATATCATTTCTGTTGCGTATTTCAGTCAGGACTGTTTTTTAATGACACCTCCAATGTAATATGGAACGTATTGTGGCGTCAATAAAGTCAGAATTCGGATGAAGTTATTATTTTTAGGGTTGTTCGTTTTTTACGCGTCATTACGCGAGTCGTAACGCGCAGAAAAGTAATAAAGCAAGGGCCCGTTTATATTAAGGGCATTCGAGATGAGCTGTTAAAGTGTCGGCGAAACTTTTAGAGAAAAATTTTAGTTCCTTGACTTTGAGCGTAGATCTTCCACGGAGTCGGCATCATTGAGTCATCTGCCTGCACGAGTCACTCGTTTGGTGGAGGGACTGATTTTAAATAATGATTTTGAGACTTTGACCTCACGTCTCAAGAGTGATAGCAAACACCTGTCTGTTTTTTTAAGTGAAACTTCTTTAGGATCGTTGTGATGTAATTTCATACATATTATAGTTTATATAAGTCATTTCTCTACTAAGTTTTAAATTTAATACATTTTTTTCATTTTAACATATGCTCAATGCCATCACGTCGAAAGTTTCAAAAAAGCTATTTGTTGCAAGAGCTTCGAAAAATACGTTCAATACCACATTTTGAATATACCGAGCTTTAAGTTTTGATTAGATAACTTTCAACTGAATAAGTAATATTAAGTGAGAGCTTTTTCCACGAAAACTCGTTTGCAATTTTGTAAGTTCAACTATTTTAGTTGAAGTACGTTTTTTTTAAATCGTAGCTAATTTCAATTTCGTTGAAACATAACAAATATCAAGCTACCCAATTAGTCTAAGCTGTTATACTGTGTTAATATTAGAATCGGAATTCATTGTGATTTTTGATATAAAAATAGGTTTTGAAAACCACCGATCAAAAAACTAAGTAGTGGCCTAAAGGATAAGACGTCCGGTGCATTCATAATATGTAGCGATGCAACGGTGTTCGAATCCCGCAGGCGGGTACTAATTTTTCCAACGAAATACGTACGTACTTAACAAATGTTCACGATTGACTTCCACGCGGTGAAGGAATAACATCGTGCAATAAAAATCAAACCCGAAAAATTTTAATTTGCGTAGTTACTGGTACCTACTACCGCCCTGCCTATTTCTGCCGTGAAGCAGTAATGCTTTTTGGTTTAACGGGCGGGGCGGCCGTTGTACTGTTAAAAGTTTAAGATCTTAGAACTCATGTCTCGAGGTGGGTGGTGGCTGTTGTAGATGTCTATGGGCTCCGGTATCCTAACACCAGGTGGATCGTGAGCTCGTCCAACCATCTAAGCAATAAATAAAAACGTAGAACCAGCCCCAAACCAGCCAGTTACTTTAGAGAAATACGAAGATACACGGAACCTGTAGCTGATTTTTCAGCAATCCTTTTACTAAGTGAAACTTCAATGAGAGCAGCATATAACTCACACATAATCAACCTGAAACTCGGATTTACGAGCGCGGGCCTTTGATAAGCCGACTGCGGTCCAATTTTAGTTTTTAGTTCATCGATTAAAACTCCTTTTGAAGTTCGCTACCTGCCACAGAACTCCGCCGAGGTTCGACAATCCCAAAGATTCCCTTTGATAAAATAAGCGAAAGGAATTACTCTAATTTTCTTGGCTTCATTTTCCTTTAGCAATTCACGGGGGTTGAAGAGAATTTTGAAATGTTTTATCATTATTGTTTTAGAATAATTTTTAGCTCACCTTACAGATTCATGACTTCATTCGAGATGCTTCAGTCCAATGGACACTTATGATGAACCCAATAAATATTTGAAGCTCCTTAATTAGCATTGGTAGGGCATATAGAGATGCGTACCATCATCATTCCTGTTAACAGTCTCTCCACAATTTTAGGTCGAGAAACACATCTATTTCTTTCGCCCACCTGTCCTAATGAAACTGGAAAGGTCTTCGTGCAACCAGTAATCCGTCATTCTTAAAAAAATCTATTTCTTACCTTCAAAGACTTTCACAAAACTAAATTTTCAATATTAATGAAGGTTGAAGTAAATAAACACTAGAAAAAGAAACAAAAAAATCCTCCCCTTATGGCGAATTACCACCCTACGAGAAACCGAGGGCCAGACGTAGTGGAAACAGCTCATGAAACAAGCCACGGTCAAGTCTCAAGGACACGAAAGAAAGCGACGAAGAAAAAGATGGAAGATTGCGAAGTACATGGAGAGAGTTGACATCATGCAGACTTAAAACTCATGCCCAATCCATATGCAAAACAAGAGGACATACTGCGTCGACCCCACATATTGTGGGTTAAAGGCAAGAAGAAGACGAAAGACATTCAAATAACTATTCAGTATCCAGCGGCCAGTCAATATAATGTAGCATTTTCGCCACGTCTGTACCAAGCCCGATCTTGTTTTTAATCATTACTATGGCGTAATAATAAACAGTTTGTTGTGCCATAAAAATGGTTCTGAGTTGTATTCGACAATAAAACGGAGAGCAACTTTTTATTTTATTTGTATGCAGTTTCATAAGTCTATGGGCATCTTAAGCCTCTCAACAACTGGTAGTCACGTATAGTTATCTTAGCCAGTTTCTTTTTTTTTACCTACCTACATCCAACGTGACCCAACGATTGTCACTAGAACGTCGGTCTATCTGGTAGGTGGCCCTCCCACACTGGGCTTGCCAATACGTGGTCTCCACTCGAGGATATTTCTGCCCCATCGGCCGTCCGATCTTCGCGCTATGTGGCCTGCCCACTAACACTTCAGCTTGCTAATCCTAAGAACTATGTCAACAACTTTGGTTCTTCTACGGATCTCCTTATTCCTTCGCGTTCAAAAGCCGTAGCTTTTATACACATTTAAACTACATACTAAAGCGAAAATAATTAACTTCTCAATTGAATTCCAACATTATAATTTTAAAATTACTATATTCTATTTTAATTATTTAATGTATTTTTTTTAATGATAAATTCTGTATCTCTGTGCCTTAAATTATAATCCCTCTCTTTTTGGCATTTCATTTACTCAATTCTATTTGATATTTACAAGCCCATTTACAATTTTATTAATGAATAAAGAAATGGATTCACAATCCTTTTTCCGCAAACATTTATATGCGCGATGGTACATCGGAAATATTATAAATCGTAGCTTTTAGTTAAATTAAATTCAGTACCATCGTTAGAGAGAGATGTATGCACCGAAATATAATAAGTGAGAATGGTGCAGTTGTATTCATGTTAACTCTTCAAGCCCGAGTGAAGTTTGTATTAAGTGATATTAATAATTAATATCCACCTTTTAGTTTTTTGACTAAAATAAGAAACAGAGAGAGAGAGAGAGAGCAAGAGATAGAGAGGAAGAAAGAGAGAGGTTAGATTACATTCAGAGATTGTAGTGGTTGAAGTGCAGTGATTAGTCGTAACAATGGAAGTGGGAATCATAGTTTACGTTCTAAATACTGACCATTTAATAAGGGGTCAACTCATTCCCTTGCTAATTCTCCAGCAGCGTACGTATTACCTACCCCCCCCCCCCCTACTCTGTTGCGAAGTAGTTATGTGTTCCGATTTCAAGGGTGGGACAGCCATTATACAATTAGAAATTCTACAATTCAGAGCTAAAAATCATATCTTGGGGTGGATGGCGGCTTTCTAATTATGTTTCTGGGCTCCGGTAACCACTTAACACCTGGAAAGCTCGTCCACCTATTTAAGAAAATAAATAAATAATATTTAAAATGTGGTGTCGTGGGACACCAGGTAGGAACGGAATTCCTTCGGCTAATGAAGAATCGACACAATTTGCAAAAAAAAAACCTGCTCAATTTTATGTAGGTTTTCTTGATTTTTCTCTTAAATTTTGTTGATTAGTTTTTATTTAAGTACAGGAAAGTATTTAGGAAATTCAGTATTTTAAGAAATAATAAATTACGTAAAATAAAAAAAATCGTAATTCAAATTATCAATTAAAATAACAAAATATGTCTCTTTATTTTTGTTTGACAATATAAAATTACATAGAAATAGAAATATTTACCAAAAGAAAGAGAAAGGTATTATTATTACACTACTCGCTTGTGTATACGACTGTCGCGCCTGCGCACGTCTCATTTAACGGTTTTATTCCACGCACTTTTTTCCACGGATTTTTTCTTACGGTTTTACTATCACATTTTTTTCAGTTCGGTCGCGCAGCAAAATCCCTATCCCCTCCAAGCCTGCCGTAAGGAACTTCGTTCCAATAGTGTATTTAATTATTTTTCTTCTAACAAGCTTTTTAATATAAGCAGACAGTTCGACAACAGTGGAAGCTAGAATAGAACGCGGAGAGTTCCGTGGCAGACGCGACTTTACAATAACAATTGCTCTAATTTTACGGTTATTTTTGTTCTACTTTTTTTTTTTTTTTAATTAATTCCGCATTTGCATTTTAATCTGTCGTTTATCGTTTCCTGTATATTATTACCGCAGTTTCGAATACAATACATTTTCCTTACTCACAAACGACTAAGGTGCTATGAGTCGATATCTTGCGTTTTTTTTATTTTTTATTGCTTAGATGGGTGGACGAGCTCACAACCCACCTGGTGTTAAGTGGTTACTGAAGCCCATAGACATCCACAACGTAAATGTGCCACCCACCTTGAGATATAAGTTCTAAGGTCTCAATATAGTTACAACGGCTGCCCCGCCCTTCAAACCGAAACGCATTACTGCTTCACGGCAGAAAATAGGCATGGTGGTGGTACCCACCCGCGCGGACTCACAAGAGGTCCTACCACCAGTAATTACGCAAAATATAATTTTGCGGGTTTCATTTTTGTTACACGATGTTATTCTTTCTTCATCGTGGAAGTCAATCGCGAACATTTATTGAGTACGTATTTCATTAGAAAAATTGGTACCCGCCTGAGATTCGAACATCGGTGCATCGCTCAACACGAATGCACCGAACGTCTTATCCGTTAGGCCACGACAACTTCAAAATATTTAATTATGTCACGTCGTTGCAAGGATAGGATGGTGGTACCTTGCCATTCAGGCTTCAATGGCCCCTGAACCAGTAAACTCTTGATATTTAGCTACTGAAGCGTATATACTAATGTATAATACCGTCAAACTTGAGAAAATAAATTAAGTTGCATAAAGCCATCCTTAAAGTATCATCGCATCCAACCATGTTTATAGTTAAATAAAAATAAATCGAATTTGTGCTCAAATGTACATTGTTATTTATCGTTAACATTTAAGTACTTTAGTGATGTCACACGATAGCAAATTCTCGATAATATGTCGTCTCCGAGGGGCGGGGATTTGAACGGGTGGGCTTATGAAGATTGGGCAATATTCGTCATCACACTACAACTTATTGGCGTACCGTATACTACAATCAGTTACAATCAGTTACTCAGGAGGTCAGTTACTCTCAACTTTTATTGAAGCATTTTCTCATATTAATTATGCAATAAATTGTAAGTCAAATTTTAATTTTTTTTATTGCTTTGATGGTTGGATGAGCTCACAGCACACCTGGTGTTAAGTGGTTACTGGAGCCCATAGACATCTACAACGTAAATGCGCCACCCACCATGAGAGATAAGTTCTAAGGTCTCAGTATAGTTACAACGGTTGCCCTACCCTTCAGACCGAAACGTATTACTGTTTCACGGCAGAAATAGGCAGGGCGGTGGTACCTCCCCTTGCGGACTTACAAGAGGTCCTACCACCAATAATTACTTCTTCTTCTTCTTCCAATGCCTCTTCAATCCTGAAGGTTGGCCGTTAGCTTTCTATATTCGTTTTTATCTGCAGCCAGCCGGAACAGCTGGCTGCAGATAAAAACGGACATAAAAACAGCCAATAATTACACAAATTATAATTTTTTTCGATTAAAGGCGATACGAATACACCGCGGTATCTGCGAGTATTAGTATGATGAGATACGCACGTTTATTGAAACCAACCGCGCTCTTATTGTACGCTGGTGAACGTGGAGATAATAAACAGCGAAGCGTGGTCGGAATTCGCTCGTCTGAAATAAACTGTCAGCTCCTCCGATGTGCAATAACCTAATACCGTCTTATCAGCATCGAACACCGTCCGTCACTATCCGTCGCTCGTAAACTCTGCCGCTAAACTTTTACGTACGACTGTACATTGTCGTCAAGTTTTACAGCTTACGCAAGATAAATAACAATGTCACATGTTATTGTAACGTTTACAGCCGTAGCTGTGTAGTTAAACACGTATTACGTACTAAAAGCTTCAGGTCCAAAGCTAGGCACATGGAACTTTATAAAGGTTTAAGACTCTTAATAGGCCTTAAAGCTGGCCAGTGGAAAAACAACCAGAACTTTCGCATTCCATCGCATATCTTCGACTTTTTTCCGACCGGGTACCGAATCTCCTACGAGATCCCATCGCTGAGGTATGCACAGGGTATATGGGACTGCTGAGCTCATCCACTAAGCGACTCCCTTGAATTTTCGTCCAGACATGTCACCCATAGAACAGAGTCTGCGGGAATTACAGGAGTGACCGCGGTCAACACTGGAAATCGACACGCGGCCACCCCAATACTTAAGCGACAGAGTCGTCGGCGAAAACGAATCTATATCTTTCATCGTCGCCAGCAATCCGCCAGACCATCCAAGTGATATCATTGATATTTCAAGTAGTCCGCATTAGGCGTTTCTAATTTACAGAAATACCTCTTCCTCCAAGGCTCGTAGCCTTGTTATCCTGCGTATTTTTGTCTCTTATTAATACTTTTGGGTGCAAGATGTATAAATTAAACAGACTAACTTTATTCGCACTCTGATTCAATCTGCCAAATGTACAGTGATGCGTCTTATTCAACAACTCTTTTCTGACTGCCTGCATACACTTTTAAATATGTCTCAGCCGGCTATCCCCTCTTGGCCGGTCACGTGGCTTAGTCACGTGACTTTAAAAGCAATCAATCGAGCAACTAATAAACAAAAACATTATAATGGTTTGGCAATATAAACTTCATATTTAATAATAATTCTTAATATCTACAGGATTCTATACAATCATAAGCCTTACAATACAAAAGAAGTTAAGCTTCATCTTTCAAATGTCAATGAAACGATACCTACGTCAAAAGGAATTACATTTTTCACAAAATATCAAACTGAAATAGACAATTACGCAACAAGAAAGTTCCAGAAAGAACTGGTTCAAACCGATGCAAACTAGTTCACAGCGAGACTTGTTCGATATTAAGTTTTGTCTCTGACTTTACCCATATTCCGTTGAAGTTCCCTCGAGTTCTTTGAGTTCTGTGTCCGTTCAATTTCATAAAACTAAATTAAACGGTAAAAATGTGCATGAGTGAAGAACCAGACAGCTTTTTTCTGTATATTAACATAATAGGCAAAGATAACATTCTTGAGAACCGTAATCTCTTCTGTTTGTCAAGCTGCATTCACATAGGACATCACGTGCTGTGATCATTACTTCAATTTACGTTAGAAATATTATATTCAGCTATTTGAAAAATTTATTCATTATTATTATTAATTAAATTAAATTATTAAGTCGTTGTTAACGAACGAAGCGGTGCCCCCCCCTCTACGTGCTGCGCACATATGGGACCGCATCAGCACCGTATTTAGCAACTAGATGTCTGGTACAGCTGGGACAAGAATGCACCAATGAGGATGTTCGGGAAGCAATTTTACACGATTTTTATGTCGATGATTATATATCTGGGCATGATGATGAAAAAACGTTAATACAAATATGTAAAGGCGTCATTCAGACGTTAGAAGGCGCACGTTTTCATTTACGTAAATGGCTGTCCAATCAACCGTCTATCCTGGATGATATTGTTAGCGAAAATAATACAGACGAGTTATTAAACTTAAACAAACATGATTATACAAAAACATTAGGTTTACTCTGGGCCTGTAAAAAGGACACATTATTATTTGCAATAAATAAAATATCAAATCAGCCTAACACAAATAAACGTACAATTTTATCCACAATTGCTCAAGTGTTTGATCCACTTGGTTTAATTAATCCTTGCATGTTACAGGCAAAACTCATATTACAAACACTATGGGCTAAGAATATCACATGGGATGACCAGCTACCTGCTNTGATTTAAAGGCAGCGATACCTCTAAGTTATTAATATATCATAAGGTCTCAAGTATAGTTACAACGGCTGCCCCACCCTTCAAACCGAAACGCATTACTGGTTCGCGGCAGAAATAGGCAGGGGCAGGATGGTAGTACCTCTAAAATTCCTTGGGCCCGTGGTCTGCTTCCAACCCCTTGCAGATCGTTGAGTCTCACATACCCCACGCGCCCCCTAGGCGCGGAGACCTCGTAAGACATTTGGTCCCCGGCCCGAAAAAAAAAAAGTGGTAGTACCTACGTACTACCTTACTACCTACCTTAAGTACTACCTTTTTTTTTTTTTTTTTTTTTTTTTCGGGCCACCTTAAGTACTACCTACCTTAAGTAAATCAGCTTTTTAGTGCCGGAGCACAGTGCATACCTTCTGCCTGGTACCAAGACCGCTTATTTTGTTGGCAGACCATGTTACGGCTTGTTGGTGACAACAGCAATGTCAGGGGCGCAGTTGAACCGCGGCTAGATATCAGAAATAGATTTCATTATGAGACAATCGGTAGAAAAGTGAAGTTCGACGTATGATACAACAGTTAAATATTTACTGGTGGTATGGCGTCTCGTGAAACGGCTCGAATAGGCACCATCGGCCTGCCTATTTTGGCTGCAATGCTTTCATTCGTTCGGCGAATGCCCAAACCTGCAACTTGGGATATGGCATCAAAGATACCAGTTTATTGGCCTATGGATGTCTTATCTTTCAAAACAGAAAATATAAATCAAGGCAGCGATATTCGGCAATTAGACTTGTTTTGTTAGACTTGAATCCCCAGAATGCTTTGTTTAAAAGCACTTTACTATGTGGGCTTTGAGGTGGTATGCCTATCTACGGCTATGGTGAAAATGAATGGTATTTTCCACAAAACCTTCGTAGGGTATTTTGTGGCGCAATTATAGGATTGTTTATGTAATAGACTGTAGTCGACTCAATCTTGTAACGTGGAGGGTTAACCTATAAATCGTGGCTCGGGGAATGATTTCAGTTTCCGCTGACGTATTAAGGAATGGCACGTGCTCTATGTGATGAGCGGGAGCGGGTAGTCCCATTTTTGTTTGAATTTCTTTCTCACAAAAGCTCAAGTTATACTCAAACGCGTCTATGTTCAATTGAAGTTTGTGATTCATCAAGATAAGAGGGTCTATCGAGTCTTGTGGAAGTAAGATTTTTTTATTTCATATATTTTGTTTGCAAATCGTAAAAGTAATGTTCATTTTATCTGTCACTCAGGACCGTTTAAATCCAGACAACTGTCTGTTCATAAAGTTTCGTTTAAATTTAACCAAATTTAAAAGACACAAAATGTTATTCGTAATAATTTGTTTATAGAAAACACAAGAGCCCGGGCACTTAGCAAGAGAAATGATAACAGTTAGAGCAAGATAGTGACGGATTGGTAGCCGAGATTAGATCGTAGAGGTGCCGGAAGATGTCCTGACTACCTGACTACCTGGTAAGGCAGAGGTGGATGAGAATGTCGGGCGATCGAATAGTATGCCATAAAAAAGAGGAAGTCTATGCCCACTAGTGGGTACTGAAGAGTTACAGATATTAGAGTTGTTCGATTGTTAACAGTATTCCTAATAGCCGTACGTGAGATCGAGTTTTCAGTAAGGCACATTTATTGGTGTATTATTTAATAAAACCCATTAACTGGTTTATTGTTTAATAAAACCTAGACCTAGAACCTATTATTAGATAATTGGTCATGAGTAGTGCCTCTCTCAAGGTTTATTTATTAATAAAGCATAGCAACTTGACTGTAGCTCAATCGACAAACAAATGTGTTAATGTATCGCCAGGTAGGTGCGTTCTAAAATACAAATAACTATAAACTTTAATAACTTTATATTGAGTTTTATTATTAAATCGCTACCTGCCTATCACCGAAACCGCCCCGCAAGTCTTACTACCTATCGAGCGCTGCTTAATTGAAGAATTATTGCGGCCCAACCGCGTTACTAACAATCTCAATAATACGAACCGAAAATATTTTGTACACCTTATAGCCGTGAACACAAAGGCTATTTCTGAACGGCAAAAGTAATTTAATTTAATATTATGGCTTAGATTACTCCATTCGTTATACGCAGTTGCTTTAAAGTCAAAAATTTTGATGTACGTTGATGTTTGAAGCAAAATAAACAAGATAGATAGATAATTCAATAAAGCCGATGTAACAGTTTAATCTCGTGCTGTTTGTTATCATTAACCAGGACTATACAGACGTAAGCGACGACGAAATCTGTACAGTATATATTTGAAGCGTTGGAAATATTATAAAAATGATAAAAGAACGACAGATTAAGCTGTGAAACTTAAGCTCATGTGGGCAGACGAGCATACAGCCCACCTGATGGTGAGTGGTTACCGTCGCCCATGGACTTCAGCAATGCCAGTGGTAGAGCCAAGCCACTGCCTACCTAATTAAGTAATTAACGACACCCGAAGAAAATCTTACTGGTGGTAGAACCTCTTGTGAGTCCGCACGGGTAGGTACCACCGCCCCGCCTATTTCTGCCGTGAAGCAGTAATGCGTTTCGGTTTGAAGGGTGGGGCAGCCGTTGTAACTATACTGACACCTTAGAACTTATATCTCAAGGTGGGTGGCGCATTTACGCTGTAGATGTCTATGGGCTCCAGTAACCAGTTAAGACCAGGTGGCCTGTGAGCTCGTCCACCCATCTAAGTAATAAAAAAAAACCGAAAAAAATACTGCATAGAAAGGTTTCTTCATAATCAGTGTTAGGCAGCTGATGTCTTCAGATGTGGTTTTACTAGTCACGTAATGAGTTTAAGACCGCCACTAAGCAACAAACTGTTGTAATTGTGTGCCGTAACATCTTACCCAGCGTCTCCCATCGTTATGCCAATACATAACGAGGGCATAATGAGAGCGTAATGGTTCTGTCTAAGTTTCAGAAACTCTAGTTAGAAGCTGATTTAAAACATAACAAAGATTATCACTTAAATAAATCATGGTATAAAACGTCAAAACCAAGTAAAAAACTTGAATCCCTAAACGTTTTCCTTGATGCCACTTTGATTACGACTTTCGATCGCAAAAAATGTGAAATCACAAAAAGCTCCCGAAACATCACACGAAAAAGCTTCCGAATTTAACTAACTCAGAAAACACGATAGACAATCATTCCTTTGGGATCGAAAAAGGAAATACTAAGAGAATGACAGTTAAAACGTTACACGGCGCTGCACTGGATCTGATGTCGTGGACACACAGTCACCTAGAACCTCCAACACTTTGGACATAAAAAAAAAGATGTCTGGTGTCGTGGTACACCGGATAAGAATGTAGTTCCTTATTATAAAAATATTAATTTTAAGTTCTATTCGAGGTATAAAAAAAATTATTATTCGGGTATACATTTTATATTATGATTTATTTAATAATAAAAAAAAAAACTATATTACAAACTTATCAACTTTATTTTATTCCCAATGATTTATAAAAAACATACATATATAATAAAAATATGTTATCTTTTGTACGTTAATACAAAGCTAAGTCGCACACTGTGTGCATTACTAATAAAAATCTTACGTTACGGACGTTTTTTCCCGGTTAGGGTACCCCTCCGCATCGTCCCATAAGGAACTTCGTTCCAAAAATCAAGCGCTCCGTATGGGAAAAACTTGCATAAATTCTAATTTTTGAAAAAAAACTTTATAAACATTGCTATCATTCGAAACTCGATGAAACGGAAAAGCGACAGTAAAAAGTCTTAAATGTCTAAATCTGCAGGATTTAGCCTATGAGAGAAAGAGATAGAATACGTCTGAAAAATTTACTTCAACGTCATGTCAAATAGTTTAGTTTTGAATGCACTAGATCAGCAAAATACTTCACTATTCCCTAAACTAAAGCCCATGGATAACATAACCTCTACGCCACTAGACATTTTGAGACATGAGGTGCATTAAGATTTTTGGAACACGTTTATATTATTCACTCTAAGACCGCAAAGCATGACTCGCAGCAGAAGCGGATAGACTCATATGTCATTATAGGCGGATAGGCTCATATTATTATATCATTATAGGATTTTACATTTTACAACTTCTCAGGGTTTAAATTTCAGTTTTCATTGCCGTGGATGACCATTAGTCAGCGAAATGATATTATGAGACCTGAAAAGTGCTTATTTATTTCCTTTTTTTTATTGATTAAATGGGTGGACGAGCTCACAGCCTACCTGGTGTTAAGTGGTTACTGGAGCCCATAGGCATCTAGAACGTAAATGCGCCACCCACCTTGAGATATAAGTTCTAAGGTCTCAGTATAGTTACAACGGCTGCCCCACCCTTCAAACCGAAACGCATTACTGCTTCACGGCGGAAATAGACAGGGTGGTGGTACCTACCCGCGCGGACTCACAAGAGGTCCTACCACCAGTAATTACGCAAATTATAATTTTGCGGGTTTGATTTTTATTACACGATGTTATTCCTTCACCGTGGAATTCAATCGTGAACAATTGTTGAGTACGTATTTCATTAGAAAAATCGGTACCCGCCTGAGATTCGAACACCGGTGCATCGCTCAACACGAATGCACCGGACGTCTTATCCTTTAGGCCACGACGACTTAAATTCGTGTGAATAAGATACCTAATAAGATTCCTAAAATATTCGTTAAGCTTCGCAGCTCGTGTGTAGCGCATGATAAGACGTACAGAGACCGTCAGTTCTCTGAGGCATTGTGTATTTTTCGGTGCATAATTTATTTGAGAGAATTGTTCAGAACCAGTTTCATACTACTCAAAAAATACAGCCAGTGGCGTTTGGATAATTTAATTTGCTTATTGTATATTTGATTTGTATATACATAATAAATTTAGTTACGCTTCTTGCGTTAAAGTAATAAGGATATTTTATATTTTTTTGCCGATGTCGTTTTTAGGCAATTATGTTTTTCCTTCATAATGGAAGTTGTTCGTGAATACGTGGGAAGTTTTTTCGAACTGTGTGTGTATGCTCGCGGGATTTGAACGCCGGTACGGTCGCGTCGTTTGACACAACTAAATACTATACAGCGGGCGTCTTATACTGCAAACAGCGGAAGGTCGGTAGGTGAAGTCGTCGTGGCCTAAAGGATAAGACGTCCAGTGCATTCGTGTTGAGCGATGCAGCGGTGTTCGAATCCCGCAGGCGGGTACCAATTTTTCTAATGAAATACGTACTCAACAAATGCTCACGATTGACCTCCACGGTGAAGGAATAACATCGTGTAATAAAAATGAAACCCGCAAAACTATACTTTGCGTAATTACTGGTGGTAGGACCTCTTGTGAGTCCCCACGGGTAGGTACCACCGCCCTGCCTGTTTCTTCCGTGAAGCAGTAATGCGTTTTGGTTTGAAAGGTGGGGCAGCCATTGTAACTATACCGAGACCTTAGAACTTATATCTCAAGGGGGGTGGCGCATTGACGTTGTAGATGTCTATGGGCTCGAGTAACCACTTAACACCGGGTGGGTTGTGAGCTCGTTCACACATCTAAGCAATAAAAAAAAAGGTGTTACCTGCGGGTCTTTCGAAGGCTTTCAATGTCCATGCATGGCACAAAACCCACGATCTCCGATTACTGAACATCATAGATGACACAAAGTAAATAACATCCACTTTGGCACGTATGGCCGAAATTTTTAAAAGACATTTAATGAACTAATTTTTTTTTTACTATTTCCCATGATTAAAATATATCGTCTTCTCGCGTTAAAACCTCAAATAATAATATAATCTCAAAACTTACTAATTTTACAGGAGAGTGTTTTAAAGGTTTAAAACATTTTATATTTTAAATATTTGCAACATTTATTTTTTATTTTTTACCAGTTACATTATCTGTCTTTTAAAGTAAGATAAAATTATGTATTAATTTTGTTAATAGTAGTCAAAACATAGGTAAACTAAACAAAAACTATTAAAACTAAAACTAAACTACGCTCTTTTGACAGTATTTATGAGAAAAATACTGGTGATATACCAAATGATTCCGCATATTAACTCAATTTCGAATAATTTTTTTTCGAAAATGTACACTTTTAATGCGAAAAGTCGATATACGAAAGTTGTTAGTTTCCCGTGCAGGCCCATAATAAACTCACGCATTGGATACAGTTCGTACGAGATGTACAGATTATTTTTCGTTACAGTATAGCGTGTAAGGGAAGACCACGCCGCCTGCCCCTGACACTGGTAACCGAGTGCTCTTCATTTGAGACGAAACTTAAGTGGGACGTGTGAGGTAAAACCACGTAACCTCGAATTCAAAATATATGTGAATTGGAGGTTACGCCATGTCCTTCTTCAAACGAAGCCTGTACAGAGTATTAAACGGTAGACAGCGGCTTGGCTCTGTCCCTGGCATTACTGATGTCCATGAGCGACGGTAACCACCTCACCATTAGGTGGGCCGTATGCTCGTCTGCCTAAACGGATAATAAAAAAAATACAAGTTTCCAATAAAAAAACTTTTAAGCTATTACATAGTTTTTATCGCGGGATTTGAGCGCGGCGACCGAATCAAGAAATTCCGTAACGAAAACAAAACCTAACACCCCCACTCCGCCTACCATGTAGCTCGCGTTCAACACATTCATACGTTGCGCTTGTGTAGTATTTGTGAATAAGCACGTGCCGTGACGTCGCACTGCATGCGCATCATGAAAATCTGCCCATCTCTCTCTCGCGCGGTCCAGCTTATGAGTGTGAAGGGGACAGTTAATGTTTTACTTTTGTTAATGTTTATAAACATAGCGTGGTCTTATTTTATTATTGTTTAATTATATTTGCATAAGTTGATAGAAAATGCTATGCAATAGCTTTACCGCCGCAGTCCCCGAGTGCCACACGTGTTTTTTTTGTTTATTACATCGTAATTATATATAGGAAAAAAGCTACGTACCTATCTATCTTCGGTTGTCGGTATGGGTGTCGCTGGTCATGGCTACTGAGCTAACCGCAAGTAAGACAGGTGAGTGGTCAGAGCTGCCATCGAGACTTGCCTTTATGAGAGTGCTTTGTGCGCTGATACCCTTTGTGATAACAAAAAAAAAGCTGTCTTCGTTATGACAAAATTTCAGCCCTAAAATTCCGGAGACACATTCAAACAATTACAATGATAATGATATCAAATTGATTTCATTTTCCAATCTTGTACAAATGCAATTGAATTATATTCCAGAGAGCCGGTATATTTTTTTCTAATTTATGAGCTACCATACTTTTCCCTATGCGTACGATGAAAGATTCTCTTAATTAATTTGAAGAGTTGGCTTACGGAATTAGCTGTCGTCACTTAAGGCTGATATTTGTAGCAGAATGTAACTATATGGAACTGTTTTTAAAATCTAGTCCCAAAATAAAACAAGATTCAAATTTAGGTTGTCGTATTTTCACAGGGTATTGATCATTTCCGTTGCTCTAGCGTGACAGGCTGATAGACCGCTTGATGTTGAGCGGGTACATAGACAGGGTGAATCCCACCACCGATATTTACATATAAAATCAAAATTTATATGAGGTTGAGCAACAATCCAGCTATACTTATACTTTCACTACAGCTATACTTCCCGTGTGGGCTTGTATTTCACTATTTCGATAGACATGCTCTCCACCACACAGAAGTTGGCAGTTTTAGAGTTTACTTACAATCTTGATGTCTATGGGCTACAGCGTTGCTAGATGGGCTATGAACCCGTCCCACCATCCACAGGAAATCGGCTCAGAAGTTGAAACCAGTTCACTATATACCCCTACCTATGCTGATCGCCTTGAGAGGGTATTTCGGCTTCACCCTAACGTGTAGGTGAGCTCACGGGGCTCAAACCGGAGTGTTGCTAACACCGACCCCAGCAAGAGCAGTGCTTCGCAGAATCTACCACCGGGTCGGAAACGCGACCCACTGAGAAGATCCGGCGAGAAACTCAGTGGGCTGTGTCTATGGATTAATTCGCTGGTCGAGCCCTTTCGGCCCGTTCACGAGAAACAAATGGCAACACAGCGTTTTACTATTTTGAATATCATACAATATTATGAATATGAACATTTTATCCCTTGGTCGACTTTGGTATGGTACGGTTGCTTTTATTATTCAAAATAAAGTCGCTTATGATCATTAAGCTTTGAAACGACACAAATTATTAATCGAATAAAACAAATTGATGCTCTCCATAGCCTTTACGTAGAGTCTTTAGAAGCTATTTCAATCATATATTGAAATATTATGAAATAAAACAACTGATCAATATATTAAATATAGATTTGAAGCACTATATTGATCGCCGCGTCGGGTGTAGTCGGATTAAAACCGTTTAATCCTTTATCACGGTTTAAGGGATTACGTAGTGTGTACAAGCCAGCATCAATATTCTGCGTCTTCGTATAAAAGGAGATTAATTATATAGTACCGGACTACGCTGCGCTCTGACTTATTTGTTGAATCTACTCGCGAGCCATGTATCCTTCATTGATAATAAACTGATAAACAGTATCTATGCTGTATCAGCAACTACTGTACAAAACTTTAAATCAGCAAATAAATCATTGAATGCGTAAACACACACACAAAAAAGTCGGAAGGTTTGAGATCGACATGGACTAAGTGACAAGAGGCCTGAAACTCGTATTAAGCGATAGGATTGTGTCCCTGATGGTGAGTGGTTACCGTCGCCCATGGACGTCAGCAATGCCAGGGGCAGAGCCAAGCCGCTGCCTACTACTAAGAACTCTCCGCGATCCTCGTGAACTGGTGGTAGGACCTCTTGTGAGTCCGCACGGGTAGGTACCACCACCCCGCCTATTTCTGCCGTGATGCAGTAACGCGTTTCGGTTTGAAGGGTGGGGTAGCCGTTGTAACTATACCGAGACCTTAGAACTTATATCTCAAGGTGGGTGGCGCATTTACATTGTAGATGTCTATGAGCTCCAGTAACCACTTAACACCAGGTGGGCTGTGAGCTCGTCCACCCATCTAAGCAATAAAAAAAAAAACTACATTGAAAAATATTTCTACCTGATTTTTCTATACATAGACATATTTTGAGTCAATCTGATAAAAACGTGTTTCAATGAAAGTTTAAGGAACAATTCAAACAAATACATCGTGTTTATTTCATTCCCTCAACAAGTGAATTCAATATTCCGAAGGGAGCTTAAATAAGCAATCGCTTTGCCGTAAGAAGCTTAAAGCTCTGACAGAAGACGAAATGCAAGATTCTCTTAAAATAACGCAACTTAACTAGTAACTGAGTATTTTTATTTACATCAGTAAGGCGATTGATGTTATGTTTCTGTATCAAACAGGTAACCCGCGAGCTTATAATCTGCGTAATTACTGATGGTAGGACATCTTGTGAGTGCGCGGGTAGGTACCACCACCCTACCTATTTCTGCCGTGAAGCAGTAATGCGTTTCGGTTTGAAGGGCGGGACTATACTGAGACCTTAGAACTTATATCTCAAGGTGGGTGGCGCATTTACGTTGTAGATGTCTATGGGCTCCAGTAACCACTTAACACCAGGTGGGCTGTGAGCTCGTCCAGCCATCTAAGCAATAAAAAAATTAAATAAAAGAAAACAGATTTGAGATTGGTTTTGTTTTGACTCACGTCCTACCCACAAACATTCGAATCATCCCGGCGTAGTCACATAGCTCACTACAAACACACAAGGACTCGTACTGCTCGAGCCACGGGCGCTTAGCTGATGAGGGACAGAGACATTTACTAGATTAAATGAGCAAATATTTAATTTATATCCGTAAGCTGTCAGTGCATTTAATACCGAGCACGAAAGCTTTGTACGAGCTTCCTGAGCGTGTATATCATGGAATACGTAAGCGCGAAGCTTTTGTTTGTTTGTTAAAAGCTGACGTCGTCAAAGGTTTTTCAGTTTTGTAGAGTTTTTTTTTTTTTTTTCGTTTTTCTCTTTTTGTCTTTAACAAAAAACAGCCAATGATATGAGAATTTCAAAAGAGTTTTAATAAGAAAATTTTTGTCAGCTGTGTCGGTACGAAGGTATTTTTTTATTTTTCGAAGCGCATATTGTACGTAAGGCCTTCGTATGTTCTGGTTGAAGATGTGGGACAGCCGATGTGCCTTAAAAGCGAATTGCTGCTCTCAATAGTAACACAGAATATAGACTCACTCAGTACAAGCACACATATGATTTGTTTGAGACGAATCAGGAAAGATCTTGTACCCAACGGATGCTTTGGATAACAACAATATCAAAACAATCGTTAGAGCCAATTCGATATCTGCCATATTCATTATATTGCATAACAATTACCAGAAGAGGTATGCAGAAATCCACCAACTAGATTTTTGGTCACACATCCGTTTTTTTTTTTAGTGCTTAGTTGGGTGGACGAGCTCACAGCCCACCTGGTGTTAAGTAGTTACTGGAGCCCATAGACATCTACAACGTAAATGCGCCACCCACCTTGAGATATAAGTTCTAAGGTCTCAAGTATAGTTACAACGGCTGCTCCACCCTTCAAACGGAAACGCATTACTGCTTCACGGCAGAAATAGGCGGGGCGGTGGTACCTACCCGCGCGGACTCACAAGAGGTCCTACAACCAGTAATTACGCAAATTATAATTTTGAGGGTTTTTTTTTATTACACGATGTTATTTATTCCTTCACCGTGGAAGCCAATCGTGAACATTTGTTGAGTACGTATTTCATTAGAAAAATTGAAAGTTCCGTATAATATTAGAATGAATACCAAATCAATCATAGTACTTTTATTAAGGTATTATTTTCTTATCTCTAAATTTATCCAAAAATTAAGTTGTTTGTCCATTTGTATTCCTCTCAGGAATAATTTGGAAACACGTATCTTTGAATAAACCGTGCTTTTGTAGTTGTTCATTAATTATTTTCTTATTGATTCGTTAGCACAATATTTATTGCCCCTGACTGCAGAATTTAGGGTCGATTCTCACATCGAGCAAATATTCTTGTGATAATCAATTTTGTTTGCCCTTCGTCTGGGAAAATATTCTAATTATAATACATATTTAGACGTATGTAATGCATCAGTTACTTGTTTCATATAGGGAATCTAAGCTTTCAAACCAAATGGTGCGGTCCAGCCACTTGTTTAGCAGTAAATTACTGGTGGTAGGACCTCTTATGAGTCCGCACGGTTAGGTACCACCACCCTGCCTATTTCTGCCGTGAAGCAGGAATGCTTTTCGGTTTGAAGGGCCGGACAGCCGTTATAACTATACTGACACCTTAGAACTTATATCTCAAGGTGGGTTGCGACATTTACGGTGTAGATGTCTATGGGCTCCAGTAACCACTTAACACCAGGTGGGTTGTGAGCTCGTTCACCATAAAAGCAATAAGAAAAAATATGGGCTCGTTGGTATCATTGGGTGTGACTTTGAAACCTGAAACCTAGTTTCAATTTAAGTCTTAGAGCCTTTGTTCGTCTTTTAAGATGGCAGTGACCTCGTGGAGCTACACTAACCTCTAGCAACAAAACAAATCATAAATAAAGATCAGGAAAGTACACGAATACACCGCTACGCCATACGTGATCCTTAATAACGTTGTCGCTCTGCGTGATACGCGTGTACGTGCTACGAAGAAATCTCTACGTAGCGCTGACCGGCGTACTGTAGAGGTGGGAAACAAGTATTGCCAGATGAAAGGAAATTTAAGGCAAAAATTATGTGATTCGGGAAAAAAAGCCCTAAGATTGGATCGGATCGCGTGTCTAGGTAGAGACCCATGTCCAATAAACGAATAAAATGGGTTCTTATTATTATAACGTTTTTTATTGCTTAGATGGGTGGACCTCCTGGTGTTAAGCGGTTACTGGAGCCCATAGACATCTACAACGTAAATGCGCCACCCACCTTCAGATATAAGTTCTAAGGTCTCTCAGTCAGTCTTCAAACCGAAACGCATTACTGCTTCACGGAAGAAGTAGGCAGAATGGTGGTACCTACCCACGCGGACTCACAAGACACACTACCACCAATAATTAAGCAAATTATATTTTTGCGACGTACCATCCGGCTATGGAATGAGCTCCCCTCCACGAGGTTTCTCTAGCGCTATGACATGTCCTTCTTCAAACGAGGCTTGTGGAGAGTATTAAGCAGTAGGCGGCGGCTTGGCTCTGCTCCTGGCATTGCTGAAGTCCATGGGCGACGGTAACCACTTCCTATCAGGTGGGCCGTACGCTCGTCTGCCTACAAAGGAAATAAATAAAAAAAAACTGCGAAATATGTCATAATATGATCGCGTAGATTACGAAACAAATAAACAGAATAATATTTGTTTTTACACAATATTAAAGTATTACCTAACGATAAATTTGTTAAAATGTTCAGCCTAGATAAAGTATACTTTATATCTAGAATTAGATACTAAGACTAAGACTATACGATTGTGGAATTGAAGTTCGTAAGATTATATGATTTACACAATGTCAATATATCAAATTCACTTTTATGTCCATATTAGATAAGGTTTTAAAATATTAATTTAAGATGCATCATTTTTATTGTTTGTTTAACGCCTCACGCGCTCATCATTATCTTCAGCTAATAGTGGCCCACTGCTGGGCTAAGGCCTCTTCCAATTTGTACCATTCATCTTAGTTTTTTTTTAGATTTTCATTGTTTTCTTATTATTTAATTTATTGAGTACATACACAAATAATATATTTCAATACATTGGTATCCCTACTAAGTAGCTGTAATCAGTAAAATCTGTTTTGCTAAGCTAAGCCTGTGTGACGTGATAATTGGCACTGAAATTTTTGCAACGGCTCTTCAGTCTGTGGGATTGTTTTTGGGTATTTTGGGAGACTCGACGGGGTTTCATTCAAAGATGACAGAATTGTGGTCCGAATTCTTAATTTTTATTGAACTTAAAGCTTTCCGTAACCATTTAAAGTGTATGGCTTAAAAAATATTCTATCTATACCTAGTCAGGTCATAAATTCTGTCACATGTTTAATGTAAAATAATTGAAACAAGTTTATTCATTATGTTACCATTCATATACCAAAATGAACTTAACAAAACATAGATTCTTATGACACTAAAGTTTATTCAAAATGACCTCCGTGATTTTGAATACAGGCCTTCAATCTGCGCGGCCAGTCGTCTATCGCAGCACGAACGAGGTCCATGTCAATATCGGCGGCTGCCTTAATCAAGGATGTCTTGAGTGACTCCAAATTGGGATGAGGCTTTGAGCACGCCTTTTCCTCCAAGTGTTGCCATATCTTGTAATCTAACGGATTCAAATCTGGACTGGAGGAGGGCCAGTCTTCGTGCCGGATGAAGTCGATTTCACGCGCCGCCAGCCAGTCTTGTGTGCTCTTCGCTCTATGAGCTGGCGCCGAATCTTGTTGGAATACCCAGTGCCTGTTATTGAACATGGTATGAGAAACAGGTTCCACAAGGTTCGTCAGGACTGTATTTTGATACACAACTGCATTCGTTTTTACACCTTTCTCACAAAAATGTACCTCTGTTAAGCCCCAATAAGAAACTCCCAACCATACCATGAGCGAGGATGGAAAATGACCTCGTTGGACACGCGGAATACGGTTGCTCGCTTCTTCACTACTGTGTGCGTACACCTTATCATTTTGTTTGTTGTAGCTCTCTTCTACGGTAAAAATTTTTTCATCCGAAAAAAGAATTTCCCGATATTTTTTTCCCGCGTACCGCTTCAACAAAGCGCGGCATCTCTTCAGTCTCAGGTCCATTAGACGAGCATTCAAACGATGTCCTGTTTTTCTTCGATATGCCCGAAGCCCTAAGTCTTCATTTAACACCCTTTTCACCGTGGTTCTGCTTAACCCCATCTGAAGGGCCAACAGTTTCTGCTTACGTTTGGGATTTCTTTGAATTCGCGCCTTCACAGCTTTTATCACTGCTGGAGTCCTAACAGACCGAGGGCGACCACTTCTTGACCTGTCATCTACACTAGAGTCTTCATTGTATCGTTTGATGGTACGATAAACGAATCTTTTGGTTATATTCAAATTTTTCAGTATGTTAAAAATTTGAATTGGCGCGTAACCGCAACGATGCAACGCAATAACTGCAACACGGTCTTCTTTAAGCGTCCACTCCATATTTAAAAATGAGTAAAATTCTAAAAGTATACATTTTTATTTTCATAAACAATTCGAAATTCGAATTCAATAAACTTTTTTGTGGCCAGCATTCTAAAAGAAAAGTTTTTACTGTGTGACAATACTTATGACCTGACTAGGTATATATAAAAATGAATTGATGTTCGTTAATTTCGCTAAAATTCTAGAGCGGCTGAACCGATTTGGCTAATTTTGGTCTTGAATTATTTGTGGAAGGAATGAATATGAAAATGCTCGGAATCAAATAAAATTAACAATTTTGTTTTCCCTTTGATGTGCCCTCCGTCGGACGGATTCCTTTTTGTTTTTTTTAGTTTATTTTATACAAAAGTTTAGGTCTTTTATTTATCGATTGAGGCACTACGAAGTCTGCCGGGTCAGCTAGTTTTAAAATAAATACTGTTAAATTATTTGGCTGTTGAAAATCTCTTTCGAACACGATTCCCAACTGTCAATTATTGTTAAAGCCGGACTGTTCCGTCAGTGACAGACAGATCGAGTGTCCGGTCCAGGACCGTATTCAGGTATACCAGGAGCTAGTACATAGTTCATATAAGAAGAGTTTCTTCTGATGCAACAGTTTCGGGAAAGTCCATTCGAAATTCCAGTGTTAGGTCCCATAATTACTAACAATACTAGATTTATAGACATATCATTTCTTATCATGACAGATAGATTAATCAAGGCATAACCATCGGGGAAACAAATTTGAAATATTGGTAGAGTAAAATTAACAGTGTAAGTAATAATAAAGCAATAATAAACTCTTTCATCCTTGCTAGTGTAATTTATGTCATTCATGTGTATTTTAAGGTAATTGTACTGTACTCGATACTCCGACTTAAGGTCATTGCAGACTGAACATTTGTTAAGTACGTATTTCATTAGAAAAATTAATACCCGCCTGCGGGATTCGAACACCGGTGCATCGCTTGATATGAATGCACCGGACGTCTTCTCTTTTAGGACAGGATCACTTCAAACTTCGTTCTTCGGTCACATTGCTAGAAAGAGCGGTGAAAATCTTGAAAAATTGATAGTAACTGGCAAGATTGTAGACAAAAGATCTCGAGGCCGAAATCCAAAGCGCCAGTCCGACCAAATCCGCTCCACTCTAGATACCACCATCTACGATGCCATACACAACGTCAAGAACAGAGGAAGATGGCGAAACATCATCCAAAGAAGGAAAACGGGAGGAGATGGTCACGACCCTCACACACGAGGAATGCGTGTCAGAGAGGGGCGGGATCCGAACACTATTGCATGGCTAGATACGAATGCACCGGACGTCTTATCCCTTAGGCCACGACGATGAAATATGTAGCTGAATGCGTCCCTGTAGGATTGTTATTTGTAGCCTGGACTGTCAAGTGACCCTTCCTTCGAAAGCGTCCGAAGAGCTCTTTCGATGCACACTTTCGATTGTCAATTGTTCCCATTGTTTCCACGTACTGTTTTTGTTCAATCTATTTTAAGATTTCCGATAAGCTCCATATGTATTGTGTGATGCCACTGTTTAAATGCCACCGAGGTTTATTGAGAGTAATAATGCTGGCTGTAGGTGGTATTGTAAGTCTTGATGGATACCACCATATAAGAATTCATGCGATCTGATCCGAGGTTTTTTTATTGTTTAGAGGGGTGGACGAGCTCACAGCCCACCTGCTGTTAAGTGGTTACTGGAGCCCATATACATCTATAACGTTAATGCGCCACCCACCTTGAGATATAAGTTCTAAGATCTCAGTATATATAGCTACAACGGATGCCCTACCCTTCAGACCAAAACGCAGAAATGCTTCACGGCAGAAATAAGTAAGGCAGTGGTACCTACCCGCGCGGACTCACAAGAGGTCCTACCACCAGTGAATAAGTATTACAATGTTATTGTGATTTCCACCTTTCCACCTGATGCCACAAGATCGGGTGGTAGTCTTCAGAACAACTCAGTAGATTTATGGGTTAGACGAATGACCAAATATGGGATAAGCAAACTAATGAATTCGTTGAAGTAACTATGTCCAAAAATACCAGACGGCCTTTGTATATGTTTTTTTATCTACCACTTTAGACAGACAAGCATACGATCTTCCTGATGGTAAGTTGCTACCGTCACTCATGGACGTCAGTAATGTGCGGCGCATAGTCAAGCCACTGTCTACTGTTAAATCTAGCGACACGAATATACCGGTATTCAAATCCCGCAGTCAGACACCAAATTACCTAATGAACTATGCACTTATCACGTGTTCACGATTGACTTCGACAAGATTAACATGGTCTAATAAAAATCAAACCCGTTAAAATTATGATTTCCGTAATTACTGGTGGTGGTGGCGTCTTGTGAGCGCGCACCACCACCACCACCACCCTGCCTGTTTTTGCAGTCATGAGTTCCGGTTTGAAGGGTGGGGCAACTGATGTAAAAAATCATCTAATATTTAGGGCCGGTTTTGTTGTTGGTCTGTATAAACGCCGGCCAAAAATACGGGTCTAAATATCGATATTACTAACTCGGTTAGTTTAAGAGATTTGACTTAGTTCAACACTAGATTTAAAAAAATATTATTCACAATCTTGCTCGTCTCAGCAAAATATCGTAACGATAAACATCACAAACATAGCTACGTAAATCATAAATAATACACACTGTATATTTCAAGTGTGAACTACCTATTTCCCCTACCAACCTATCATAGTTGGACATCAAGAGTCGAGCAATCTTCATGAAAAATCACCCACTCGGGGGAATCGTCGCCCCGAGTGGCGATTTGTAGACTTTTTATCGGTACGTGTAGTGTCGCACTCGTAAAGGGGGAAGAACGCTATAACTCAACTAAATGGGCCTCGGAACCATTTGAAATATTTGAGGAGACCGTGTCACGTTATTGGAGTACTCAGGATGTTGGATGTGATACAACATGTACCAGTCGACGAGGCTTAATGGTCACAAGATAGAGCTCAGGAGCGAGTGTTGTGAGACCACGTACAGACAAGCGCAGTGTGTGACGCGCGGTGTGCTGGAGCACAGGGCTGAATGGTAGCGGGTGGATGAGAGCTCAGGAGCGAGTGTCGTGAGACCACGTACAGACAAGCGCAGTGTGTGACGCGCGGTGTGCTGGAGCACAGAGCTGAATGGTAGCGGGTGGATGAGAGCTCAGGAGCGAGTGTCGTGAGACCACGTACAGACAAGCGTAGTGTGTGACGCGCGGTGTGCTGGAGCACAGGGCTGAATGGTAGCGGGTGGATGAGAGCTCAGGAGCGAGTGTCGTGAGACCACGTACAGACAAGCGCAGTGTGTGACGCGCGGTGTGCTGGAGCACAGAGCTGAATGGTAGCGGGTGGATGAGAGCTCAGGAGCGAGTGTCGTGAGACCACGTACAGACAAGCGCAGTGTGTGACGCGCGGTGTGCTGGAGCACAGAGCTGAATGGTAGCGGGTGGATGAGAGCTCAGGAGCGAGTGTCGTGAGACCACGTACAGACAAGCGCAGTGTGTGACGCGTGGTCTGCTGGAGCACAGTTTCGTAAAATGTAAACTCACAAAACCAATTAACTGAAGCCTAAAGCGGTGACTTAAGGATGATCGAAATTAAATTCCCTTCATCTCCGAAGTCGCTTGTAATAATATGTGCTCAGTGAGAAAACACACGTCAGGGATCGTAAATTGTGTTTTCCTTGAAGCCGTACATTATGCAAATGCTTGAAGGGTTAAGTACAGTTATGTTTTAAGTTTCAAGTAGTTGGTAAGTTTGCTTACGTCAGTTACACGAACTTAAGGGATCGAGTTATGAAGCAGTGGCGGTTCGACGATATCTAGTTGTTTATTAAAGGGACATTATTTGTGGAACATAAAGCACTAGAACGAACTCGGTCTTATCACCAACCTAAAATTTATACTAGATGATGACCGAGCTTTTCTCGGTTTTTTTTTTGATAACGCCGTAACGCTATCTTGTTGTGTCTTTAAAGCGGTTAGTTGCCCTCAATTAAGAAAAATAGTATTATTATTCGCCAATAGATGTCGGGAAGAGTTGATTATTGAAAACACGAATAAAACAACATTTTCTGAAAATAAATCGTAGCTAGATCGATTTATTGCCCCCGAAATCCCCTGTATACTAAATTTTATGAAAATCGTTGGAGCCGTTTCCGAGATTCAGATTATATACATGTATATTAATATACACGAATTGCTCGTTTAAAGGTATAAGATTAGGATTTTCTCCGATATTCGCGAGCCACACACAATTAAGATCATTTTTAAGGTTTAATCTGATGTTGTCGCTATATTATGTGGGACTAATACTTTACAGCATCAGCCGGAAATCTATAGCCCACTGAGTTTATCGTCGGACCTTCTCAGTGGGTCGCGTTTCCGATCCAGTGGTAGATTGTGCGAAGCACTGCTCTTGCTAAGGCCAGTGTTAGCAACACTTCCGGCTTGAGTCCCGAGAGCTCACCTACACGCTAGGGTAAAGCTGAAATAGCCTCTCAAGGCTATCAGCATGGGAAGGGAAAAAAAAGTAGATCCACTGCAACTACTTCCAAAGCCACTATGCTTGGTCAGCAACTGGTTGGTAAGTAGGGCTGACCCTAACTACTAACCAACTCTACCAACCCTAGAGAGCCGAATATTAATGTTAAATAATTTTGTCTTAAAAAATAAAATTTACACATAAATATTATTTTATATCTGAGCTTTCCATAATGTCATGATTTCTAATTAAATATACTTGGGGAGTGCTTTCTTACGTCCAAACAGGAAGAATAGATGGTAACTTTGAATTTATGCTCGCAGATTAGCGAAGAATTAAAAAGTTCAACGCCACTCCGGTAACGAGTTTTTGGTAACGCGAGTGAAAAACTTTGAAGTCTCTTTTCGTTTAGGAAGTGTTTTTTTCATTTCTTTTGGAGAGAAAATGTCGAAGCGAGAAAAAAAAAACGTGTGGCACTCGGAGACTGCCGCGGTAAAGCTATTGCATAGCATTTTTTATCAACTTATGCAATTATAATTAGACAATGATAGTTTACAAGACCACGCTATATTAAACATTAATAATAGCAAAACATTAACTGTCCCCTTCACGCTCATAAGCTAGACCGCGCGAGAGAGAGATGGGTAGACTTTTCATGATGCGCATGCAGTGTGACGTCACGCCACGTGCTTATTCACAAACACTACACAAGCGCAACGTGTGAATATGTTGAACGCGAGCGACATAGTAGGCGTAGCGGGGGTGTCAGGTTATTTCCGTTACGGAATTTCTTGATTCAGTCGCCGCGCTCAAAGCCCGCGATAAAATCTAGGCAATAGCTTAATAATTTCGTTATCATTGAATCTACATAGCGCTGTATCTGTGTAAGTGTCGTATGGACCTGAGTGGCCTCTAACAGTAGATCAGACCTCAGAGTGAGGAGCTACAGAGGACTATGTTTGCAGCAGTCGAGTATAATAGGGCCCTCTTGGTCTAGATACAGGTCGAATCTATGTCTTTTTGTATGCGATAAGTGCTCAGGATGTTTGAAAAAAGCTAAGATCTGCTCTCGGATAGATGTAGGTTGGGTGCCTTTTGAAATAGATTCATATAAAAGAGCAAACTTTGAAGTTGTTGCCGATTTTTCAATGGTAAAACAGTATTATGAATAGTCGGTATTCATTTGTGGAATTCACTACCGGAAAGCCTGTAAATACTTGCTTTTTTCAAACTATTCTGAGACTTACTGGTGGTTGGACCTCTTGTGATTCCGGACGGGTAGGTACCACCATCCCGCCTATTTCTGCCGTGAAGCAGTATTGCGTTTCGGTTTGAAGGGTAGGGGCAGCCTTTGTAACTATACTTGAGACCTTAGAACTTATATCTCAAGGTGGGTGGTGCATTTACGTTGTAGATGTCTATGGGCTCCAGTAACCGCTTAACATCAGGTGGGCTATGAGCTCGCCACCCATCTAAGTAATAAAATAAAAAAGACACTTAGTACGTTCATTTGTTAATTTCCTCAAAATGAGATTGAATCAAAACTAATTTCGTATGTAATGCGTATTACTAACTCGCTGTTATGCATGACCCCTCTAACAAGAAAAGTTTATTAATAAAAACTTTACAGCAAAAAGGGTCGAATGTTTATTTTGACTTTTAGTTTGGTTCTCGTTCGCATTTATATTTAGGGCTTACGTTAATTCGATCGTGAAATGTAGAGACGCGGCTCCCCTCGGAACTGTCATCGGTACAAGACTGGCCAAAGATTGACTACCACCTGAACAATTTTCTACTTTGAGACGAGAAGTTTCAATAGGAATAACAGATTAGTGAAAAAATTCACTAACTCATAAAGATTATATGAAATTGGTTTTTTTTATTGCATTAGAGTGGACGAGCCCACGGCCCATTTTTACTGGTGGTAGGACCTCTTGTGAGTCCGCACGTGTTGGTACCACCACCCTGCCTATTTCTGCCGCGAAGCGAAGTAATGCGTTTCTGTTTGAAGAGTGGGGTAGCCATTGTAACTATACTGAGATCTTAGAACTTATATCTCAAGGTGGGTGGCGTATTTACGTTGTAGATGTCTATGGGATCCAGTAACCACTTAACACCAGGTGGGCTGTGAGCTCGTCCAACAATCTAAGCATTTAAAAAAAAAATGGCGTTTAGTGGTTAGCGGAGCCCCTAAACATTACAACGTGAATACCAACGCCCACCTTGAAACACAAGGTTAGGTTTCAATATTGTTCAGCAGCTATCATATCAAACCAGAACACATTTTACAGCACAATCAGACACAATTATGTTAATTTAATTAATGTTATTTAATGATTTTAATTTTAAATGCCCAGCGAAGCGGACGAGTACAGTTAGTTACCAATAAATACAATTGTTTCCTACAAGTGAACTCTGTAAAGCTAAAAATTTGATGTATGAAAAGTCTATGGTAACAGATTATGTTGTTTTCAGTTTATTGGCCAAACTTATTCGAAGGATATACGCATTTCCTGTAGTAATTTCTCCAGATCCCTCAAAAACAAGTTATCCCGCAAAACAGCGGATAAATCGTGAACTTTTGTTTTGAAAACAGCAAAAGTGGCCGGATCGCGACGTTAACCAGAGCTCCTGGCCAAGACGCGAACTTGGAATATCATTCGGCAATTAATGTAGCGATGCGAGGATCTAATGTACCGCGATGAGCTCCGCCGGTCGCGCGGCTTCTGTCTGTTGTCTTGTTTTCGGGAAAAATTATATTGTTGTTCAAGATAATGGCTGTTGTTTCGTTCGCTTCAACTCCAAGGTCGCACGACAAAATTTACGTGTGAGCTTTGAACTCAGGCGAGCATAAACGTGATTCGTCATTGACCTTCACAAGTGTTGCTCTTTTTGGACGTGTCTGCAATATTGGAATTAACTCCCATCATCAGTGTTTCGCGGATACTATGCCATGTGCTTCTACAAAGTTTTGTAGAGATCGTTACAACGCTGATTTAGCTGTTGCCTTGACGTTTGCAATATTTGCAAGGTAGGGGTAATAAAATTTCGTCTTTGACCAATACTCAAACCCATCACCAAATGTATTCGGGGCATTAATCTTGGTAATAAACAAAAATAGCGTCTTACATAATCGATGACCATAGCTATGGGCTAGGGAAAAAGCTTTAGAAAAGCTACTTGTAAGTAAACTTTTTCTTTTCACGAGCCCACGTACTACACGATTAAGCACTTACCTCGATTCCTCAGTGAAACCAAATAAAAGAATCGAAATATGAAAGAAAAAAAAAATTCGATATTGTGATACACGAGTTTCTAGAATGGCCAATACTTTGATTGTTGTAAGTCGAATTAAAAATGTTGTCTTAGTTTACTAGTGGTAGGACCTTTTGTGAGTCCACCCGGGTAGGTACCACCATCCCGCCTATTTCTGCCGTGAAGCAGTAATGCGTTTCGGTTTGAAGGTTGAGGCAGCCGTTGTAACTATACTGAGACCTTAGAACTTCTCAAGGTGGGTGGCGCCTATGGGCATCTACAAAGTAACTACTTTTTTTTTATTGCCTTTGTAGGCAGACGGGCATACGGCCCACCTGATGGTGAGTGGTTACCGTCGCCCATGGACTTCAGCAATGCCAGGGGCAGAGCTAAGCCGCTGCCTACCGCTTAATACTCTCCACAAGCCTCGTTTGAAGAAGGACATGTCAAAGCGCTCGGGAAACACCGTGGAGGGGAGCTCATTCCATAGCCGGATGGTACGTGGCAAAAAAGATCTCTGGAAACGCACTGTGGATGATCGCAGTGGCTCCAGGTAGTATGGATGAACGCTACTCCGGTGGCGGACGGTGCGATGGTAAAAACGAGATGCTGGTATCATCTCGAACAATTCCTCAGAGCACTCCCCATGGAACATACGGTACAAAATACAGAGGGAACCGAAGTCCCTCCGCAGACCCAGAGGCTCCAAGCGATCCGAGAGAATGGAATTAACTTAACATCAGGTGGGCTGTGAGCTCGTCCACACATCTAAGCAATAAAAAATAAAAAATAAAGTAATCTGTTAAGACCGTAACGTTAACACTATCACTATTGTACTACATACGTATCGGGGCGTTGAAAAGCCGGGCAACGCTGATGATTTTTGACTATTGAACGCCTCGGCACCGGAATCCATGGTAGACGTTGAACCTCAGGAAGCCTTGAAATATGTACATTGTAGTGTCGGCTTTACACTAGCTTCATTATCATCATCATCCTAATCGGTTGCTCTTGGCAGAGCAGTCGTGGTCATGTGGAATTTTTGCTTAATAAAGCCTTGACAGATGTTTTCCATAGTTCGCGAACCGAGGCCCGGCGCACGCACTCGTTAAGTGGGGTTTCAGTAAGGTCTTTCCCTTGATCAGTCCAACGCATGAGGATACTTTCATGAGATCTCTTACAATTGACCCTACCCTGAACAACAAGTTTCTCGATAGATTCTGCTTATAGCTTCATTATACAGACTTTTTTTTATTTCTTAGATGGGTGGACGAGCTCACAGCCCACCTGATGTTAAGTGGTTACTAGAGCCCATAGACATCTACAACGTAAATGCGCCACCTACCTTGAGATATACGTTCTAAAGTCTCAAGTATAGTTACAACGGCTGCCCTACTCTTCAAACCGAAACGCATTACTGCTTCACGGCAGAAATAGGCAGGGTGGTGGTACCTACCCGCGCGGACTCACAAGAGGTCCTACCACCAGTAAATAACCTCAGGAAGCCTTGAAATATGTACATTGTAGTGTTGACTTTACACTAGCATAATTATACAGACTATTAAATTACTTAATCAATCAGGGATTACAGCTTTAATTAGTGATTTATAAGCCAGTCAAATTATGTATGACGACCGCGTGCGATCGCCCTCAACACGGGAATGAGATGACTTGGCTTTCGCCCGCCGCGACAAACGCTACACCACCGGTGTTATATTATACCCGCACTTAATTAAAATCACTATTTAGTCGAATAGAAAACGATAAATCATTCAATAAATAAATAATATTATTTTTAACGATACGACCGACCATTGTTCAAATTATATTTGCCTATTGATTAATTTCATAGTTAAATTATGTTTTGATGTGCAATACAGTATACTTTGTCTCCCTCTATCGCCTTGATTGGGATATAAGGATTCAGAGGCAGTATTAAAATACAATTATAGCATCGATTGTTATTGGAGTTTCGCCCTTCACCACGATTCTAATCTAGAACCGATACGTAAGCATCTTAAAATAACGTCAGAACCCTACTTCGATAAAGCGGCGCGACACGTTAATCCTCTTATCCGACCCAGGCGATAGGGCAACACAAAATTGCCGTCGCCCGAAACATATCTTATCGTATCCCTGGGATCCAGTTTCAATGCTTTTAAGCTCCCCAAGCACCGGTCACTATCCTCGTCGATTGCAACGTAGAGTTCGACGAGCGAACAAACCCATAGACACAGCCCACTGATTTTGTCGCCGGATCTTCGCAGTGGGTCGCGACTCCGATCCGGTGGTAGACACTGCGAAGTACTGCTTTTGTTAGGGTTAGTGTTAGCAAATCCTCTCAGGTTGAGCCCGTGAGCTCACCTACCTGTCCAGGCGAAGTTAGAATAGCCCCTTAGGCCCCTTTAATAAATGTGTGTGTGTGTGCAAAGTCACACACGGTAGAAGTAAGTCTTATAAAATATAAAAATAATCGCAAGGGTCAACCACGCACCCTGGAGGAGACGCCTGCATGATCACGGTATCGCGACGCCAGGTAGGTATGATTTAGCAAGAGAAATACGAGAAGGTCTATCAACTGTGTAACAACTCGTCACCGCGATTCAGGAATTGTTGAATTTACGTGCAGCGACATCTGTTGATAACAAACTAATTAGAAATAAAATAAACATGGCGCTGGCAAGAAATTAAGATGGCATTTTTTCCTCCCTACGTCGATAAAGAAGTTTCACTTCAAAAAAATGGCGTTTCGGGGTAAGCTTTGCGGCATAATATCATCAACGAACAAGAAAGGTAGCGCGTGATTCGTGTCAACTAGTTTAAGAGTGTTGTAGAGCACAGTGTGAAAAATATTCACATGCAAAATATAAAACTCGAAGCTAAGTTAGATGGAGAAAGCACTGTCGTTCCTTATACGTGCATGCCTCAAAAAGACAGGCTACAAACACTCGAGAAAAATTCAAGACACAAAAGTGCAGTTGTATATTTATTTTCATGAAAAAGAATGAAAATATTTGGTCGAAATATTAAATTTTCGTCACACGTACCAACGCGTTATGTGTCCGACTGTTTACCAAATCCCTTGACAAAAAAGTCTTCCTAATTTCAACATGAGGATTTTGACAACGTAAATTTATATTTTGCTTGTTTTCTTGTTTGTTTGTAAGTGGGTCTCGGGTCTAATTGGCGAGTAAACAGAGCCTGTGTAGACTTAGCTTAATCCGCGTAGAGCTGGGCAGAGAAGGTCGAGGCAAACACGAGTTGTCGATAATTTATTTCCCTGTTGTCTTTAAAAATAATTTACTTTCTATTTTTCTTTTTATTGATGCACGAAACAAATTACAATCTTAGAAATTTTAAGCTTAAATGTTTAACATAACAATCTGGATTGCAATTCAAAACAGGTGCATACAGAAAATAATTAACAACTGAGCAGATGCCTAAATACCATGTATACATACACACATACGCTCACACTCACACACACACAAACACACACACACACACACACACACACACACACACACACACACAACACACACACAACCGCACGCACACATTCACACACATATGTAAGCTACTATCTGATGTATCATTAACTGGACATTATTAATTATTTGAGAATATGTTTAACTAATTTACAATTTACTTTCTGAAAGTTAAAGGGAAGCTCAAATCTAACAGCAAAGTGGCAGCTCACATTCTAACCTTTATTACCGCATACCATACCAACACCATGCTGTGAAGCAGCGATGCGTTCCTGTTTGAAGGATGGGACAGCCTTTGTACTGTAAAAACGGAGACCTTACAACTCATGTCTCTAGATGGATGGCAAGGCTTCGGTAACTACTATAACACCGAGTGGCCTGTGTGCTCACCTATTTAAGCAATAAAAATTACCTATCCGTGCTAGACTCAAAAGACATCCTCCCACTCTTTAATAATGTTTTAAAGAGCCCTTTAACTTCTGAACAAAACTCAAATGAAATAGGAAAATAAGGAATCAATAAGGAATAATATCAGGCAACGACAAACAGCGTGATCGGACTTATCTAGCGACGGCATATTATTATACCTATATACTAGTGTTCCCCCAGGAGTCGAAATTCGACTATAATTAATTGAAATTATAAGTTTGAACATTATTATGATTCTATTGTCAAAGACTATATTTGATTACACTTCTATAATCACCGGTTTCACCAAAACTACACTTTAAACAAATACTATTAAAGATAAACAATATTAACCTTCTCTCAATTTGACCACAGACTTAAGCAATAACAAACTTTTGACAATAAACAAAGAGTTTATATGCGTGTGTGTTAAATACATGGTAGTGTGTGTAATGTTTTTTTTTTATTGATTTAATGAATAATTAAAAAAAATATTAGCATTCTGCACTCCTTCTCTATAAGTGTCTGAAATTTCATACTCCTCCGTCCGCGCAATTTTCGTAAAAAGGGATACAAAGTTTTTGCTTCACATATTAATATATAGATAACCGATTTCTATAAGACGTTATAGTAAGGGCCACGTCTAAACATAGATTACAAAACACTTATATAACATTAATATGTTTTTGTACAAATTACGCATTCTCGCTCACGACTCGGTCGTGCGCGGACGTGCTTTCCGATCCGTGGCCCGCTTGCGAGCTGCGTCTCTGAACTCACAGTTGTGCTCGACAGTGTAGTGACCGTGAATACATCGTACTTACAATTCAGTAGTGCGGACGTGCCGATCCGTTGGTCGCTTGCGATTTGCGTCTCGGAGTCCATTTTTGTGCGCTAAAGTATTGTAACCGCGAACCCACCCTTTACCAACTGCCTTTTTCAAGGCAAAACCAATCGCTACGATCAGGCTTCCTGTGGCACTCACAGGCTAGCGATTTCCTAACCCTTCCCAAAACAACAGTCTTTTTCAAGACTAGACCCCCGCTCGCGATTCTGCCTGCTGTAGCACTATACAGCCCGAGCGGGTTCCTTTCCTTTTCCCCGCCGATTGNCATACCACCGAATATGATTTTCTTCATAAGGACATTTCGTTGAGCCCTTAATCGCTCCGTAATGGAAGAAAGAGTGCTGTGACGTCATAATTGCGTCATCAGCATTACGGCACGTTCTTGGTGACGTCGTCCATCATATTTGATAGGTTATTTAGCCGTTGCTCGGTGACAATTTATGTGTGGGTCGCCGCTACCTTTTGTTGGGTGGTTATCCGCAGGCAACACGACGTGCGTGTCAGCCATCATCTTGTGACTGAAGTACCGAATATACTGTTACGCCGGTAAGAGTAACGCCATCTATCGCCGAATAGTCGAACGAATATCGAAGGATCTAGAACGCACAAGATGTACAATGCCGATAACGATATCGCTTAAAAAGTCCGGAACAGTTTGATTTGCATTAAAATTAAGGGTACCCTTTTTATTTTCATAGCTTATACTTACTTTCAGACTTTTAATTTTTGAAGTTATACTTCTTTAGGCGCGTTATGAAAAATTGATGAGAGTGAAATTTTACGATGCGCGCGCACCGTGACACAAAATTAACAGAAATGAAGTTGCCCACAAAAAAAAATGCTACCAACAGAAATGGAACCTCTATTAGTGGCGCATGTTGGCACGCACGCCGCTTCTGTTCACTGTGTATTTGTATTTTTATAATATTTATCCACATGCTTTGAGTTTCTACATTTAAAACACGTGTTTTCATTTTGTTTTAATTATACAAGTGCGAATTTTATATGTGCGTCTGAATTATAATTAGAAGTGATTTAAATTGAATATTTAAATCAATACTAATTAATATTAGAAAATATTTGTGAAAAAATGAAGTTGCCCACTAAACCGCTCATTACAATACGACCGACGTAACTTGGCGAGTCTGAATATAGCCGCAGGTGAACTTTCCGAACGGTACCGAGAATTACCGAATTTATACGATGTCAAGAAAAGGGATGTCCAATATGCGTGTTTGAGGATGTTGTTTAATCGTTTTTTTTTTCAAATTGATTAAAATTTCAATAAAAAAATAAATAAATAAATTTAATAAAAATAAAGTATGACTTCTTACGCGCGTACATAAGTACACGCACCCTTTTTTTATGCATTGGTGGTTGGACGAGCTCACAGTCCACCGGGTGTTAAGTGGTTACCGGAGCCCATATACACCTACGATGTAAATGCCACCAGCTTTAACAGTACAACGGCTGCCTTTTTTTTTATTTTTATTTATTGCCTTTGTAGGCAGACGAGCATACGGCCCACCTGATGGTGAGTGGTTACCGTCGCCCATGGACTTCAGCAATGCCAAGGGCAGAGCCAAGCCGCTGTCTACCGCATACAAACTACCTGCCTACAAAGGCAATTAAAAAAAAAACTTTTTTTGTTTAAGCATATGGTCAAATTGAAAATAGATTCATATTGTTTGTCTATAATATTATTTGTCTATAGTGTAGAGAACTTGTCGAAATCTATGATATTATAAGTAAAATCTTTAAAAATAGAACCATGATAATTTTCACGCTTATAATTTAAATTAATTATGGTTGAATTTCGACCACTGGACGACCACTAGTCTTAATAATTACCCGAATTGTTTGCCGTCATATTGTTATGTAATTTATCTCATTTCTGTGACTTTACCATTTTCTTTGGTACCACCTCACCTATTGCCTAAGTCAGAATAAGGAAAAGTATCTCGTAACGTATTTATCAATAAACTAGATCCTGGAGGATACAAAAACTTGTCATAAATCACTTGTAATGTATAACAATACAGAGTTTAGGAGCGCGGGTTTGTCTGTATGGATAGAAAGTAGGTTCTTATCAAAAAGGAGCAAGAGTCACTGCGGCCCAGCTAATGTTAGGTGATTTCAGAAAGCCATGAACTAATCCCACCTTCCACAAGGGTGTTTCAATAAACATGGGTCCAAAGACTCCATATCATGAGTGTAGTAAGTGTACCTTTTTTTATTACTTAGATGGGTGAGCGATCTCTCAGCCCACCTGATGTTAAGTGGTTACTCGAGCCCATAGACATCTACAACGTAAATGCGCCACCCACCTTGAGATGTAACTTCTAAGGTCTCAGTATAGTTACAACGGCTACCCCGCCCTTCAAACCGAAACGCATTACTCGTCTTATGCAGCACAGTAGAGTTAAATCAACTATTTCACGATGCTTTACGATTTAATTCGTAAATCAATACAATATTTTACACAAACAAAATTTCATATCGGTTATTCCATGTGTATTTCTTCAACGAGGACTAAGGGTGCGGGTGGGGGGGGGGAGGGGGCAATGAAAAATGACATCACTCGTCTACAATAAATAGCGTTTATCTTTTTCTTTTCTGATCCGTAATGGATGCCGGGACGAGTTTTCAAGCGAAATACGTCCTTTGACGTACGTACCTACGTTCCTCACAAGTTTTGTCGGATTAAATTTAGAAGGCCTAGATAAATTATTGTTACGTGCTGGGACAAATAAATATTCCACCGGAGTACAAGTTGAAACTCTTTTAAACACTTAGAACACTTTACAATTCGTAATTCACTTCTTTCGCTTCACTTCAGGTGATCCCTTCGCTGTTTCGCTTCAAATAGAACCGATTATTAAGTGCGTTGGTGTCATCTCTGCAACGCTTTTATAGTCGACTAGCTATACTCGCCCGCTTCGCTGGGCATTTAAAATTAACATTATTATTTATTGTCATTATTATTAGGGAGTCCAACACTCATATAAACATTAGCCTATCCATTAAATACATGTACTTTCTAAATGAATACCAAGTTTCAAGACAATCGGAGGCATGGTTCAGTAATTATAAAGGAACATCCGTAAAAACCAGTGTAGATTTATATATTAGTATAGATAAGGCATCTCGACAATTATCTAAAACATTCATGGTAAGGGCAGACGTTTGGATGTGTGTTTCTGCTATTTGACAGTAGATGGCGTTGCACTTATCGAGCGTTCTCGATTTTACTAGTGCTTTTGATATTCGTTTCTGCTATTCGGCTATAGATGGCGTTACTCTTACCGGCGTAACATCAGTATTACGAAATATCTGACTTTACCACTTGTGTGTCAAAATCTGCTATTGTCCATGACGTAAACTAGACCTACAGGATATTGGATAGGCCACAGGGACCTTCAACATCCAAAAATAAAGCCAAAGTTACATCGGATCTTGACATTACATAAATTACTAAGTCAATGGCAGTCAAAAGCCATTTAAAAACTACGGCAATAAAAACGAAATATATCTTTGTGGAACTTCGATCATAAACGTGTAAGCTGTAATTGGTAGGGAATTTATGAGAATCGCAGTACAGTATAGGGAGAACAGAAATATAACTTTTAAATTCGCCTATTGCTTTTCTTTGTTTTTTTTTTTGCTGCAAATAAACAGAAACAGTGCTTACAGAGTATCTGGTGATAATCAATTAAAAATAACCACCTACCGGAGCACATAGACATTACAAGAATAATGCCTATAATGAAGTATTCTAATATATAACGGTCATTCCTTCAATCCGGAATCATCGACTTCCTAGCTATAAGTATGGATTAAATGAATGGAAACCAGACATAGGTACCACATGAAACCTTTTTTTTTTAAAACGTGGTCTAAGTACAGAATCACGTAATGCAAATATATAAATTGACTAGCGACCCGCCCTCGCTTCGCTTCGGAAACTGTAATTTATTATTGATTTCTCCACTATTTAATGGATGTTATTATACATATAAACCTTCCTCTTCAATCACTCTATCTACTAAAAAAACCACATCAAAATCCGTTGCGTAGTTTTAAAGATTTAAGCATACATAAGGACAGATAGATATAGGTACAGAGAAAGCGACTTTGTTTTATACTATGTAGTGATATTGTTGATTGTAAAATTTACAAAACTTCTGAAAAGTAAATTATGTGTTTCGTGAAAATTAAAAGAAACATTATCGAAAATTTATTAAATATAAATATGTAGAAAAATAAATATCGCTTATTTGAATAAAATAGTACTTAGTAAGCTTCCCCCCACGGTGTTTCCCAAACGCTATGATATGTCCTTCTTCAAACGAGGTTTGTGGAGAGTACTTAACGGTAGACAGCAGCTTAGCTCTGCCCCTGGCATTGTTGACGTCCATGGGCAACGGTAGGCACTCATCATCAGGGAGGCTATAAGCTCGTCTGCCTTCAAGACATTTTTACTGGTGGTAGGACCTCTTGTGAGTCCGCGCGGGTAAGTACCACCGCCCTACCTATTTCTGCCGTGAAGCAGTAATGCGTTCCGGTTTGAAGGGTGGGGCAGCCGTTTTAACTTCACTTGAGACCTTAGAACTTATATCTCAAGGTGGGTGGCGCATTTACGTCGTAGATGTCTATGAGCTCCAGTAACCAGTTAACACCAGGTGGACTGTGAGCTCGTCCACCCATCTAGCAATAAAAAAAGAAAAAAAGACAATAAAAATAATCAATAAGTATAAAATATAACACGATTTCAAAGTTGTATAAAGTTGCTTCACTGTACACGCCGAGACTGTGGTAGCCTCTGAACTCTTGTGTTCCGAAACTTACTTTGAAGAACATAATTTTTACTAAACTTTTTATGAATCTCTTTAAAACTCATACATGGCGTTTTTATGAGGTATTTGCACTTGTAACTGGATGATAGATAGGCAGCCTTGCTATTTGACGTCAAATAAGTAGGAAGTCACTTTTGGCTCCAACTTTGTAGAAGTCGATGCGGTAAATTTTACGTGCGTGTTATCGCTTTCAAGGACAAATAAGTCAACGTCCCGTCTAATGGTAAGTAATAATAATAATAATAATAATAATAATTGGTCTCAACAAAAAGTCGGTGGTGGCGCAAATGCAAAAAGCAATCTTGCTCGACAATGCCCATATAGTTGGCCGGTTTCTCTCCCAATAGTCCCTAGCGCTCCGGCCGATTGTTGCCCACCTCGCCGGAGTGTGTCCTGCCGTCTTCCCAGGCGTGGCAGTGTTTAATACATAATAATAATAAACTTTTATTTCAAACATAAATTCACAAAAAATGAGACAAAAATTAATAGAAAAATAACGAGGTTTGGAAAGGGTTACCGGCTCAGCAATGCCTAACAGTACCGAGACAATCGGTACTGCATGTACCGCTGATCTTCCGCCGGCACCTGCGGAGGGACGGGCACACCAGCATCAGACCGACAAATCATTATCTGAGCTTAGAATAGCAACAACAACTGCAACAACAACAATAAAAACAATGAAATACATATATTAAATTATATAAAAATTACAATTGCAATGCACAATTACAGCACGGAATAGTTAAAATTGATATTTTCAAATTTAATTTGCTTATTTAGAAGATATACTTTTAAATTTGCTTTAAAAGAACTTAGTGTTCTCTGGTGCCAGATAGATAGAGAAATATTGTTCCAACATTTAGAAGCCAAGTAACGGAAGCTACCTCTAGCTTAGTAGCCTAAGTAGATACCGATGTTCATAGGCATTCGGAATTTCAGGACACAGTTCTGCCACTGAGGTCTTTTTTTAAGCCTAGTAGATGATAGTATGTGATAATGTTCGGGGAACCACGGTGCAGAAGAATTGTCACTATGTAACAGGACATTACGTCCTGTAAATATTGCGCTTCAAATGTCCTGTCAGGCACGTGGTGTGGTGGTAAAAAGAATATGACCGAATCATCACTAGCATTTTCATTCCTCAAAACATATCTATGGTACACACGGTAGAAAACACAAAATCTTCAGTCTTTTTGTAAATACAGACATTTCAGGTGACCTAAAAGAACATATATACTTATATAGTACATTATATACATTACTATCTACCTTTTTAATCTTACAAGTTAACTAGTATCTCGACTTTGCGTCTTTACTATGCTAGAAATCTATTTTGAAGTACAAACACGAAATTTTCAAACTACCCACATAGAATAAACGATACCTAAGCCTAAAAGACAAACAAACATCGCAACATCTAAAGTTCTAATATTGTTGCTTAGTTGATTGTATACAACAAAATAAAACAAATAACCCGTTAAATATGTTATGTTGTTTTTTGGAACGAAGTTTCTTACGGCAGGCTTGGAGGAGATAGGGATTTTGCTGCGCGACCGAACTGAAAAAAATGTGATAGTAAAAACCGTAAGAAAAAGTCCGTGGAATAAAACCGTTAAATGAGACGTGCGCAGGCGCGACAGTCGTATACACAAGCGAGTAGTGTATAATACCTTTCTCTTTCTCCTTCTTTTTGTAATTATTTCTATTTCTATGTAATTTTATGTTGTCAAACAAAAATAAAGAGACATATTTTGTTATTTTAATTGATAATTTGAATTACGTTTATTTTTTTATTTTACGTAATTTATTATTTCCTAAAATACTGAATTTCCTGTGCTTAAATAAAAACTAATCAGCAAAATTTAAGAGAAAAATCAAGAAAACCTACATAAAATTGAGCACGATTTTTTTTAATACATTATTATTCTATTATATACAGATTATTATCTAAATGAGTGGATGAACTTATGGCTTTTTTGATGTTAACTAGTAAATGAGTAGTCCACGAACTCTTAGATAACATGGGAATACTTCCATCCACCTTGAGGTTTAAGGTTCAAGTTTCAATAAACAGTATATTGGCTATCCTACCTGCCTTATTCGCTAAGAAATAATTATGTTATGTGTATTTGTTTTAAGATTCAAAACACAACCGATGTCCTTGGATTTATTACTAAGCACTCGGAGTTCTGCTATTGTATCAGTTTTTGACTTCGATCTAATGGCTCAAAGTCATCTGAAGGTTGCACGATTTGGTGTCTCTGGGTGTGAGTTGTGGTGCTTTAGGGATGGTGGAAGGACGTGGGAACCCACCACAATTACATCCCAAGAGAGTCATGGACAGAGAAACATTTAAACTGTTTCAAGGCCATGACCACGACCCTCAGTAATGAGGAAACCGACGCAAGGAGGAGGAGGGATGGTGGAAAATTGTTTTATGACGGCTGTCTCACTAGCAGCCGAAAGAGTGTTGGCACCTATCTATACGGACTCCTAGCGTGCACTGCCAATAGTACAACAAAGTTTCGAAATGGTTAAAGGTGAAAAATATTTTAAATTAGACACAATACGGATTTAATATGAGAATTTTCGTCCACGAAACCCGACGACTGGCGCGGATTATGTTGCATTTTTCTCGCTACAAAATTACCAGTTGTTCCAAAGTTGCTAGCAACTTAAGCTTTGCACTAAAACTTGGTGTATGAGAGATGGCGTTTTTTGTAAACAAAAAATGAAATATGGGGTGGCTTGACTAGGTATTGTTAATGTGCGTATCTAAGAACTCGCGCATTTTATTAATTAAGCTACGAATATCGCATGAAAAAAAATGAAAACACTGAATGCTTACATTCATTTTTAAACGTTTCACATTTAGTGCGGGAAATATTGAGTTTTAAGATAGTATGATCCAATATTTAAGAAAATCATGTGACTGCGGCTAATATGGTAGACAGTTGCTAGCATTGCACCGACAAAATTACACACTTTTTCTTACCATCGCTATCAAATCACTAAAAAAATGTAAGAATAGCAACTATCAAGTTTTCTTTTTGTTTTTATGTCAGTAATTGATTTCCACGCCGACACGTACCTTAGATGTCAGTGTTAGTTATAAATCGCTATTTCTACATTAGCATGATAGTGTCCTTAGCGTTGTATTAGCGCTTGTACACACGTGGCGTGTGACGAGCGCTAGTTTCGGGATTACGGGACTAATAGCGAGCTTACTGTGCTCGCCGGTTGTAAAATTTAATAATAACGAGCTTAAGGATAGAAGTTACGAAGAAAAAGTTTAATACAGCCATTTTCAAATGGTAAAGCCCTTTTACAGCATTCGTTTATCCATTGTAGAGCACTTGTGTATGGTATTATACATGATGGGACTGGGCTTCATACATATGTACTTTTTTTATTGCTTAGTTCTGTGGTCGAGCTCACAGCCGACCTGTGGTTAAGTCTTTACCGGATCCAAGAAACATCTACAACGTAAATGCCGCTACCCACCTAGAGACATGAGTTTTAAGGTCTCAATATAGTTAGAACGGCTGCTCTACCCTTCAAATCGAAATGCATTACTACTTCACGGCAGAGATAGGCGGGGTAGTGGTACATACCAGTGCAGACTCCTAAGATGTCCTTCCCACCTGTGAAGATCTACTGTATTAAACATAGCAGCCTTGTGCTGGGCGCCATACGCGCTACAATTGACAGCGTTGAAGTTCTAGGAAAAAGCAAATAAAATATGTATGTATAGGTCGGTAGAAAAACACTTAGGCGAAGCCACAATAACACAGCATTCGCATTCAGGTTAATATCTTAAACATTTTAAATTGAATGAAAAACACATTACCGGGTTTTTCGAATACAGCGTCGGAAATCCTCGTCGAGTTTTAAATAAAGCCAGCACCTCAATTGAACCGGATATTCTTTGGAATACCAGACCGTTTAACCGGATTATTCAAAACTCGTAGTGAATGTTTTGTTTTAAAGTAAATACTGTAGCTCGCGTTCCTGTTAGCTTTTTATTTATCTGGGCTTAAGTGATTTCGTTTTGACCTGTTTCTTGATTGTGCTTGTTTACCGGATAAAGGGTCTTGTGTTGTTTGATTTTTAAAGTTATTTAGAAAAAAAAAATCAGGCCGAGTTAACTTTTTTTGTTTTTATAAATATTGTGGTTTCAAAACCCGTCAAGCAATTTTAGCAGAGACCAAGATCAAAGTCTACTTACTCTTTATTTGTATCGGTTTATACGGGATATTTGTGACCGGATTGTTGTTGTATACAACAGTATTCAATAATGCAATTATATTAATCGACCCAAAAACTAAATAACATATTTACTAATTCTTAGGTAGAGAAAATTGTCATTACGTTAACCACACATACCAGACAAAAGTGAATCTAATGCTACATAGCCGTAGATGCTTAGATGGATTATTTATTATTTGTTACTAGATAGCGATTAATCAGTGGATTATTTATTATTTGTTACTAGAAAAAAAATGCTTAAAACTACCAACGATTTTGTCTCGTTCTTTACTGGTGGTAGGACCTTTTGTGAGTCCGCACAGGCAGGTACCACAACCCTGCCTATTCCTGCCGTAAAGCAGCAATGCGTTTCGGTTTGAAGGGTGGGACAGTCGTTGTAACTATACCTGAGACCTTAGAACTTATATCTCAAGGTAGGTGGCGGCATTTACGTTGTAGATGTCTATGGGCTCCAGTAACTATTTAACACAACGTGGGTTGTGAGCTCGTCCACTCATTTAAGCAATAAATAAAAATAAAAATAATTTAATTACTTGTTCACTAATTCTTAGATAGAGTCATTGCATTAGCCACACACACATACCATAGAAGGGTGAATCTAATGTTAAGAAACCATTCAACCAGCTATGTAGTATTATTTTCTATTTGTTACTAGAAAAGAAATACTTAAAGTACTAACGAGTTTGTCTCGATCCACTTGTTATTTAACTGGAGAGCTCAGGTATGCAGTACCATTTTGATTTATCTTCTCGGCAAAAAAAGATAGAACATCCCTTCGGTTTAGAAAACCAAAACCTACAAGCATCCAGTACTAACTACGCCACTTAGTTCTCAAGACATATCTTCAAATATTTCAGTTTTGCTACATTCCTCCATGACACTGGAAACACACACACCCAATAAAAATCTAGCGATACAGATAATGTAGCATTAGCCGTCAGTAAATGTTTTTGTGGCGAGGCTTAAAGAATGCCTATGTCCAGCAGTGGACTCCTGAGGACTGAAAGAAAAAAGATAGAAATATTTTTATTATGTCATTGTCCTGTTACTAACTTTCCAATTTCCAAAATCATCTCTATCCAAATATGGATTGGAATAGATGTTTTCAACTATAAGTCCAGCCAATGTACTTTAGTTATAGGTAAAATTTTTCTCATTTACTTTTTTTTATTGCTTAGGTGGGTGGACGAACTCACAGCCCACCTGGTGTTAAGTGGTTACTGGAGCCCATAGACATCTACAACGTAAATGTGCTACTCACCCTGAGATATAAGTTCTAAGGTCTCGAGTATAGTTACAGGGGCCGCCCCACCCTTAAAACCAGCTTCACGGCAGAAATAGGCGGGATAGTGGTACCTACCTGCGGGGTCTCACAAGAGGTCCTACCACCAGTAAATTTTCCATACATCGGTGGAGATAAAGTATTTTATTTTGCATTGTATTGATCGAATTGTAAATTCCCATTGTCCACAGAACACGCGTCAGCACTTGTCGGGGAAACAGCGCGTCTGCGATGCCGGATCGATGGCAAATCGTGCGGCGAGATGCACAGCATCAAATGGTACAAAGCTGACACCAGAGTCTACGTGTACTCTGCCTCGAAAGACTCCCCCATCAACCGTCCTGAAGGAGAAATGGTTAATAGGTAAGCTCTTTACATTCATGACGACCTAGTACTTTATTTTGGAGCATACTGACAGATCAACGTATTTTTGGAACGATGTTCCTTATGGGACGAAGCGGAGGGGTACCCTAACCGGGAAAAAACGTCCGTAACGTAAGATTTTTTTTTATTTAGTTCGTTATCAACAGATGTCGCTGCACGTAAATTCAATAATTCCTGAATCGCGGTGACGAGATGTTACACTGTTGATAGACGTTCTCGTTTTTGTCTTGCTAAATCATACTTACCTGGCGTAGGGCCATCGTAATGTCCACACCACGCTTGTGTACTAAGCTGGATGGTGGTATTTACGCAGTGATATTTACGAGCTCCGGTGGCCACTTCAAGCCTCTGGGTTATGGGCTCGTTTACTGTCTATAAAAACCAATAAAAATAGATAAAAACAAAAATTTGGAATCTTCAACACTGCTAATATTGTTAATGACATGTATCAGGGCCTAAATCTACTTACCCTTCCAGAAAAGCTGATAAAAAGCCCTTTTAAAGATTAATAATTCCCGTAATTTACATTTTCGTTGCTTATATCAAAGACGTTATCAGAAATATTAGATCGTGAAAATGATTTCGCCGAAAACATCCCACAGCAAACGATTTGAGAGTATTCTCATTAACCTCATTAAGTCTCCTAGGCTGTTATGATTTCCTGGTACAAGTTCTGGAAATATTCCGACCATTACATTTTCTCAGTTATTCCACAAAGTAAACCTTTAATTAACCAAAAGGCAAGCGGAGGGATAGAGAAAAAAAAATTATATTTCTCGTCATTTGAATAACTGACACATGTCTAAATATTTGCTACTATCGATAACTGTTTGAGTATATTAGGATAAGAATTGAAGTCGTCGTGGCCTAAAGGATAAGACGTCCGGTGCATTCGTATCGAGCGATGCACTGGTGTTCGAATCTCGCTGGCGGGTACCAATTTTTCTAATGAAATACGCACTCAACAAATGTTCACGATTGACTTCCACGGTGAAGGAATAACACCGTGCAATAAAAATCAAACCCGCAAAACTATAATTTGCGTAATTACTGGTGGTAGGACCTCTTGTGAGTCCGCACGGGTAGGTACCACCGCCCCGCCTATTTCTGCCGTGAAGCAGTAATGCGTTTCGGTTTGAAGGGTGGGGCAGCCGTTGTGACTATACTGAGACCTTCGAACTATATCTCAAGGTGTGTGGCGCATTTACGTTGTAGATGTCTATGGGCTCCAGTAACCACTTAACACCAGATGGGCTGTGAGCTCGTCCACACATCTAAGCAATAAAAAAATAAATAAAAAAAAAGAATCACTGATAGCATCGCGCCCCTGTTAAGATTCCTTGCGTTTGTATTTATAACAAATGCTAAATAGCTTAGATTCTATTGAATTATTATTTAACCAAACATGTAAGGGGACTTTCGCAGTTGTGATAAAAAATTGTTGGTAACGAAACGAAATGGATAATCAATTAGGGTATAAGATTAGGTAACCTATCGTGTCGAATATAGAACTTCAAATGACAGGACTTATTATGGATCTTGATAGGAAAACTCTATAGAACAGAAATGCTATCAAAATACCAGAATACAAATATTTCGAAGGTAGATGGACACTTAAATCGTAAAGCAGAGTTGCTGAATTGTCTTAAGGTTGTACGTGCAGCTTAAAGCTCATTCTAAGTTTTACCAGTCATTACACATCACAAAATTTACAGGTGTAATTTTGTTACAAAATGCCATTTTTGTGCCTTCAATCACTTAAAAATCCGCCGTCTTACTCAATAGGCCATAGTCGCATCAAAAATGATGAGTTCACTAAAATAAGTTAATTACCTAATTTGAACGAGAGCTTCCATCACAGTTCCAAAAAGCTCTTTGCCAATTTCCTTAATTAAAAAAAAAAAGTCTAATGAAAAGTAATTGGGCACAACGGGAATTTTCAAAGAAAAAATTATGAATTTTTTAAACGTAAAGTCAGGTTTTTAAGATAATATATATAATATAATAAAATATAGCATTTTATATTGTGATTAATTTTGATAATTTTAATTTGTGTATTATAGTTGGCATATCACTCTTTTAAGTTAAGATTTCTTCAAATACAAAACATGTTCGAGACTTCTTGGAGACCCTAATATTATACCAACGTATTACCTAGATGAATCTCTTACAGTAGTGGCTATAGAAAAAGGTAAGGGAGTCACAGAAATCGTTTTCTTACCGCACCGCGAACCTGAGGTCCTCAACCCTGGTTTAGTGTCCTATGGGATGGGGTGACGGTATTCTTAGACTAAGCACTATCCCACCCCAAGCTAGCACTCAATAAAGCGATATATCTCGGCAGAAATCGGACACTTGGATCCCAAAATTGTACCCTAACAAGTTGGGTAAAGAACTAAAATATAAAATCCCTACGCAAAAATAAATTTGGCGGCGATCGCTAAAGCTGCAAGCGAAATAAAACTATGGAATGTCGATACTTAACTTCATGTTGATCCGTTGTAATATCTATATAAATAAATATGATGATACCTTTCATGTTCAATTATGATGAAACTTAGAGCACCCATGTTTTTGGCACTCCAAGAAACATTTCTGTCATAGCAGCATCAATAAAAGCTAGATAAACCTAGTATAGTTTAAGATATCGATATTTTTCATACTCAGGTCACCAGCCCGGATTTTACTAGTCATGGATAAAAATTTAATAACATATTTAGTAGTGAAGAAGCGATCCAAGACGATAGCAATTAATCCGAATCGATATGTATTAAGGACCGGACCGGATCGGATCCGTCGACTGTAATAAGCTGGATCGGATTTATTAACAGACGATAATGGAATAGTGCGGAGCGTTTCCATCGCAAGCACGTCAACGAGTTTAATGACGTGACTATTTCTTGTGTACAAATTAAATAGTAGTGATAGACTCAGTTATTATTATAAAGTTGTTACAAACTAATTTATTTAGCGATTTAAACACAATACTACTTTTTTAAGTCAGCTAGCGAACGTCTGCACGAGGGCATTGACCCGAATGGACAGCTGTTCTTCAATTGATTTAAATTATTCGCTACTGATTTTATAAGTCCTGGTACCTGCAGAATCTCATCAGAAAACCTCACATCTGTCAAAATCATACCACAATTAATCAGGAGGAAGTGAAATTAACTTCTATAGTAGACTAATGACAGGTTAACGAACTTTAAAAGAATCTAAAAACAACCACAAATGTACAATTGGACATTAGTATTTCAATCATCCCTTTATAAAATGACACGTTATTTCCACCCATAATGCCAACCCTCTTTGTTGGCATCAAGACCTTAAATATTTTAACACATCAACCCTACTAACTATCCTACTCTGTGATTTGAACTATAAATATATAATTGGCAGAGGTCTGGGTGGGGAAATCGACACTTTAAATAAATTGCTTTTTTTAATTGGCTCATAGGCGCAGGCCTGTGTGCCCGTTTAGCAATGTGTAGTCTCTGATGTTTAGGAACGTCTGCATTACCATGGGCATAGCTGAGCGCCTGTCTATAGATCTTTTCAAACTCGGTCGTAGAAGGAGTTCATTACTTATTCACAGTTTTCTGAATGCACGGAAATCAGAAGGTTTCTTATTAAAATTTTTTTTGTGGGTAGATTCATCTTTCTCTCGGTGAAATCGTAAGGTTTTTATTGAACGTGAAAATTGAAAATTCGAAAATGTATGAAGTATTTAACTGAACTCTATAATCTATCTTTAACTAGCGGACCCTGCATACTTCGTAGTGCCTCAATCGATAAATAAAATACCTAAGCTTTTGTATAAAATAAACTTAAAACAAACAAAAGGAATTCGTCCGACGGGGGACAAATCAAAGGAAAAACAAAATTGTTAATTTTATTTAATTCCGAGCATTTTCATATTTATCTACCTTTTAAACCTTCACTGGACTTCTACAAATAATTCAAGACCAAAATTAGTCAAATCGGTCCAGCCGTTCTCGAGTTTTAGCGAGACTAACGAACAGCAATTCATTTTTATATATCTATAGGTAGATTAGGTAAAGATATGAGAACTCTTTCTTTTCTCCTCTGACCGTGGATCTCATTCATGAGCACGCTGTAGCTGTAGCTGTAATAGAATAGAAGATATTTGACAAATTTCTGAATCGCGCTAGTGATATTCTCAAGAGCAAGTTCGAGCAATAGAATTCAGACGTGGTTCTCGGGAACAACAACACTCGCTCGCTGGAAGGTTTTCCCTTGGCCGTTCCCTCGAACTCATAACAAGTACATTTAAACTTCAAAAAATACGTGCAGTGTGCATTACGAAAACTCTTTAGGGTTAAAATTTCGTAGCTGTCTCGTCGATTTGGACTCTACATTTGATCAGAGGGGCTCTATTTTTTTATTGCTTATACGGTAGGACGAGCTCACAATCAACCTGTTAAGTGATTACCGGAGCCCATAGCATCTACGACGTAAATTCCGCCACCTTAAGATATGAGTTCTAAGGTCTCAATTTTTGCAGTACAACGTATTATTGCTTCACGGCAGAAATAAGCAGGGTAGTGGTACCTATCCATGCGGACTCACAAGACGTCCTACCACTAGTAAAATTAGTAGTTATTTTAAAGTTCTGGTTAGTATTTGATTTGTCTCGGACGCGCAGCATTTAAAAGTGTGCCATAATTGTACACGCAGCCCTTAAAAACGAGTTAAGCATAACGTAGCACTAATGTACTCAGTTCATGATATAACAGTTTTCATTAATTAGACCCCATACCGGCATTCGGTTTATTGCAGTAATTTCTAGTTAAAATTGTGTTTCGAAACGGTTAGTGCTACTTCTGATCACGCAGCTGGAAGACTACAGAAGGCTCGTGCCTATTGAGGCTTCATAGCACTTCGCATAGAACACCCAATGGTACAGAATATAGAGACAACCAGTTAACGATCATAAAATATGTTTGTCTTTTAAATCGTATTGAGTCGTCTGATGATATATTTTTTTGTCGGAAGGAAATCGCCAGTATCCCACCCTCCTCTCTCTTCTGGGGATGGCGGGCGGGGTGATGTCGGAGTCGAACCGACTAAAGCCTCCTGTCGCTCAACAACCCACGTCTGAGCCTCGCATGAGACAGAACTCATGAAAAGGCAAAGGGGGGAGAGCGAAGCGTTTAGTGCGGAGCACATCTCTCCCATCACCCTCCCCCTCGGCACGCCGGACCAGCAATCGTCGGTGCCACGACCACTAGCCCTCTCGGTCGGCAGGCTGTCCGAAGCCCGCCTAGATGGCGCCGGTTTGAATGGGTTATCCTACGAAATACCCCGTTGGGTCAGAACCAGCGTGGGTCGAGGATAGCCGGCCTTCTATCACCCGGATGCTCTTGCGTAAAACGCATGCAGAGCAGCTTCCACGTCGTCTTCTTAGGTCCCCTTCGCCGGGCCCCAGACTGACATATGAGAGGGACCCGAAAAACTTAGAGGGCCAGGGCTTGGGCGAGATCCGCCTCCCTGGCCCCCGCTCGACGGTGGCGGGCTTGTGTGTCTCTCACGCGCCCCGCCGCCTCCTTCTGTGAGATGGTGCACTCGCAGAAGTTAAGCATCACGACTCGTCGTCGCCGAGCATCAATGCCACAACACTCGGCAACGACAAGTCGTTTCCTATTTTTGCGACGAGGACACGGCACCACCCCTCCCATGCGGGGCAGGCTACGAGCGTATGCTCTGCCGTGTCCAAGTCGCAACCACAATGGTGGCACTCTGCCGTCGGCTCGGCTCCGATCCGGTGTAGGAACTCACCAAAGCAACCATGCCCAGTCAACACTTGCGTGAGCCGGAAAGTGAGGCGTCCTCTGTCACGATTCACCTAATCCACAAGAATCGCCTCGACGGTCCTACGACCAGCCGAAAGATCGGCCAGCCGCCTGGACCGTGCCTCCAGCACGGGCCGCCTAGATTAGGCCCTCCGCGCTCTGACCATACTGGGGCTGGGACGCGCCACGCCCCGGGCGCGAAGGTCAGCCCGCCACTGATAGTTAGCGGCGAGCGCCTCCGCCTCCAGGACCCAAGGCGTCCCACACATCGCCTCGAAAGAGATGGTGCGATAACCACGGATTGCGATACACCTGGTGTAAAGCTGGAATCCATATAAATCGCAATTTGAATGCCACCACTAATTCATAAGTTTCAATCGTATAGCATGACAGCTATTCCAAAGTCAACTATAACTATCAACAAACATGGTAGCTTTTTTAAGAAAAAAGGTTTTTCGATAAACGAGCTAACGAGCTATCCGTTAAGTGGTTACGAGAGCAGATACGTCGTCGTAGTCCAAAAGATAAGACGTCCGGTGCAGTTGTGTTGAGCGATGCACCGATGTTCGAATCTCAGGCGGGTAACAATTTTTCTAATGAAATACGTACTCAACAAATCTTAACGATTGACTTCTACCGTGAAATAATAACATCGTGTAATAAAAACTAAACCCGCAAAATTATAATTTGCGTAATTACTGGTGGTCGAACCTCTTGTGAGTCCGCACAGGTGGGTACCACCGCCCTGCCTATTTCAGTCGTGAAGCAGTATGCGTTTCGGTTTGAAGTGTGGGGCAGCCGTTATAACTATACTTGAGACCTTAGAACTTATACCTCAAGGTGGGTGGCACATTTACATTGTAGATGTCTATGGGCTCCAGTAACCACTTAACACCAGGTGGGCTGCGAGCTCGTCCACTCATCTAAGCAATAAAACAAAAAAAAACACAAGACGTTCAGACGAATTTCAATCGAAAAGCCTATCCCACTCTTCAAACCATGACTGTCTTAGCTGTGGAGACAGTTAGAGCGGTGTGAAGCGTGTTCAAGTGGACCCAAGCGCTCTGGTCCATCTCAAATCTAATTATTGAAAACTGAACTAACATCGTGTGTGACCGTCTACCTTCACACTGGAGCTTTTAACATTTTTAGCGACGAGTATCCGTCTCGACCAAGGTTTCTGCTCAAGCTTTGTTGTGGCGAAAGCTCAACCGACAAAGCTCGTTTCGGCACATAAAATTACAGCGATAATAACACTGAGGTGAGCGGANGCTCTGGTCCATCTCAAATCTAATTATTGAAAACTGAACTAACATCGTGTGTGACCGTCTACCTTCACACTGGAGCTTTTAACATTTTTAGCGACGAGTATCCGTCTCGACCAAGGTTTCTGCTCAAGCTTTGTTGTGGCGAAAGCTCAACCGACAAAGCTCGTTTCGGCACATAAAATTACAGCGATAATAACACTGAGGTGAGCGGAGCGCTGTCGGAATGTGTGTTTGTATAGCATTAGAGTGAAAATAGGTTCATCGTTTTTGCATAAATATTAAGCAGTCCTCTGTTGGCGTTAGTACTTGTCGATAAATTAGCGAATAAAATGAAGATTTTCTCAACATACAAAATAGAAGTAGTCCTCGTAATTAAAACTAATTAGTTTAAAAAACTAGAAAGAGTGAGTGTGAGTGAGAGAGTGAGAGAGAATGAGTGAGAGAGAGAGAGAGGGAGAGAGAGAGTATTCTTTATTGTACACCAAAAAACAAACAAACAGTGCGATACATTAAATACAAAAAAGTACAATTGGCGGCTAGGCTTGTTTAATTTATTGATTTTTGTGAATAGCCTAAAGGTGTATGAACCGTCATCGGTGCAATATGAAGCTGCTGCTTGCAGGGAAACCCCAAGAATCTCCTGGAAACATCGTTGACAGATCTTTCTAGAGTCAGATAGCATGTAGCAAGCACGATTAGCTCACTGAGTTTCTCGCCGGGTCTTCTCTGTGGATCGCGTTTTAGATCCGGTGGTATATTCTGCGAAGCACTGCTCTTGCTAGGGCTAGTGTTAGCAACGTCCTTAGGTTAGAGTCCCGTGAGCTCACCTACACGCTACTACGCTGGCATAATCCTCTAAGGCTACCAGCTTTGGTAGGAAAAAAACACCATACTCGTACACAACCATGGTGGTTCCTAGTAGAATGAGGTGACATAGAGGAATTGATGGCATAGTTTTCAAAGCGTTCTGATTGTAACACATATGGATTGTACTGATCTCTCAAATTGAACCGATAGCAAGATTGTTGGCTTCTTATAAAAAAAACCTTACGGATGCTCACACTTCTACGTTCCATGAGTAGTGCTCTGAGGAACTGTTTGAGATGATTTCATCATCTCGTTATTACCATCGCAGCACTCGCCATCGGAGCACACCACCTACAGCCTTCTTCAAACGACGCCTGCCGAGAATGATTAGCGCTAACCAGTGGCTTGGCATTGTTGACGTCCATCTAATGATAACCATTCTTCATCAGGTGGGCCGGACGCTTATCTGCGTACAACACGTTGTCAAGAGTTGTTGCAAGCTGAAGTTGGGTGTAAGCGTCTTGTTGTAGTAGCAGTATCCACAACAGCCTGCACAACAAATGCCCAATATGATGATATAAAATGACATGCATACTGGTAACAAAACAAAAAACATGTGTAGTTAGTACTTTGGAAAGGTCTTAAAAATGTTTTTTTTTATTCTTAATTAATTTGTCATTTAATGGGAAAAGTTTATAATGTTTTTAATATCGGGCGGAATCCGCTGAAAAGCTCAGGTTAAAAAGCTTTACAATCCGAACAAGAGACTTGTTTGTTTGTTTTTTCTAGGCCATTTACTTTCTTCGGCTTCAGAATAATATTCGATTCAATATTTACCAAAGCTAATGACGGGTATTTATTTTTTCAAACGTCGGCCCTTTTCATAAAATGAAGCTTCGTGAAACCGTTGTCATAATTTTCATTACGTATTTCCTCCAAAAATTAAAGATGGCCGTCGGGAGTGATGTCCTCGAGTTCCAATTAGATAATTGCCGGTACAGATGATGTCACTTCCGGTCCGGCGGAGGGCGCCTCAAAATTGGATATTTAACTGAATAAGGTCTTAATGTAGATGAATTAGATGAGTCCTTTTAAAAGGTTGGGGGAGGAGAGAAATTTTACGCTAATTTCAACAAAAGTAATGGTTCCGTTACTTTAACGAAACACGATTATAGTTCCGTTGTCTTATGCATTCATAAGCTCTAGAGACGCTTTCGAGGTCGAGAATAAGCTTAAATATTTTTTAAGGTGAGAATAGAGTTTTGAAGCTTGCGGTAGGAGGTACCGTGCTCCGCATGCCATGAAGTAGCCATGGTCGTGGCTACGAAGCTTGCTAGCGACAAGTCCTGGCACACGATGCTCGACTTCTGCGAGTCCACCATCTCACAGAAGGGGGCGGTGGGACAGGAGAGAACTATAATAATGAGGATAAGGAATGAGGAACTATAGCAGTGCCAATAGTAATATCGAAATAGCATATTATCATCGAGACATTACAGTTTCGCAGCAGAAATAGTAGTAACTCAAGTAGTAGTACCTCAAGTAGTAGTACCTCAAGTAGTAGTACCTCAAGTAGTAGTACCTCAAGTAGTAGTACCTCAAGTAGTAGTACCTCAAGTAGTAGTACCTCAAGTAGTAGTACCTCAAGTAGTAGTACCTCAAGTAGTAGTACCTCAAATAGTAGTACCTCAAGTAGTAGTAATAGTAATATCGTAAGAGCATATCATCGAGACATGACAGTTTCACAGCAGAAATAGTGGTACCTCAAGTAGTAGTACCTCAAGTACCAAATCCCTCAATAGTAATGTCGAAAGAGAGCAACATGACAGTTTCACAGCAGAAATAGGTAGAATTGTGGTACCTAACCACAATTCTACCTCAAGTAGTAGTTCTAACACAGACGGGCTTGTGCTGATTTACAATACACAGTAATCTAGTACAACCAATACAATTAAATTGAAGTATTTTGTCCGATTTCTGCTAGTCGTAGAGACAATTCAAACTACTTTCACGGTCCTTATACGATACTATCTTTATGTTTTTTTATTTAAGTATTGCTTAGATGGGTGGACGAACCCACGGTCCACCTTGTGTTAAGTGGTTACCGGAGCCAATAGACATCTACAACTTAAATGTCGCCATCCACTACGAGACATGAGTTGTAAAGTCTCATTTACCAGTACCACGGTTGCCTCGCCCCTCAAGCCGAAGCGCGTTACTGCTTCACGGCAGAAATAGGCACATCGTGAAAGTTGTGGAATACGTGGAAAGTGCTTATTTTATTAGAAAAAAATGGTACCTGCTTGCAGGATTCGAACACAGACATAGTCGCATCGATCGATACGAGCACACACGGGCTTCTAGGTAATTGAATTCAATATTAAATCTCAAATTAAATGGATTCCTATAAATGGCTGAACATTAAGCAGATCATCAACTAGTCTAATCAATCCATATAAATAAATATTCATATCGCATAGAAATATATTTTTATAAAAAAAATCACGTAGCTCCGCCATTACATACCGCCATAACTTTATGCCAAAATCCAAACCATTGGTTAACGATAGTGGATCTATCTAACCGAACAGATCTCAATCCCCAATTGTATTACGTTGCTTCGGTGTCTCTCGGTGTATCCCCAATTAGTCGCTCTGCACGTAGATACAGCCTCCGCAGCGCAGCAGTGTCAGACTCAGATTAATTGCTTGCAATCTAACGCGTCACACTGAAGCGTTCCATGCAATTAAAGACGGAAACATCGGGAGGAGAGCGTCGGTAAATAACGTAGCTTGGTTGATAGAGCACACAGCTGAAGAGGTTTCCGGGTGCTAGTGTCGTGAGACCACATACAGACAAGCGTAGTGTGTGACGTGCAGTGTGCTGGAGCACAGAGCTGAATGGTAGCGGGTGGATGGGGGCTCAGGAGCGAGTGTCGTGAGACCACGTACAGACAAGCGCAGTGTGTGACGCGCGGTGTGCAGGAACACAGAGCTGAATGGTAGCGGTTAGATGAGAGCTCAGGAGCGAGTGTCGTGAGACCACGTACAGACCAGCGCAGTGTGTGACGCGCGGTGTGCTGGAGCACAGAGCTGAATGGTAGCGGGTGGATGAGAGCTCAGGAGCGAGTGTCGTGAGACCACGTACAGACAAGCGCAGTGTGTGACGCGCGGTGTGCTGGAGCACAGAGCTGAATGGTAGCGGGTGGATGAGAGCTCAGGAGCGAGTGTCGTGAGACCACGTACAGACAAGCGCAGTGTGTGACGCGCGGTGTGCTGGAGCACAGAGCTGAATGGTAGCGGGTGGATGAGAGCTCAGGAGCGAGTGTCGTGAGACCACGTACAGACAAGCGCAGTGTGTGACGCGCGGTGTGCTGGAGCACAGAGCAATACATCCTACTATCATTTGTGCACGAATATCGATAAAATACTGTTACATAAATCAGTGCGAAATCCAGTGGAAGCCATTAAGTTTGGCTTCGCTGTGATTCGTATCGACCCGCGCGGTTTTAGATTACTCTTTTTTTATACACAGCACTTTTAAGTCGTTCGTTTGGAAATACTCTGCTTTAGTATTCTAAAGTAAACTGAAGGTATTTTATTATTCAAAGGTTATTGTGTCTCGGAGATTTATTCGTTTAAATAAATCATGTCAGTGTAAATAGATCTCGCCTTTATGGCGTATGGATTTTGTTTATCAACCATATTTCACGTTTAGTTTACGTGATATTTTTCACACCCTGTACGTGGCTAATAATGATATACATAGTGATGTATTGGAGCAGAGATTAGATGGGAAGTTTAATTTATCTCCGAGTTATAAAGAGTTCTGATATGATGAAGGAGAAATATCTAGGGCTGGTGGTGGGGGGCAACGCGAGGTTGCAAGAGTACCACCAGCCTGTCGGTTTAATACAACCGAGTTTTACATGAGACTTTAAGCAGTCCTGTGTTGGTTTTCGACATTCATTTTGTGTCTGTTGCTCTTGAATATTGCAGAAAATCTAAGAATTTAAGTTTTAATTTGTATTTTAATTTGTATAGCTATGCTTTTGGTATGCTGTATCTCTGTTATGATAGTCACGTTAGTATTCAGGGCTGGTTGTTTATCCAGCGTGATGCTGAGTCCAAATCGGGTTTGCCGTGAAAGATCATTTTTACTGGTGGTAGGACCTCAAACAAACAATCAAACAAATCAAATGTTTCATTTTTATTACACAATGTTATTCCTTCACCGTGGAAGTCAATCGTGAACATTTGTCAAGTACGTATTTCATTAGAAAATTTGGTACCCGCCTGCGGGATTCGAACACCGGTGCATCGCTAGATACAAATGCACCGGACGTCTTATCCTTTAGGCCACGACGACGACAATGTGATGTAGAGCTTTCGATTATTCCAAGTCTCTTAGTGCTATCATTATATTAACTAGAATAAATATTTTATTACATCAGAAGCTATCTTTTTTATGTATAAGTATCAGAAATGTGTTTGATATTTGTTAATGTTGTAAATACGTTGTTAAAAAATGTTTAAAGATTGTATTGTGCTCTGGTCCCCGAGTTAGTTCCCGTGTCAACATCGAAACAGCTGTATTTCAATAGTAAACGAACGAGCCACAGACAAACAGAAATTAAATTCAAAGAAAATCCCTCAAAGGGTAATTTCCAATTTCTGAAAATTTTCATCAAAAACATTTTTCATTCACTGAATGTTGGATTTTTTATTTAAGTTTCATTTCGGTGAAAGGTATTTTTAATATAAAATATAAAGTCTGAATTAGAATTATTATGAAGTTTCTGAAGAAAAGCAATCATTTATTTGATAACCTCGACCTTATCAATCATAGTTACATGTCGTAAAATATGTTTAAGGGCGCTCACTTTAAGCCGCTTTTTGAAATATATAACAATACTTTTTTGGAAATCTCTTTCAATTCATTGTTATTCACGTGTGTGGGCGGTCGTCCAAGTGGTTCGGTCTTCAAATCAAAATTTCTATCACGAAAGCGTTTAAACTAAAATCGCACGGTATGTTCATTAGCAGTCCCCACTCCAAACGCAACATTAATATTGTAAGCTGTTTCTGCAGCGTTCTTTCCGCGTCGGAACTCGTATTCAAAAATCACTCGAATTTTCGAAGTATCCATCTTTCTTGTGTAAGCGGAATAAAAAAGAAACAACTGAAAGTTGATATTCGAATATTGCACATTTTTTAACAGAAGGACCTTATAGGCTCATTTGAAAAAAGTTTCACTCAAAAATCTCAAACCATGAAGGTTCTATGTCAATTCGAAGTATCTATTACAATAAAACCGCAATTTCATACTTTATTATACACACAGTAAAACTGCAAGAAAAATACTCGTCTTTATTTAATCAGGTAACCATTCAAAAGCTTTTTACGTTTCAAAAAACAACCCAGTGATCCCCAAAAAATATACCAATTTTTGTTTCAATAAAACATCAGCTCCCAAAACATCCTAAGCCTTTCAAACAATTTACTTACGAATTGTAAGTAAATAATAACATTAAGGGGACCCTTTGACCCCAATTGGCCAGGCGAACGGCGCAGTCGACCGGAAAATACCGGTTTTATCTGGAAATGTCCGGTTCGGAGTGGACTGCGCCGGATTTTACCGGAATTCGGCAATTGTTTTTGATTGTCTGCATTCTGGAAATTGAAGCGTTTGACTCTATGAGCGACACAATGCAATTGTGCACTGCTCACGAGTAATTGGGAATTGAGCGCTCCTTTGATTCGTAAACACAATTGCCAATGATTAGTTGAGGTCGTTTTGATGTTCTTGGCACGAGCAGCGTAAGAATGTTGTTTGAAATTTTTATTCTCCTTAGAGTGTTTTACGACTTTCTAAGCTATACAAAGTTCTATCTACATATTATTAAAAAAAAATTACTAAAAGCTCTCAAGTAGACATCTGTTCCGCGTTCCCCCAACCGCTCTGGGGGAAAGTGTAACGCGGCGCCATCAAAGCGGGCTCTCGGCCCGCTGAACGAGGGAACCGGTGGTCGTGTCGCTGGCGGCCGCCGGTCCGGCGTCCGTGGGACGGTGGGATGGATGTAATGTGCTCTGCGTCAACCCTGTCCCGCCGTTTCAATAGCCCCGACTGGGCTCCGGCCCGGTCCGAGGTAGGGCGCCGGTCGTGAGCGGCAGGAGTTTTTAGTAAGGTTCAACTCCCACATACCCCATCTGCCGCGCGGGTGGGGATCCAGCGATTTTCCCATGTGAAAAAAAAAAAAAAAGTAGACATCTGCTATATATTAGAACCAACATGACTTATATTGCTATTTTCAATTTGAAAATACAACATTATTAGTTTCCTCTATTACATCTCTCGTGTCGAGAAACGAACTCAGGGATGATTTTGTGGCACACCTGATGGAGAGTGGGCACTGTCAATCAAAAGGCGCAATTATGCACTCCTTGCCTTTGTTGTATTTGAAGTAGCTCTCATGTGATGCCAGTTTTTCTTTTGCTAATCTTTAATATAACCAGTGTTGAACATTAGGCAACTGTTAACATTTTCAATTACCTTTGACTGGATACTAAGCCCATAGAGAGAATAACTTCAGTGTTAGTACGCTGTGCTAGATCAATTTTAAAGCGAGATTATTGCCACCTTTTTACTGTGAAAAATGGCTATTTTTTGGTTGGATACAGCTGTACCGATCAAACCAGACTTTGCAGATGCTTCAAAAACGCTTCGGCTGGGAAACAAATCATCAGAGATTTCTTTTTAGCTAAGGTAGGCAGATTTAAAACAATTACTGCAGCGTATAGACACTGTAATGTGTTATTACAACTCACCTGGAGAAATGACATTAGAGTCTAAATTAAACCCAAATTAGATTAAATTAGACCCATTATCCTATGCTTCGAGCCCAACACAATAGCTTCGTAACAGAAATATCACCGGCACATCCTGAATGTACAATCCATGTCCTTGGTTGGTTCAAATTCCGCCCGTGAGAGTTTGAATAAAAAAAGAATCCCTCTTCATAAAACCGCAAAGAATGGGCGCGCATTCAACAATTTACAAAACCAACAAGCTCAAGCATTTACGAACAATAAAATAAATCTGAGGTCGTTTAATGTTCCAATGTATTAAGGAGATCGGTTTTTTAAAGCCCCTGCCTACCCACGGTAAATGCGTTGAGGATATTCGAAACGCGTTGACCAAACTGTTTGGTTTGAGACGACTAGACTCGCCCTGTTTATTGTCACCCTAAGGGTACGCCTAAATAAATTCGGTTGTGGTCCAAATGGCGAGATTGTGAGGAAATTTACTAGCCTACTAAACGCTAAAAGCCGATAAGTCTCTTTTTTATTCAGCATAAATTGAGGGTCTTATACTGATACAATTCAGTCTGATCCAGAGAACATGTGGTTCTGACAACCACTATCTGCTGCCACTACCTAACTCTACCCTCTGCTTCCAACAGCTCCCACTACTAGTAATCCACAAATATTTGTAGACCGTAATGTATATCTTTAGCACAATATTTAGGATTTATTTTTTCGTCGGGGTGTTTGTGGATTACATTCTGGTGGTAGTCAATATAGGCCAGTTATATTGTGATGAGCTGTAGCAGCACCTAACTTCAGTTAGACCGTGACTGTGTCTCCCAGACATAAATTAGAGAAGCTCATAATTTTGGGTCGCATAGAAAACAAGCGTGCCATTGGCATAATACTAGTCAGATGGTCAAGTCTGGTTAATAAAGCGGTTGGTGGTAGTCTATATCATACGGTCCATGCCATCCATGACCGAACACTGTGGAGGAAAGTCACATGTGGTCGCGATCCTCAGCAGTGAGGGAACGATGAAGAAGAAATGTGAGCCAGTCGTCGTATCGTTTGTGTAAATAGCAACTTCTACGATTGCTTATTCAAGAATGGAATTTATGTTGTGCACAATAGTCTATAGATAGGACACAGTACATTGGAAACTAAAACTTATAGTACTTAAGAATGGACAAGAGTTTTACAATGGGCGCTCTTATCGGTTAAAGCAATATTCTTTTGGCACGCTACGCGTAGATAACTTGTTTAATAGTAAATGTCATGATCTTCCTATCTCGCAACACTTAAGGATGAAGTTAATGTGCGAACAATAGATATACACAATGTTTACATTAAATCATGTATGCATAGATTTAGATAAAATTGAATGCTTATTAAATTATGTTTTTTATTAACATTATAACTTGTACAACATAACATTATAACTTGTACATATCTGATATATTTAAAATGTTCGATTGTGTCGCAAAAGTTGCAGATTTTCCAATTAACTATAATGTAAACTGTATGTACTGGTATTTATCTCACCTTACATCCTATAATAAATAAATAAATAAATATTTACTAACAATCACGCCACGTTAACTGGTCCCGTGATAAGTTCGTAAAGAACTTGTGTTACAGGTACCAGATAACGGAAATAAATGTAAGATTTTTATTATACACATACATATATTTAATATACATCCATAACCCTGGAAAAGACATTTATATTTATCATACAAATATCTTCCCTTGGCGNGGCACATACACCTTTTCACCGGTTCACACTCAACCTTTTACTTAGTATATAACGAAGGGCGCGCGCGCACAATTTACTCAATATCGAACGAGCGTATCTCCGCGTGCCGTCATGTACCGCACTGTTCTGAGAGGTGCGGGGTGCGTACGGGCGACGGCACCCGAGTTGAGCCGAACATTTACAAACGTCGCGCTGTCGCGCGAACATACGTGAAGCAAAAACTTTGTATCCCTTTTTACGAAAATTGCGCGGACGGAGGAGTATGAAATTTTCCACACTTATAGAGAATATAGAGAAGAAGTGCACAATGCTAATGTTTTTTTTTTAAATAATGCATAAAAGATACATTAAATCTATAAAGAAAACATCACACACACTACATACCATGTATTTGACGCACACACGCATGCATACTATTTATTGTCAAACTTTTGTTCTTGACGTCTGTTGTCAAATTGAGAATAGATTAAATATTGTTTGTCTTTATTAATATTTTTTTATAGTGTAGCCTCGGCGAAATTTGTGATTATGGAAGTATAAAATACAATAATAATATCGTACAAACTTACAATTCCAATAAATTATAGTCGAATTGTGTCGCAAAAGTTGCAGATTTTCCAATTAACTATATAATGTAAACTGTATGTACTGGTATTTATCTCACCTTACATCCTATAGCTTCCACTCGACATAACTTCAAAGAATCCATTCCACTGATAGAAACAGAAACCCAGCTATTAAAAGCGTGTTAATAAGTCCGAATACATAGGCCATCGAGAACGACATACTCAAAATAAAGCTTCTAGAAAAGTGTTGAAGAAGTGTGAAAGAAAGCCCGCTGAGTTTGTTTCGCCGGTTCTTCTCAGGACTGTGGCTTTTTTTGGAACCGGTGGTAGAGTTAACATTGTTATTTGTATTTTGACATTCAACAAGTGTGTCATACTGACATCTAAGTTGAAATAAATGATTTTGAATTTGAATTTGTTCACAAAACGTAAGGGCCTCAGCATCCGAATGCGTTGCGTCATAGAGACATCCCGAGTCGTGAGCCTCAAGCGTCTCATGAATCGCGGCACACTTCCACGGGCAAGCCTAAATAAATACCCGTCCGCCTCCTGAATACAGAGCCGCCGACTGTATTGTGCCGTGAAATACAGCTCTTTACCATATTTTTTGTCGACATTTATATTGATATCGGGGCTTTAGGGGTGTTATTACAAATGGATTTTACGATATTGGCCGCTTCCATTTTTCTCGCTTATGAATAGTAAAAGGACGAAGACATGCGTATACGTATATAGTTAAGCTCAAAAGCTAATGCTGTTATAAACAAACCAAACTTTGAGCTACTTCCGTTATCCCACATCCTGAGGTGGGCAGGTCAAAGTGGACAATTCTTAAAAGTTACGTTCAACATTCACTTAAGCTTACTGGTGGTTGGACCTCTTGTGAGTTCGCATGGGTAGGTATGACCACCCTGCCTATTTCTGCCGTGAAGCAGTAATGCGTTTCGGTTTGAAGGGTGGGGCAGCCGTTGTAACTATACTGAGACCTTAGAACTTATATCTCAAGGTGAGTGGCGCAATTACGTTGTAGATGTCTATGGGCTCCAGTAACCACTATGAAAAAAAAATAAAAAAAGTTTCCTTCCGTATTTTACGTGCCGGAAGCAGACGGAGAAAATAATGAAATATATATTGAACCTGAATGGAATCTGGACCCCGAGGATAGTATTTACAGTCTTATCTTATCTTAATTTATGGCCAATGGGGCTGGACCTTTACTCTACATCTAAGGTCAGGTGTGGGAGCCCTTGTTTGTTCTAAATGTATGGCCAAACTCACAGCTTATCTCGTGTTAGATGACTACTCGAACCCTTAGACATCGCATCATACTATCCTGAGACTTTAGATCCAAGAAACGGCAGAAATAAACTATATGGTCGTTGATGTAATGTAGTGAAGGTCGTAATATAGTCATCGCGGTTTGAAACATAAGTACGCTCAGTGCATTCGTATCAGGCGATACAGCAGGGTTCGAATCCCAATAGCAGGTATTAATTTTTCTAGTAATATACGTANGAACCCTTAGACATCGCATCATACTATCCTGAGACTTTAGATCCAAGAAACGGCAGAAATAAACTATATGGTCGTTGATGTAATGTAGTGAAGGTCGTAATATAGTCATCGCGGTTTGAAACATAAGTACGCTCAGTGCATTCGTATCAGGCGATACAGCAGGGTTCGAATCCCAATAGCAGGTATTAATTTTTCTAGTAATATACGTACTTAACAAATGTTCACGATTTCCATACACGGTGAAGGAATAACATAATAACATCGTGTAATAAAAATCAAATCCGCAAAAAATACAATTTACGTAATAAGTGTTTCTAGAAGGTCTGTGACTCCGCATGGGTAGGTACCACCACTCTGCCGTGAAGCAGTGAATGCATTTCGGTTTGAAGAAGCAGCCATTGCTGGCAGAAGCAGCCATAGTACTATTTAATTGAGACTTAGAACTCATGTCTCAAGGTGGGTGGTGGCATTTAAATTGCGGAAATCCATGGGCTCCGATAGCCACTAAGCATCAGGCTGTGAGCTCGACAATCATTTATATAAATAATAATAAAATAATTGTATCAACTGCCAAAATATACATAAAATTTGCAGTCTATTGAGTGAATCTGAATTTACACGTATTTCTTTACTTCATCGTAGAGAGCCGACTAATGGCAGTACTCATAGGTCATTTTAATAGGTAACATTTGACAATTCATCAAAATTGTCAACAACGTAACCTTGTAACGGCGGGCAAAATAATATAATAATATGTTTTCGTTTGGTTACAACTGCACGCTTTTTTCAATTATGATTACATATTTAGGGTAGTAATTACCAATAGGAGTAATTTTACGATTTGTTTTTACTAATAAACCATTCTAAACATAATAAACCATTTCTGTACTAACGAACTGAACGTTGTTGCAATGTTGCGTCAGTTAACGCTTTTTCTTTTTAAACGCTAGGGATGTTACCCTAAAAATCGTAAGCTGATAAGTAGAATCGAATGCAATGGTTACTTATGAAGAAATATCACGTAAATAAATAAATATCACGTCGAATGTTACCTATTAAAATGACTCAATATTAGCATTATTATATGAAGTGCTTATCGGACCATCACCGTGAAACATTAGGCTGAAATAGCCATCTGAAATTAGGAAACATGACTGCTTCGCCGTAGAAATTGGCAGGATGGTGACGTCTACTTATGAGGGCTAATAATATGCTCCCCCAACAATAAATATCAGCTGACGATTACAGTACCGCTAGCATAGTATTCAGACAGTACTGACATATATTCCCCTGTGAATCCCTCAGATGCTCTTTACGACACCCAGGGGATAAAATGAAGAGGCGTCACTCCAGGCCACACTATACATTACACAACCTATCTTCTACTTAATGAGCACATAGACTTATCATCTAAGACTCCTGCAGATTCTCCGACAGTTCCTCAATAGTTTTTGTTACAAAATTTAAATCTCTGATTGAAATAATATGCTTAATAAAAGTTTTAATGTAGGCAATGAGAAAAGTTCAAAGAGTTGCGAGAAAAAATCTTGTTTGAAGACCAAAAGAGTTAAGTATAAAAGTTACAAGAGTGTTTCCGCGAATCTCTTTTTTTTGTGTATTTAGAGATTTCGGGAGGAAAGTTAAATGAAGTTATTTGTAAGTGTCTTGTCTGACATTTTCTAGCATGATGGATCAGTGGTAACGGACCTCGTGCAGCTGTAGGTTGGGACATGGATGCAGTGGCATGATTCTGGCATTACTGGAGTCACCGGCAGCAGACACTGTAGCAGTCACTTTGTGACGGTAGATACCCAAAAAATATTTGACAGATGCATGAATCTCGCTAATGACAATAGAAAGATACGTTTGCCAATATACAAGTTCCGGACAACAATATTTGGACCGTTAATCTAACTAGCAATTCCATCTCTCGGTTAAAGATCTTCTCTATGTCCTAAACCCCTGAAGCTATGATAATATAACAAATAGTGAATCTTGCTAACGACATTTGGCATTAGGGAACTTCAGTAAGAAATGTTTATAGGTGATTCCCATAGGAGTTGTTTAGTGGGTAGGGCCCTAAAATTCCTTGGGACCGCGGTCTGCTCCCAACGCCTTGCAGATCGTCAAATCCCACATACCTCGCGCGCCCCCTAGGCGCGGGGACCTCGTAGGAGGTTCGACCCCCGGCCAGAAAAAAAAAGGTGATTCCCATTGACCAAAATTTATTAATCCTGCTCTTCGATTAGTAATTTTTAAAACCAGCGTCGCTGTCGTGGCTCCAAAAAAAGTAACACAAATAGGCCGGCAATTCTAAATAATAAATCGGCAATTCTTGGATAAGACAGTCCCCAAAAATAAGTTTCAGCTTTTACACACGTTCCACCAATTTAGTTTTATCTAGAAACCCAGATACGGATTTATTTTAGTACTCACAAGGCATCAATACTAAATAAAGTCATATCAAATATATACATGTGTGCATGAGTAAAATAAATGCTTGCTATTTAGCCATTTACAAACAGAGTCACGTAGACGATAATGTGCATTGTTACATAAATAGTTTATCTTTTCGACACCTTACTGTTTTGGGTCTAAACTTTCGCGTGTTCGGCCAATGTTGGAACCAATAATATAGGGTGTTCTCAATCGACTTTCGTTTTATGGATACAAGTTCTTTTGGGACAAGAGATCTGGCTTAATAGATTCCAAGTGAACTTTTTGTTTTTCAATACGTTGTACGGTATCAATATCTTGTAGTAAATAAGACCATAATGCATGTTTACAAGCTACCTTTACAATGAAAGAACATCATATATCGTGTAAGTAAATAAAGCCCCAGAGACTGGCACTCGCTTATTTATGCTGTTTCATTAATAACATAATATGTACTTTGGGTCTGAACAATACGTGAATCACAGAAGAATATTGTGATCCATACTATAGGACGTTGATGTCAATAAGTCATGTAGGAGTTCCCGGTAAATGTATGTTTTCTTAACAATTGTTCGCGATCTGTTATCATAAATTGCCGTAACCAATTTTATTACTGGTGGTAAGACCTCTTGTGAGACCGCACGTGTAGGTACCACCACCCTGCCTATTTCTGCCGTGAAGCAGTAATGCGTTTCGGTTTGAAGAGTGGGGCAGCCGTTCTAACTATACTGAGACTTTAGAACTTATATCTCAAGGTGGGTAGCGCATTTACGTTGTATATGTCTATGTGCTTCAGTAACCACTTAATACCAGGTGGGCTGTGAGCTTGGCCACTCATCAAAGCAAAAAAAAGTCGAGATGCACTTTATTATATTATTATTTATGTCCAATATTATCGCACACACGAAAATCGTGAATACTCGTCCAATGTTTGGTTCAAATGTTTGTGAATGATAATAATATTTACGAGGTCAAAACGTCCAGGAAATACATAAAAACGAAACGTGACCTCTGCTCTCTGCCTTCTGCCCTCTGCTCGGATGTAGGTAAATAGAATAATAACCATAATTTATTATGATAATAAAACTATTTGATAAAGGGGCTATTTTTGATTACAGAATATTGTGTCATATTTTCTGGATATTTGGGGACGTGTTGTGAAATCATAGTATTTTATCTTTGTTAAGTTTTGTACGCGGACGAGTTCGCGGTACGTCTGATGTTAAGTTATCACTAAGTTAAAGAGCTATAGATATTCACTGCGCATATTAAACAATGCATACAAATTATACTATACTAATAACAACCGCCATTAATTAATTAAAGAAGCCTATTGTCTAATTCAGAGCTGTGAACAGTTGTGTTCGATTTGAACAATCAGAATCATTGATATATTGATATATTCAGCCATTTCTCTATATTCTACATATAGGTTGCCGTTAGGGCCGTGTGTATTAAGATTTATAACATGGCTCGTAAAATTTCCAAAACATTTTTGACATGACAACGTCAAACAATACATACATGTACAACGTCTTATAATTCGATGGAGCCGGCTGCACGCACGAAAAAACATGACTCATGCGGCGTTACCTCGCTTTGAGGCGTTCCATTTAAGGCTTGAAGTGCAAGCGAGAGCGCGCAACGAGCGACAAAGAGGCACAATCGGCCTCCGCGTTTGGCAGCGTTCGACATCTGTCTCCCTCCTACTTGAGTGAGCGATGCATCCACGTGGTCAGCTGCTATACAATAATACATTTACATATTTTCTTCAAGTATGAAGTTCAGTGAAAAGTGAATGTGGTGTCAATTGCTTATAGCAACGATAATTGCGATAATTGAAAAATGAAACCATTCCATCAGTGTTTTCTTATGACGTTGTCACGTTCAGCTATCGTCAGTATGCCGACTTTACAGACAACCGATTTTTTACTCAGTAATTTGGAACCTTACACTGTGACAGTAATATTAGGATGAAGGAGTCGCGCAAGAGAGACGTACATACATACATACATAAGTTAAATGTAATCTGAACATGTGCAACATTTAGTTCTAACAGAGAAAACGTTTAATTTTTTTTTATTGCTTGGATGGGTGGACGAGCTCACAGCCCACCTGGTGTTAAATGGTTACTGGAGCCCATAGACATCTTTTTTTTTTATTGCCCTTGTAGGCAGACGAGCATACGGCCCGTCTGATGGTGAGTGGTTACCGTCGCCCATGGACTTCAGCAATGCCAGGGGCAGAGCCAAGTCGCTGCCTAACGAAAACGTACAAGGTCAAGGTGGGTGGCGGCATTTACTTTGTAGATGTCTATGTCATCTTGTAATTTGACGTTGGAATTGCATTTATCTTGCATAGCTCTTGTCTTAACCTTTTAATAAGAATTGATAAGGACTTATCTCAGTTCACTGATGATACTGGCACAGGTCATTATGATGATATATTTTATTCAATGTTTTAAACATTATTTTTGTTATAATTAAAAAAAGAGAAAACCAATGCTTCAAGTATCATTTGGGGTATATGATATCATATCGTGCTGCAAAAACACGGAAAAGAGAAGGAACCTATTTAAATTGGTAAATTAACTCCATGAAACGTTTTAATACTGCATTGACGATGCTAATGCCATTGGCTGTTCCGCTTGGATCGCTTGCAATAGGCAACTGCGAGCTAATAAAGTTACGTTTTAAAAGTTCTCCATCCGAACTTTCGTTCGGACAAAAAAACCCGCTTAAGTCGAAAGCTACACAGAAGTACTAACAGCACTCGTAAAATCTAGAATGGAACATGCTGAAAGGAGAAATAAAAAATTTAAGCCTCTCTCTCTTCTAGGTAATGTGATCTTTATTGCTTACGATACGATGCTGACATACTTACGACGCTTTAATGATTGCGTCTGCGCTAATTATTTTATATACTGGACATATGTATGTACTTCGATTGGTGAAATTTCTTAAACAAAATAAAAAAAAAAAATTTTTTGCCCTTGTAGGCAGACGAGCATACGGCCCACCTGATGGTGAGTTGTTACCGTCGCCCATGGACTTCAGCAATGCCAGGGGCAGAGCCAAGCCGCTGCCTACCGCAGTATAAAAATACGGCATACCTTCATATTTTTTTTAATACATAAAGTAAAATCTACATACCATATTATATGTGTTTGCGATATATCGACGATACATTCTATCGTCTAAGAGAAAAAAAAACAGTTTAGAACTTTGTACACAGTCAGTAAAAACACTTGTAGAAAACGGAAAGCATTTAAAAATCGTGTCGAAATCGTACGCTATAAAATAAAACTGCCGAACTTACATGCAGTCCGACATTCGAGCTGCAATTAAACTTACGTCACGTACCGTCAACATAAAAACAAACCTAATATCGTATGAAAAATATTTATGCATTTTCCTGACGTATTTTTATTTTTACGTTTTTTGTCACTTATCCTCTTATAATATTTTAGGCTACCTTAAATTTATGTGCATTACAGAGCATTATTTTTTAACTGCTTAGAAGTATGAAAGAGTTCACGGTACGTCTGATGTGAAGTGGTTACTGGAGCCCATAGACATCAACAACAGAAAAGACGATGTTAAAGCAACAAAAGAGACGTGATTACAGGAGTCCTTAAAATTATGATTTTTTTCATGACTTGAAAATGAAAATTGTATCTCATCCCTTAAACTATTAACAGAGCCCACAGATGGGGTAAATCGTGATATCTGTGGGTATTCTGCACCCTTATTAAGGCATGAGACTGAAATAACTCCACTCATCATCAGGTGGACCGTATGCTAGTCTGCCTACATGAGGAATAAAAGAAAATTTCGATTGCAGTGGTATAATGACTATCTAATAACTAGGAACGAATCAGCCTTTAATAGCAGATAAACAAACGATGGTAGCACTATTGGTTGTTTTGTTATCCCTACCTATTTGCTAGTAGCCTAAGAGGCTATTCCAGTTACGCCCAGAGAGATAGCTAAAGTCACGAGCTCAACCTTAGAGAACTTACTAACACCAGTCCTAGCAAGAGTAGTGCTTCGCAGAATCTACCACCGGATCGGAAGCGCGACCCACTGAGAAGATCCGGCGAGAAACTCAGTGGGCTGTATCTATGGGTTAATTCGCACGTCAAAATCTCTAATCGAAGAGTTCGGAAGACGGTGACCGCTGCAATAAGCGGATTCATAATAACGTAACACTGACGCTTTATCAGCATTTCATACTGAATTATTTAACTATATACGAGCGCTGATGGATCAGACGGTTTTTTGAAAACTTAATTTAAAGTATGAAATATTCATTCATCATTTTGATGAAGACAATTTCAATATACGCTCCATCGATCATAAATATAGTCATATATTTTTTTGTTAATTTATCTTTCTGTTGACCGTACTCAAACTCAAACACGATACGTCAGACGTCGATAGGAGGCAATTCGAAGAAGAATTGATCAGCAGTATTTGAGTTCAAGCGAATAGATAGATATTTCATATGGCGCCTATTCTGAATACAAATATGCAGGATTGAATCCTGAAACGTAAGTAAAGTGTGTAGAGGCATTAACCAAAAAAATTTTTTTTTATTGCTTAGAGTTATGGATGAGCTCACAGTCCACCTGGTGTTAAGTGGTTACTGGAGCCCATAGACATCTACAACGTAAATGTGCCACCCACCTATGAGATATAAGCTCTAAGGTCTCAAGTATAGTTACAACGGCTGTCCCACCTTGCAAAGCGAAACGCATTACTGCTTCACGGCAGAAATAGGCAGGGCGGTGGTACCCACCCGCGCGGACTCACAAAGGGTCCTACCATCTACCACATTATGTACATATGTTTTAGATTTTTACCAAAATCGAGTTCAAGATACACAAGTCAAATTTTAGTTTTGCGAATGGCCAAAGAAAGTGAAACCAGGTAGCGCAGCTAAGGAGCTTCCTACAACTTCCGGAAACTGTAAGCTTACACGTAATAAATCATAGCACGTAATAGAGCTTAAAAGTTCCGAAGCCAAGTTATCGAGTGGAACAAAAGCTAAGCCAATCTCGGGCTTCGAGCTAACACTTCCTAACTCTGTAATACTTGCTACGTGACGCTACAACGGCTTATCGCATTCGGGGAGTAGACAGAGAACTATGAGACTGCGGTTATAGTAGTGTGATCGTTGAAAATGTAATCGAGGGTCTGAAAGCTTTCACATCCTTTACGGGGTAAATAACAACGCACTAACTAACCAAATGTTAATAGAATCCATACAAGCAGATGTTTTAGTACCAGAAAGTAGTGTAACTACGCGTCAATGGAATGAAAAGTCAATGACGATGTTGAAATATGATACTACTTTCTGACGGGCCAGCAATCAAGCACTAAAAGCTTCAAAGCCACGCTGGTTATAACCTATATTGGGCCGTGATGGTCCCAGTTCGATCCTCACCAGCCTAGTGACCTATCCTCAAACTCAAAAAGCCAAGTTAGTTTTTTAAATAAATTTAATGGATAGTGAAATCGACCGCTCCCAAAAAAAGCGATAATTTTTTTTCATGCAAAAACAGACATTAAATTTTTAGATTACATATACATACATACATATATTTAAATTGCATATCTAACATTATTCATCGCTACGTTCCATTTAGTTTCTAGTTTAATCAATACGTTATTTACAATTACAATTTTAATATTCACAGACGACTGAGTTGTGATAGGTCGACATTTGAAGAAATAATAAAATGACAATAAAAATACAAGATTAAGGCATCAAAGTAAGTTTAGTTTAGTTTACGGACTCGTGAAAACTAAAGAAAATACTAGAAAATGTTTAATAATAGCCAATGTTGTACCAAACAATAAATTCTGTTTCGATTAGATCTGGGTGAAAATGACCGGGTGCACCCCACCCCATCTGCTAATAGCTTCTGTGTGTTTAAAGGATTTAAATCAGATTTGACCGGCGGTTGGCTGGCTATGAAATCTTTTCAGGACGCTTCGGACCAAACAGTGCGGTTTATCTTATGTAAATCAACTCAAAATCCACTACAATAGGTCTTTTTTTCCTTACAGGCATACTTCAAGGCAAATATAATAAGACGGATGCAGTTAATAAGATGATGCGAGTTAGAAAAAGTTGTTTCTTCCTCGACATCATGTTGCTGAGCGAGATTGAACTCAAACAAACCCCTACTATTGGATTCACGATTCCAGTCATCGTTCTCGTCGAACCCGTGGCTTGCGGACATATGGCTCGACGAGTAAATTAACCCACAGACACAGCCCACTGAGTTTCTTACCGGATCTTCTCAGTGCGTCGCGTTTCCGATCCGGTGGTAAATTCTGCGAAGCACGGCTCTTGCTAGGATTCGTGTTAGCAACGTCGTCAGATTTGAGCCTCGTGAGCTCACCTACATGTTAGGACGAAGCTGAAATAGCCTCTAAAGACTATCAGCATAGGTAGGATAAAAAAAAAACCGAATAACGATGGCGGATAGGAATATAACTCGATACAGGTTGACCGATTTGTACATTGTTAATTACACTGATCTACTTAAAATGTTGGTTTTCTTATGCCTTTTTTTTAGTGTCAGTTTAATTATTCGTTATTAAAGTGAAGCTTTCTGTCGTATCAACAGATGAGACAGTCATAACGAGGCGCCGCTAAGAACCGTACGATTTGTTACAATTAAAACTAAAACTTTAATCAAAGCTAAATCTCGCGATATTATTATTAGTATATCTACGCCGCTTCGAATGACTATTTTTTTTTATTGCTTAGATGGATGGACGAGCTCACAGCCCACCTGATGTTAAGTGGTTACTGGAGCCCATAGACATCTACAACGTAAACGCGCCACCCACCTCGAGATATAAGTTCTAAGGTCTCACTATAGTTACAACGGCTACCCCACCCTTCGAACCGAAACGCATTACTGCTTCACGGCGGAAATAGGCGGGGTGGTGGTACCTACCCGTGCGGACTCCCAAGAGGTCCTACCACCAGTGATTACGCAAATTATAATTTTGCGGGTTTGGTTTTTATTACACGATGTTATTCCNAGTTACAACGGCTACCCCACCCTTCGAACCGAAACGCATTACTGCTTCACGGCGGAAATAGGCGGGGTGGTGGTACCTACCCGTGCGGACTCCCAAGAGGTCCTACCACCAGTGATTACGCAAATTATAATTTTGCGGGTTTGGTTTTTATTACACGATGTTATTCCTTCACCGTGGAAGTCAATCGTGAACATTTGTTAAGTACATATTTCATTAGAAAAATTGGTACCCGCCTGCCGGATTCGAACACCGGTGCATCGCGTCATACGGATGCACCGACGTCTTATCCTTTAGGCCATGACGACTTCCACGATGACTAAGATGTTATTCGTCGATATTCAAATTTTGAGATAGGCTTCGTTTGTTTTTCTGTTAAAAATATGTCTAGACTTTTACGTTTCATTTCATTATATTGAAAAAGCTGTTCTTCTGTGATTGTGTCCTGGAGGCTTTTCTAGTTTCACAAGGACACGTGGGCGAGCACGGGCTCACCCGGGAGGGATGGGATTTGCTAACAGCTACCCGAGCGCCTCCAAGCGAGACCTAACAACTCAAGAGTAGCTGCTTCGCGAATGAAAGAACTAATGCTTTCTTTACGACTAGCACTTTATTTGACTTAGATTTTGTTCTACGCGATAATTGGGTGTTAGAGAAACACTAACCTATTCTGTATTGAATAAGGATTTTTTTTATTTCAAGTACGCGTACCATACGTGAGATAAACTTGTTTTCTTAGCGAATGTTTGGCTTTTGTCAAATATTGTAAATTGTCTAGCACTACTGTCGAGAGCACATTGACAAACTGCAGAACTGTGATAGCCGATTATTTTTGACTTCGAAAAAAACACTAGTTAAGACGCTGCTAATCGGCGTTGGAATATTTATTCTTATCTCATATGTGTTACCGGTATCTTCTTCTTTCTTTCCTATCACCCTCTGCTGGGGTGTAGGACTCTCATCAAATCCTTCCATTTGCATCGGTCTTGGGCAGGCTGTTCTAGCTCCTCCCAAGTCATGTCCAAGACGCCCAGTTTCTGCTCTACTGAGTTGTTCTGGGACGGCCTCTCTTCCTTTTGTCAGACAGTTCCAGATCAGTGCTCTCTTGGATAGGTAGGTATCGGGCTTTGTTAATATGTGACAAATCCAATGCCACTTCCGCGTAAGGATCTCTTTCTCCATTGGTGTCTGCTTGGTGATCCTCCACAGCTCTTTGTTAATGATCGTATCGGGCCAAAAGATTTTCAAAGTTCGACGTGTTAACCCGTGTTAGCGATATGCATACTAGAAGTCTAAAATCTAAGTCTAAATAAGAAATTTCTTTAATCATTTTAAACGTATTTAGCCCACCAATTGGTTTTAATAATATCTGCAAATCTAAAAGGTCTCACGGAATACGAATCCAAACACGATGTAGTGGTTATCGGAAACTCGATTCTATTACAAACGCATTCTCCTTTCGAGATGGTAGAACAGATAGTATGGGTAACTTTGTTGGTATACAGACTTAGAAATACTATATCAGTAATAATTTTACTCCGTCGTAGATTAGCTACCAGTTGGTTAACTACCTCTTCCTCTATGGCCTTCCACATTCATAATTAACACTCTCTTATGAAACAAAATCTCTCTATTACCAAATAAGATCAGATTTTTTTTTTATACATTACCCGAGCTCACAGCCCACCGCATGTTAAGTGGTTACCGGAACCCATAGACATCTTCAACGTAAATGCCGCCACCGACGTCGAGACAAGAGTTCTAAGGTCTCAGTTCTAACAGTACAACGGCTGTCCCACCCTTCAAATCGAAACGCATTACGGCCTCACGTCTGAAACAGGCAGGGTGGTGATACCTATCCGTGCGAACTCACAAGAGGTCCAACCACCAGTAATTACGCTAACTATAATTTTGCGGATTTGATTTTTATTATACGATGTTATTCTTCACCGTGGAAGTCAATCGTGAATATTTGTTAAGTACATATTTCATTAGAAAAATTGATACCTGCCTGCAAGATTCGAACACCAGTACATCGCTTAATATGAATACTCTGGGAGTTTTATCCTTTAGGCCAAGACGACTTCAACGAAACACGAGATGGCCCTATTTCTGTGTGGCGGCACACATGTGATGTCTGTGGTGGGTACCAGTAGCCGCTTAACATCATGTCGCAAAACTACACGAACAGCCAAGCCGATATTATCATTAAAATATTATATTTCCCAACTTACTTCATTAGACATTAGCCGTGCGTTTCACCTGATCTCAAACACACGACCCGAGTCCGAGATATTACCGTCAATAAAACTTCATTTGGATAATTTAATTTTCTTACTTTTTTCTGTTCGAAATTGTAACGAGGGCGAGATTAGAACGAAACTTAACTTTTTTTTTTATCACGTTTTATTAAATTCGTTATTTCTCGTCGACTGAGTTCGGGACGTTTCATTAAGATAAGGGCGGATCACTTAGTGTTGTTGAGATTGTTTTCGGTTGGGAAGAGAAATTACTAATGATTCCTTTAGCTGCGACACGAAGTATCTCGGGCTAAAGACTGGGCGAATGCAAATATCTTATACCTTAGCAATTCTTGTATATTAATATATTATATGTATATAATCTGAATTTTGGCAACGGCTCCAACGATTTTCATAAAATTTAGTATACAGGGGATTACGGAGGTGATAAATCGATTTATTTTCAGAAAATGTTGTTTTATTCGTGTTTTCAATAATCAACTCTTCCCAACATCTATTGGCGAATAATAATACTATTTTTCTTAATTGAGGTCAACTAACCGCTTTCAAGACCGAAAAAAATGATGATATCAAAAAAAAAAAACGAACAAGGCTCGGTCATCATCTACTGATTTCTGAAGTGACAATGAATATTAAAATTTATGTTATTTGTGATGTATCTATAAATTTATAACTAGAGAACAGATATCGTTGTGATGCACGATTGAAATTTGAAATTTAAGTTCTGCATAAATTAGGGTCTATTAGTTTGAAAAAAAAAAAAAATTCTCCTACCTATCCTGATAGCCTTGAGAGGCTATTTCAGCCTGTCTTAAACGTGTAGGGGGTCACGGGGCTCAAGCCGTGAGTGTTGCTAACGCTGGCCCTAGCAAGAGTAGTACTTCACAGAATCTACCACCGGATCGGAAACGCGACTCACTAAGAAGATCCGGCGAGAAACTCAGTGGCCTGTATCTATGGGTTCATTTACTCGTCGAGCCCTTCGTCGCAGGCGACGAGCTCGGCGAGGACGGTGACCGGTGCTTGAGGTACCTAAAAGCACCGTTAGTGGATCAGGAGGATCCGTAATGACGCGAAGTTTATTACTTACGTTTCATCGCACGCAGACTTTAGTAAGGCGCATCATGAACCCTCGCGAGAGGCGCAAAGCGGATATCAACTGCGTGTAAAAGGACTGTCACTAATATTTAATACAGACCTTATATTTTACTAGCGACCCGCCCTCGCTTCGCTTCGGAAACATTAAAACACACATGAAACCAAAAAACCTATGTTCATCAGGGACAATGTCGGCTTCTAATGGAAAAAGAATTTTTGAAATCGGTCCAGTAGTTTCGGAGCCTATTCGAAACAAACAAACAAATCTTTCCTCTTTATAATATTAGTATAGAAGATGGGCTTCAGGTCATGATATGGTCTCAATAATAGATTCTGATGAAATGCAAAATCGTCTGTCAATGTGCAGAAAAGTTAAGGAAATAATATAAATTTGGACTTCATTGTTCATAAATACAACAATGATGAAATGTAACATGATAAATTTAATCAAATTGGGGCAATTGTATGTAATTAAAACTGCTTTTACAGGTTTCATCTTGCGTTTATTATTGTCTTTTAATTACTTCCGGCTTTTCGAATATTCTACAGTTTTCGTGATCACGGACGACCAAGATAATTGTTATTCGTAGATATTTAAATATTGTACTAACTAGCGTTTGTATAAAAATATCACTAGACTTTACGATTAATTTCAAACTGATCGAACGAATAATGTCCCGATAACCAAATGGTAAAGCTTAACAAGTTTTTTTTTTCTTAGATGGATTGATGATCTCACAGCCCACCTGGTGTTAAGTGGTTACTGGAGCCCATAGCCATCTACAACGTAAATGCGCCACCCACCTTGAGATATAAGTTCTAAGGTCTCAAGTATAGTTACAACGGCTGCCCCACCCTTCAAACCGAAACGCATTATTGCTTCACGACAGAAATAGGCAGGCTGGTGGTACCTACCCGCGCGGACTCGCAAGAGGTGCTACCACCAGTAAAATAAGTACAAAAAGGAACATTAAAGTGGTACCTATATCTATGGTAATTGAATTGAACATGTCCATCGAACTCTCCGACTAAGCGAGGATGATACCGGCAGAGGAGCGTAATGTAGGGCAAATCAGCATTATAAGATTTACGCTTCAAAAAATACCTCATTTATATGTTTTTGCCGAGGATTGCCCCGTTTAGGGAGGCATGGCATAAATCAGCTTTGGTCTTGTAGAAGTAAAACGTGGTATGTAAATCCGTACTCTCCTAATATCGGCCGTTGGATGAATTACGAGCAGGTTATCGCATCATCCATTGTGGGATCGAATATTCGATTGGACAGATACGGATTCGGCTGGAATTTTGGGGGTCAACATAATTTAATGGAAATACGGGTCGAAGTATTGGACAGAAGGTAATAAGGCAAATGAAAATCAGTAATGTACTCTGGTTCAATAGAAGGAAAAACTGTTATTACATTACAATAAACACTGGAACTTCTCGAGGTAGAGTGATTAATAGACTATTTCTAATGGTAGAAATAAGTCGAATAATGAGAATTTTTTAATTTTCACATGACAAATTACCTACCACAACTACTATTATCAATTTATGGGTAGACCAATTTGTAAGTGCTGTGGGATTATTCATATGAGGCCTTTTTTATTCCATTATCCATATTATGGAATTGCTTTTTGTAATTGGTACTTTTGGGTGTCAGATGTATAAATTAAACAGACTAACTTTATTCGCACTCTGATTTAATCTGATAATTTTACATTTATGGGTCTTATTCAACAACTCTTTTCTAACCACCTGCATTCACTTTTAAATATGTCTCAGCCGATTACCCCCGTCTTGGCCGGTCATGTGGCTTAGTCACGTGACTTTAAGAGCAATCAATTGAGCAACTAATACACAATAATATTTTAATGGTTTTGCAATATAAGCCTCATTATTAATAATAATTCTTAATATGTACAGTATTCTATATAATCATGTTATATAAATAATCATAAACCTTACAGTACTCACTTGTGGCCTTTGAACATTGACATGGTCGCATCTCCCAAAACTGGCACACTAGCGTCTTATCCTTTAAGCTAATATCTGGTAGTGCTAAGTCTGTCCCTGGGCTGAACCTCTTCGATTCGTACCCGAATGCATGTCAGAATGCGTGATTTATTTGACGTGCCGACTGCGAGGCCGACCTGTTTTTTACAAGGAAAATTTCCCTTCGTCTTTCAAGTGGAAAAGGTTTTCCAATCTCCAAACTTTCTCAATATCCGCATTATGGAAGTAATTTGCCTATTCCTTGCGATTTTTTCCGTTAAAATTCGAGGTGAGGGCCTGTCAATGTGACGGCTTTTTTTTTGCACGAATTCAATTGTGAAACAATGTTGCGCAATTTGATAGGCTCCGTAATTGGCATTGACGAGTCAAAGCGATTGTGGATACCAAATAAAAAAAACTCACAGTATATATTCCCATTCTCGAAATTATAACTCACGCTTTTTTTGGAACTCTAGAACTGATTAATGTAAGACAATAAACGTCGGGTTAATGACCTCATACGACGACAGTGACGTTCGACAAATGTATCCGTTGTAGGGTATATGTAAAAACTTATCTTATGTAGGGTAGTTGTGCTTAATTTAATATAAATATTTGGCTAAGCTTAATTATAAATTCCTTTTCGGTAATATTTACTTTCCCATCCCGTATAGTTTGTTAGTTCGAGACCTTAATAATTCAGGGGGAAATATTTAATTGGTACGTGGCTTTGTGAATCGAGGACGGGACTATTCGAAAAATCATCTTCTACCCCGTAAATGTGTTATGAGACCACGTTCGTTCATTTCCTAACTGTGATCAAGTTAAGAATGGACTACGTGATCCTTGAAACCGAGCTCTTTGCCACATTCGAAAACAACTCCTATTGTCAGTGGAGTAAAGACGAAATCGATTTAGCGGACACGAAAAGAACCAGTGTGTTGCCTGAAATGGAATTATGAATAAATGAAATATTGGATTGTGGGCTGATAGATTTATGTGCTTAAAAATATAAATATATTTCCTGTGTTGAGGATTGGTGGTCGGTTTAGACCCCATTTGATGGCATTGCCGTTCCTTTTATTTCTGCTACCAAGCAGTCACGTATTGCAGCACAAATTACAGCGATAAAACCTACCTGATAGGTAAAAGCTTAGAGGGGGTACTTTTGCGAACTTTACCTTCCAAAGCTACGATTCGACTAAACTCGTTCAGAAATTGGTGGCAGGACCTCTTGTGAGTCCGCACGGTACCACCACCCTGCCTATTTCTGCCGTGAAGCAGTAATACGTTTCGGTTTGAAGGGCGGGGGCAGCCGTTGTAACTACTTATATACTTGAGACCTTACAACTTATATCTAGAGGTGGGAGGCGCATTTAGGTTCTAGATGTATATGGGCTCCAGTAACCACTTAACACCAGGTGGGCTGTGAGCTCATCCACCCATCTAAGCTATAAAAAAAATTGAAAAAACTCATCAACTCATTTTTGAAAGATTAATTAAAAGGTATCCCCCACGATATGTGCACTAAAAATCTCAATTGAGTTATGATATTTTTTAGTTGCTACGACTGATGGAAATACTCACGACCCACCTAGTTTTAAGTGGTCACCAGATCTCATAAACATTCACCAGGTTACTGCCACCACCGATCTTGAGAAGTGAATTCTAAGTCACAGCTATGTATAGAAACTAGAATGTATACCTGCTTTATTGCAGATTCGGGTGTGGTACCACCTTACTAACAGTAAACATTCCACAATATCTACCATTACAGTATTAGTTAGAGCATTTTGTGAATTTGATATTAAAATAAGCCCTTAAAAAATTCACTGGCCAATACGTAACTGTAACGGATCAGTGAAACAGCAGGGACATACAAATTGTTAGTAAAACAATGACTGATAATAAAAATAATTGTGTCTGAGCTTGATAAATTGAAGTTCAGGACTTTAGCGGTAGGCAACAGCTTGGCTCTGCCCCTGACATTGTTGGTGACATGTGAAACAGTGACCACTCACCATCAGATGGGTAATATGTTATACATATATTATAATAATGTTTTTTCTTATGGTTTAGATCGGTGGACGAGCTCACAGCCCACCTGGTGTTGAGTGGTTACTGTAGCCCATAGACATCTACAACGTAAACGTGCCGCCCACTTTGAAGTATAAGTTCTAAGGTCTCAGTATAGCTACAACAGCTGCCCACCCTTCAAACCGAAACGCATTACTGCTTCACGGCAGAAATAGACGGGTTGGTGGTACTTATCCGTGCGGTCTCACAAGAGGCCCTACCAGCTGTAAGCAGTAAAATAACACTTGTTTCATGATTAGAATGTCTATTGTACATGATCCCGATTGGCAGCAAATACTCATTTATGTTATAAGCAAGCGATTTTTCTTTTATCGTTCAAAATCTATTTTTGTATTCTAATGAATCATACTAACCAATGTGAAAATTAGGTTCATACAAATTACATTCGACAGTGGAAAAAACATTGCCAAACTTCGACAAGCCAATCTGCCTAAACAAACTGAAAAAAAAAAGAAAAAAAATTAATCAGATTTTGGTAAAATCGTGAAAATGGTACAGATTTGTCGGCGACGAGCCGTCCCGGTCTTATTTGCTTAAAAAAGTCCCGTTCAAACAAAAGGGCATACACGTTATTCTTAAAGAGATAATCCTGAGATAAAGGACCTTATTTATTTCGTCGGGCCACTGAAAAGGCATTTTGACTTAAGCTCTTTTGCTAATAGGACATACATTGGAGACGGAACTAAATAGCTAAAATGACATTTAATAATAATATCAACTGATATTGACGGGCGGTTAGCGTGGTATGGACATGTGATGCGTAGAGAGGAGATGCATGTGACTAGGAGATGTATGGAAATGGTAGTGCAAGGTAGAGAGGGAAGAGGTCGACCGAAGAAGACATTGATGGAGTGTGTGAATGACGATATGAAAGAGAGAGGAGTGAGTATTGAGATGACGGCTGATAGAAGAAAATGGAATAGAAAAATTGGCTGTGCCGAACCCATCTAGTGAAATAAGGTGGATACAAAGAAGAATAATATCAACTGATGATTTCCTATTTCGGAACCCATAGCTATCATAAAATGGACCTTAAGACATGAGATTAAAGTCTGAATTATGTTTTATTTACTCACAGCAGAACTCACATATGATTCGCAACAGATAGGGTTTCAGTTATGATTACAATGATATGCTTTATTATAGGTGTTGCAATACATATATCGTTTCCGTTGTCAGATTTAAATTCCGGTATACCTGCATCACTCAATATGAGTTTCATAGGTATTATCCATCAGAGCGCAGACGCTTCAGATATGAACGGTGACAATCTTAAAAACTCTCAATTTGTCAACTTTAAAACGCTCTCGCTTATCATTATTGAAACGCGTCTTTTATGGCCGAACGCCACAAGCTTAATCCGACGCGCGATAAGTGCTCTCCCGCCAAAACCACGGATCCTTAAAAATTGCTTCTTCGTGCTTACAAAGGATCTGTCGTATTAACATTTCAGAAAAATTAAGTTTAAAAGAGATATTCTTAACAAAATAGGTTAAGGCTAGCTACCTATGAATAATAGACACTCATGCAATCCGATCAGGTCTGTGTCTATAGAGGTATGTCTGAAAGGACTTTTGTGAAGTATAGGAAAGCTCAGTTCAAATCTGGGATTTACAGGAGAAAGGACAACAACATTCCGAGTATTTTTTTCGCATACTGCTATCACCAATCAACTTTATTGATGATGTATAGGTAGTATGATCTCACACGGGCTATGAAGCCCAAACACCTTAAATACCAATTCGTATGGGAATGGAGCGGTTACGCAATTGTGATTTTTTTATTGCTTAGATAGGTGGACGAGCTCACAGTCCACCTGGTGTTAAGTGGTTACTGAAGCCCATAGACATCTACAGCATAAATGCCGCCACATACCTTGAGATATGAGATCTCAGTATAGTCACAACGGCTGTCCCACCCTTCAAACCGAAACGTATTACTGCTTCACGGTAGAAATAGGCGGGGTGGTGGTACCTACGCGTGCGGACTCACAAGAGGTCCTACCACTAATACAGTTTTTCAAAATGGGTCACGCCATGCACACTACGATACGTAAACTTGTCTATCCATCAACATACACTGCAGAAAATTGTATACATACTCGTAGCAACAAAGCACAGCGGTCAGGTCAGATCTGCTCCTGGAATTTTGTCGAAACTTTGAAATTGGGGTGAAGGTTTTGAGGTACCAACAAAGCTTTTCTAAAGTTAATATTCCAACAGGATGTAAGCTTTTGGCCGGCAGGTCAGCTAGTTTCGTTGTCCCCACTAGAACACTTCAAAGGCGCACACTGTATTTTTAGATCTAGTGTATGGTGCAAGTTAGTAATTAGCAGCGTAAATAATTAGTTAAATTCGTAATTATGAAAATTGGGTGTGTCTATGCTCAGTGCACTCAGAGTTCCAATTTTATCCAGAGCTTGTACAGTGTCAGGCGATAAATATTGCATATTATCGACTTTTAGAAAGAGGCAATCGGCTAATTTCTAGAAATGCTATCTCTGTTGCAAACGTTACATAAGTAATGTCAACATAAACAATATCGAGTCCGACTGAAAAACTATTATAAATCGCATATTTTTATGAGGATCACCAGTTCTGGACCTAGTACCAGTCTAGACTGAGCTTGCCAATGGTTGTGTAAAACGCTAATAAGGGATTCAGAAGTAGTGACATCTAGGAATCCTTAACCAGCTTAAACCGGTGGTAGAATGTATCGTGAGACATCCGGGTTGATACCATCATGGTGCTTATTTTTACCGCAAAGTGATCACGCGTTCCAAGATTAGTGGGATAGTCGCTACCATACCAGCTACTTCCATTTGACTCCATACAGAAGAAGGCCGCTCGGATTGTCGAAAATCCCATTCTCATGGATCGTTTGGAACCTCTGGGTTTGCTGAGGGACTTCAGTTCTCTGTGTATTTTGTACAGTGTGTTCCGTGAGGAGTACTCTGAGGAATTGTTTGAGATGATCTCATCATCTCGTTTTTACCATCGCACCGCCCGCCACCAAAGTAGAGTTCATCCACAGTGCGTGTCCAAAGATCTTTTTTTCTACGAACCATCCGGCTTTGGAATGAGTCCCCAGAGGGGAGGAGAGGGGATTCCAATTCCAAACTGTACGGTGTTTCCTGAGCACTACATATGACATGTCCTTCTTCAAACGATACTTGTGGAGAGTACTTCACGCTAGGCAGTAGCTTGGCTCTGTCCTGCCATTGCTGACGTCCATGGGCAACAGTAATCACTCACCATCACGTGGGCTGTATGCTCGTCTAACTACAAGGGCAATAAAAAAATAGAGTCGATATAACACAAATTTTGACCGTATGTTTCAAAGCAACATTCACGTTATGACGTTCTCTGGAAACCGGTAATCACTTAAAACCAGGTAGTCCGTGTTTGTATAATAAAAAATAACCATAGCATAAGAAGCTCTGCCCTAATTATTCTACCATCGGCTGCGGGAGGAGCTGTTGAAACATAAAAATGAAACTCATTAGACGGTCGTAATTGAAAATTTAATATACGGAGTTAAATTTTAAACAAGCAAGTCTGACCGAATCTGACACTGCAAGCAATAAAATACCGGGTAATGCGGAGAGATATTTCAGAAACGATTTTAATCTAAGCGAAATCTTCTTTGATAAATTCTTCGTTTTATTGGAAACGGTAGATATAGAAAAAAAAATTAAGAATAAGCAGAAAATATCAAAATTATTGCGTGTTGGTCTGACGCGCAGCTGTAGGTTACTAAAGCGCAAACGACTTAATGACAATTGAATGCATGCATATAATACTGACAGTAAGTGTATAATTTACTTATATTAATTTATTATTGTATTAATTCGATAAAAAGAGGGAAATTGATTTGTTAAAAACAGAAAAAAAAAGAAAAAGCTGACCGGTGTCTTGAAATCACCAAGCCGCAAAACAAAATGGCGCGCAACTGAAAGTGCTGCGTATTAAATTTTCCCCGAAAATATTCCTTTACTCAAGAAAATCGCTTTATTTTATTAATTAAGCCCACCAAATTTCCATCTTTATGGCGGAGGTTTCACGGCGGCCCTTACGTAGCAGGGACCATAAAAATGTTGTTCTGTTAACTGTACGATAGTATCATCAAGCTATACAGCTTGTGGGGTAGGTGGTGTTCTATCATTAAACTAAAATAACTACTTCGTTTGGTTTATTGTTGGGACTTGATGTAGTCTGGTTTGGAGGGTGGGCAACCGTTTCAATATTACCGTTGAAACTTTAAATTCATACTTCAAGATACAGTATACACGAAACATGTCTTTACGGATCCATCAGATCCAATAACTATTGCACTAGACGCCATCAGCTCTAGTACCAGGAGCAGGCTTAGGGACCCCGGTAACCGTACTCATCGAACTCGACAAAGAGGCAACATGCAACTTAATCCATGCATCAGCCCGCTGAGTTTCTCGCCGGATCTTCTCAGCGGGTTGCGATTCCGATCCCGATCCCGTAGAAGATTCATTCGCGAAGCAGCTGCTCTTGAGTTGCTAGGTCTCTTTCGGAGGCACTCGGGTAGCCGTTAGCAAATCCCACCCCTGCCTGGCTGAGCCTTTGCTCGTCCACCTGTCCTTGTGAAACTGGAAAGTTCTCCGGGCCCCCAGTAATCCCTTAATGATAAAAAAAAGTAAAAAACGCTGTGATGTTTATCAGTCCAGTGTGAACACTCAAAAAAAGGTACCATATCGTATAAAAATTAAGCTTTCAACCTGCTGCCCATTGCTGCTTTTATACTCTTATGATTTACAATAGAAATACGTACTGGTACGTGGTACCGTCTTATACGAAGCAGGTCTGGTCTGCATTATTAACAGAGAGTAAACAAACATACCACTTTCACAACCAATCACTTATCCTTTGAAACCGATTAAACACGAAATCGCTACTTAAGAACTTCAAAATGCCTTAAACATGTACACTTGACCCAATCAAGCCAACATAGCGCTTGAGTGCCACCCATAAAGCCCATTATGGCATCAAAACCATATTTGACCCCGATTCCCTGGCATACCCTATCAAACTTTAGCATCTGATGTAATTTATACTGTATTGCTTTTAGAATTAGATCGAAATTTCCTTGCGCGTGTTTCGAATAGTGTTTTATTAAGTCATAAAGTGTATGTCCTTGGCCCTATGCTAAAACAACAAGATTTTATATTTCCATAAGGGATAAGGGCTCCTTTTATGGGCGATGACGATATTACTATTTTGGTTAAGGGGAGGTACTTCGAAAAAAGAAGGCTTTGCATTTTGAAGCCTGAATTTTCAACTTGCATTGGTAAAAAAGGATTGCGACACTGAAGTGGCAGTGGGCAGGACACATTGCTCGCGGAACAGATGGCCGTTGGGGCCAGAAGGTTCTTGAGTGGCGACCGCGTACTGGGAGACGTAGCGTGGGTAGGCCTCCCACAAGGTGGGCCGACGACCTATTGTGGTTCGCGGGGATCCGCTGGATGCAGGCAGCGCAGGACCGGTCTTTGTGGCGAGGCTTGGGGGAGGCCTATGTCCAGCAGTGGACGTCCATGGGCTGATAGATAGATAGATAGATTGGTAAATCGCTTCTGACGGATAGCCCATCTATAAGTAAGCCATACTGAAATACCACAACAACGATAATACTGCTAACGTAGGCAGCGGCTTGGCTCTGCCCCTGGCATTGCCGAAGTCCATAGGCGACGGTAACCACTCACCATCAGGTGGGCCGTATGCTCGTCTGCCTACAAGGGCAATAAAAAAAAAACGTATTTGAGTTATGACAATAGTATTCGAAAACAGGAAAAGTGATGGCCTTAGGTGATGATGAAGATGGTAGAAATAGCTGGATATAGTGTATGCCTGTGTAAACAGAAATTATACGGTAAGTTAAATAAAGCTTTTGTGAAGCTTTCCCTTAAGCTGTGTCACCGGTTAACCGTTTATGATCTGTTATAAGCTCAAGACAACGTTCGCCCGTTTCATAAATATCAAAGCTCGTATCTTTGTAGGGAGCTTCCATAAAAAGCTCTTTAAGTTGACTTGTAGCTTGGATTACGCAATTTCAACAAGATTATATTATAGAAGTTTAATTTTCGAATTATAGAACACGTTTTTATTAAAACTAAGAACCACTGATTTGGAAATGACATTTTACCCTAAATTCTATTATTGGGTTAAAAGGGCATGCTCACGACCCAGCTACTGTTAAGTGGTTACCGCAGTCTGAAGTCATATCATAGCGTAAATTTGTCACCTATGGAGTATTGGGTTCGATGTCTGAATATATAATCTCAGTCCCCAGAATTACTGTTAATTCTGTGAGAGGTATACGAACTACGGTGGTTCAGTGTGTTATAAAGGTGCATAGGTACATTAATAAATCATATTATGAAACTAGTGTCGACATACACGCATTGTTTTTGTATTTTTTATAAGAGAGATATTTAGATTTTCTTTGATAGGTACTATTTATATACTTGTACACATTCCTATAAAGAGCGGCTTCTCCAAACGAAAACGTCGTCGTGGCCTAAAGGATAAGACGTTCGGAGCATTCATGTTGAGCGATGCACCGGTGTTCGAATCCCGCAAGCAGGTACCAATTTTTCTAATGAAATACGTACTTAACAAATGTTCACGATTGAGTTCCACGGTGAAGGAATAGCATCGTGTTAATAAAAATCAAACCCGCAAAATTATAATTTGCGTAATTACTGGTGATAGGACCTCTTGTGTTTTAAGGGTGGGGCAGCCGTTGTAACTGTATTCGGGCCCTTAGAACTTATATCTCAAGGTGGGTGGCGCATTTAGGTTGTAGATGTCTATGGGCTCCAGTAACCACTTAACACCAGGTGGGCTATGAGCTCGTAAACCCATTTAAGCAATAAAAAAAACGCATAGATTTGCTTAAATGGAGCCTCCAAGTCCAGTTTGTACCATTAGACCATTTAGAGCTGCCTTTATTTAGTTGGTTTATTATAACAGTGATCTGGAAAGCTATCTTGTACCCTCAATCATGCCTTACTTGCCATAATGCCTCACTAGGGTGCACTAAAAAAATAAAAAATATATGTGGTGTAGTGGGACACCGGATAGGAACGAAGTTCCTTATTATAAAAATATTAGTTTTAAGTTCTATTCGAGGTATAAAGAAAATAAAACTGGAGGTTTCGCAACAACCCACGATCATTCGGTAACGTGCGAACTTATTGTGGTACACTTCATTCACGGTTGTTTGCATAAGAGTTAGTGTATCTGAGATCGTGGTCAATAAATGATAAAAAAATATGTTATTTTTTGTACGTTATTACTAGTCGTACACTGTGTGCATTACTTATAAAAATCTTACGTTACGGACGTTTTTCCCGGTTAGTGTACCCTTCCGCATCGTCCCATAAGGAACTTCGTTCCAAAAAACATAAAAAAAAAAAACTACAGAACCTCTCAATCAAACCACGCTACTAGCTACATTTTTAAAAAACCATTATCTAATTTCGACCATAACCATCGGTTTTGGAATTTCTAACGTTTTGTATCCATTAGCCACACACGTTGCTCCATTAAAACTATGTAGTTAAACGCATTGTGTAGTTTCCTAACTAATTACTAACGTTGTTTAGTTTGGCACTTTGACCGCGACAGTTCAATTTAACTGTCGCCGCTTTATTTTAACTGTGTTTTAGGGCTTGTTAAATGACCACTGCTATTTCAAAACTGTAACTTTGTACACGTGATCAGTTTTTATAAAAAAAATGTACTTAAATGTATTTCTGGCGGTTTTATTATCAACGGTAGGCAGCGGCTTGGCTCTGCTGAAGTCCATTGGCGACAGCAATCACTCACCATCAGGTGGGCTGTACGCTCGTCTGCCTACAAGTGGTTTCGCAGTGTATTGTATCAACAATACTGGTGGTAGGACCTCTTGTTACTGGTGGTAAGACCTCTTATGAGTCCACACGGGTAGGTACCACCACGCTGCCTATTTCTGCCGTGAAGCAGTAATGCGTTTTGGTTTGAAGGGTGGGGCAGCCGTTGTAACTATACTGAGACTTTACAACTTATATCTCAAGGTGGGTGGCGCATTTATGTTGTAGATGTCCATGGGCTCCAGTAACCACTTAACACCAGGTGGGCTGTGAGCTCGTCCAACCGTCTAAGCAATAAATAAATAAAAAATCATTACGTATATACTCGTACGGTGATGGCAAATTTATTTGTATTTCGCAATTATAGAAACAATGTAACAATTACAGCACTCTCTACGTTATGTAGAGTCCTAGAAACCACGCATTACTCCCCGACACACAGACACTCTACAACTCTACCGCAACTAATCTCACGTATGTAAAGTGTTTTAGTTCTTTCCGTGTTGTTGTTGTTCCTGCATACTACACAGTATATTTTGGCTATAGAGTAGCAATTATGATTAATTGTAATTGTTCTAATCTGCGCTTTCCCCACCGTGTACTAGATTTATTTTAAACATGAATTGTGATTATTAACACGTTCACAGCAGGTATTCTATTTTAATGATGACTGTGTAGTCATCTCTTAGTCTCTAAAACTGGCAGATGCTCTTTCCTGACAATTTAAAAAAAATCATATTATCAGATTTTGGCACTACCTGCAGGGTTCAAAAATAAATCACAATCCCATCTAAGGACCAAATAAAAGCTATAGTTCAATTAAATCATTCCAGTCACTTAGACCAAGCCGCGTTCAGTAGCTTACAGAAGAGTTATTCGTATAGATCAGCGGTAGGGGAACCGGGGTAAATTACCCCAAATGAGGTAAAATGAAATTTTGGGGGGTAAAAATGAAACTTTTGTGAGCAAAAAGTATATATTGAACTGAAACTTCTTTAGAACCGTTAAATTGTTAGTTATTGTTTTCTTTTCAAAATTATCATGGGGGCTATAATACATATAAAAGACACTATAAAGAAGCGATTTCGTTTTTTTTTGTTCTTCGCCATGGGGTAATATCAATTGACGCAAAAGTATTTTGGGTTAATAATTAAAAAAAAATCCCGACCGCTGGTATAGATCAAAACCAACTGCAAACCGAACCGAACCGAAAGAATAATTGAAATCAATGATTTACAATAGCCTTATATCTTTCCAGTCGACATTTATCATACCTTTTTATTCACGCCCGCAATAATGCGTAATAAAACAGTAATGGCGACAGCGCACGGCGACCACTCACCATAAACCTGCATTATTGTTCGCTGATAAGAAAAATATGCAAAATGGCGGGTAAGTTATAACTTCGTCGAGTTTACAAACACATGTGCTACTGAGCTTTAGTTGGCATAGCGTAATGTATATCGTAGTGTAGGTACGAGTCGTCTGATAGAGGCCGAACAACGCCAAGAGCTTACCGTTGGAAACTTATTGGAAGTAGGACTAGTCACAGCGCTCTGGACGTGGAGTATGGGTCGTTCAAGAGTCAGATTATACTTTAAAAAAATCTATATATATATAAATGAATTGCTGTTCGTTAGTCTCACTAAATCTCGAGAACGGCTGGACCGGTTTAGCTAATTTTGGTCTTGAATTATTTGTGGAAGTCCAGAGAAGGTTTAAAAGGTAGATAAATATGAAAATGCCCGGAATTAAATAAAAATAACAGTTTTGTTTTTTCGTTTGATGTGTCCCCCGTCGGACGGATTGCTTTTGTTTGTTTTAAGTTTATTTTATACAAAAGTTTAGGTCTTTTATTTATCGATTGAGGCACTACAAAGTCTGCCGGGTCAGCTAGTCAGGCATAAATGTAGAGACATCCAAATGATTTCGGATTCTAAGTGGGAGAGATTAGTAATGCGATGATAGTACGTACTGATTAGTACCTAACATCACCCTGTCTGTTTCTTGCGCAAACCAGTCGTCTATTCTGTTATGAAAGGTAGGACTGGCGATTGTACTAAGCTATTGAGACCTAGATCTAATGTTTCAAGGTTATGCCATTCAATTAGCGATCTATGGCTTCCTGTAACCAGGTTATCTGTGAGCTCATTCCGCGGAAGTTGATTTCAGTCCTCACGTCCATAACATTCATTAACATTTAACATTTATATCATAGAATATTTGTAGCCATACGGATTTTGTGTATAGACACGGAAGGGACATTAAATTATTTAGTTGATAAAATTCAATTTCAGCGGAAAGAATTGTTCGACTATTATCACGATTCACATTCCCGATCCTGCGGACCAAATGGTAAACAGTCGACGTCACCCTAAACACGTCATTTCAGTTTCTCCCGATCCACTAACGGTGCTTTTAGGCTTTTAGGTACCGGTCACTGTTCTCGTCGAACCCGTCACTTGCGACGAAGGGCTTGGCGAGTAAATTAACCCACAGATACGGCCCACTGAGCTTCTCACCGGATCTTCTCAGTAGGTCGCGTCTCTTGCTAGGGTTAATGTTAGGAACGTCGTCAGGTTTGAGCCCCAAGAGCTACTTGTTAAGTAAAGCTGACATAGCCTCTCAAGGCTATCAGCTTAGGTAGAAAAAAAAGATGTGTGGTGTCATGGGAGACCGGATGGGAACGAGGTTCCTTATTATAAAAATATTAATTTTAAGTTCTATTCGAGGTATAAAGAAAATAAAACTGGAGGTTTCGCAACAACCCACGGTCATTCGGTAACGTGCGAACTTATTGTGGTACACTTCATTTACGGCTGTTTGCATAAGAGTTAGTTAGTGTATTGCGCAAACGAACGCCCTGAGATCGTGGTCAATAGATGATAAAAAAATATGTTATTTTTTGTACGTTATTACAAAATTAAGTCGTACACTGTGTGCATTACCAATAAAAATCTTACGTTACGGACGTTTTTTCCCAGCTAGGGTAATACTGTTCAAGTTATGTAAAGGCGCTGTGTCCGTTATTGCTTGCTGACATGTTCGGTCTTATTACACCGTACTTGAGCAAAGCAATAGCAAAAATGAAGCCAAAGGTTCGAGCGCTTCAAAGAACTTGAAACGATCGTTAAGCGCATTACCGCATGGCGTGGCAGCTTTTATTCCGACTTTTAGATTTCACCGCGCACTTTACTGATGTATTTAAATAGCTGTAAAACTACCCTTGAAGTTTAAAAATATAACGACGGTATTACGACAGCTAAGTTTAGTAATAAACATTTTTATAGGGTAATGTTTATGGATGAAAAATACAATTTTTACTGTGTCTATGCTGTATGAGTTGCCACCGTTATGGTTGAGTCGAGAGTATGCTTATGAAAATTTTAATGGGACTATGGTATAAACAGCTGTTATAAAAACTATAAGATTGATGTGTTAAAAAAATGCTTATTGAAGAAGGCTTTATATGGTGCTTGATTACACCAGAATATGACGATTGAGATATTTGAAGTTTTTCAATGTTAAAATTACCCTAAATTATTTTCACAGACGGATAAGAAATTTCCTTAAAAAAACAAAACCTATGAAAAAATAAACAACAGTATTTGCTAATCCAAAGCTAAATAACCCAAGTATTAGAATTTTATATTTAGTGAACTTACAATTTAAATTGAAAGATTTAAACAGTTAGTGGTTCCTCACTCGCCCTCTTGGGGTCATTGATCCCCTCTCCATAGATTAATTTTAAGTTAGTGTTTTATTTTTTTAGATAAATTTGGCTCCAACGCCTTTGGCATTGATTTTGCCAATGTCACAGTATGCACAAAAATGTCAGGTGCTTAGAGAGAAAAAAAAACGTAGTACAAATAAATTTGATCAGTTTTTCCATACGCGAATCTGTGATATTAAGAACAGAACAAACAAATTTATGTTAGACTAGCTGACCCGGCAGACTTCGTAGTGCCTCAATCGATAAATAAAAGACCTAAACTTTTATATAAAATAAACTTAAAACAAACAAAAGGAACCCGTCCGACGGGGGGACACATCAAAGGAAAAACAAAATTGTTATTTTTATTTAATTCCGAGCATTTTCCATATTTATCTACCTTTTAAACCTTCTCTGGACTTCCACAAATAATTCAAGATAAAAATTATCCAAATCGGTCCAGCCGTTCTCGAGTTTTAGCGAGACTAACGGACAGCAATTCATTTTTATATATACTTATGTAGACTAACTACTTTAAAGTTAAATAAAAGTTAGTGTTACATTGCGTTTTAAATTTCTTCTTGTCGGACCAAATCAGTGCTACCGTGACTTTCACGTCGTTATTAGCATGGACATATTATTATTTTACTTGATAGTATAGATTGCATAGTGTAATTTTAAACGAAAGGAACTAATTCCAAATTTTATTTTAACTAACATTGTAATTTTGAGGATTCTGACTATTTTTTAATCAAAATAACCCATCTACAAAAATCTCTCAATGCTGCTCGACTGTGTACAGCGTGCAGATAAAGTTACACCCATTAGGCCTTTGTATTGTTGAATACACAATAGGCAAACTTTGTTGCCACCGCTCTGTCTGCTACATCAGGCGATCGACGCGTGCGTGTGGATAGTAACATAATTATTGAAATAGACATATTGAAACTAAGAACGGAATGCTAATGAAGGCGGAGCTGAATGGTAGCGGGTGGATGAGAGCTCAGGAGCGAGTGTCGTGAAACCACGTACAGACAAGCGGAGTGTGTGAGAGGTAGTAGGTGTATATTAACTCGTCTTTATTCTTGTTCATAAAACAATAGAAGCAAGTAATTTAACGGAACATAAACGTGCAGGTGGCATCGACAAATTAACTGCCGCCCAAAGAAATAAGGCTCTGTTCTTTTTATTTCATTTTCCGAGCAGGTATGCATCGAGACAATTTATTTGGTCAATTAATCACGGGGTTATGCTTTGTTCCGGGACTCGGAAAAATGGGTTAATTTACAACAAACACGTAGCTTTAAGCTTCGTATGGGGCTTTGTGACGTAGGCAGATGAATGGACGGCATGCAATTGATTTAGGTAAATGTATGCGTGAAATTTAAGAATTTCATTTTTTTTGCCGGTTGATCTTTTTGCGCCATTTATTTTATTTGTAACGATTATGAATGCGGGTTCAGTAACCGATTATACTGTTAATATTAGTTTTCAGTACTAGGCTGCACTAAAAGTATCGGGAATGGAATATTTCCACTGTTCCTGTCATATTAAAATCTTTTTAATTGAAAACTCCTTGGTTTTAAAAATCGAATACCATTTATTTATTTAAAAAAATATTCTCGGTCTTGTCACGAGGTTTTGTCAAACTTATTTAGTCGTTGAGAAAATGGGATTGACTCGAGAAAATTCAAGAGCGATGATTTATTATGACATTCGAAGTGGTTTAACACAAAAACAGTGTGTTGACCGGATGATTTCTGCATTTGGTGATGAAGCCCCATCCAAAACCACAATTTATCGCTGGTTTGCTGAGTTTCAACGTGGACGTGTCAAGCTCAGTGATGATCCCCGTCAAGGTCGTCCAAAAACTGCAGTCACCCAAGAAAACGTTGATGCTGTGCGTAAGCTGATTGAGGAAGATCGACATGTGACATACCGCGAAATTCAGGCAACTTTAGACATTGGCATGAGTCAAATACAAATAATCTTGCATGAACAATTAAGTGTAAAAAAGTTGTTTTCCCGATGGATACCGCATTCGCTCTGTGAAGAGCAAAAAGCGGCTCGCGTTACTCGGTGCGTCAGAACTCTCGAAAGATTCCACGCAGGATCCTCAAATTCTGTATACAACATTGTATCAGGTGACGAATCCTGGATATACGCGTACGAACCCGAAACAAAAAACCAGTCACGAGTTTGGATGTTCGAAAATGAGTTAAAGCCAACAAAAATTGTTCGTTCACGGAGTGTTGCAAAAAAAATGGTGGCCACGTTGTCTCCAAAACCGGCCATGTTACAACTATTCCTCTTGAGGGACAAAGAACGGCTGGACCGATTTAGCTTATTTTGGTCTTGTATTATTTGTGGAAGTCCAGAGAAGGTTTAAATGGTAGATAAACATGAAAATTGTCGGAATTAAATAAAAATAACAATTTTGTTTTTCCTTTGATGTGTCCCCCCGTCCGACGGATTTCTTTTGTTTGTTTTAAGTTTATTTTATACAAAAGCTTAGATATTTTATTTATCGATTGAGGCACTACAAAGTATACCGGGCAATCTATTTCTATATAGTGTTTATAATTTTTTTATGTTTTATACCTTTTTTAAAAAATATTATGCAATTAATAAGATTTTAAATGAATCTAGAAAATCTAAATTAGATTCAACAAAAGATTCATCATCTTGTTTTTACGTGACGTTTCACTGAACCCATCGTACTGACTAATGCTGATTGAATTTACAATTCAAATTTTTAATATCTTCTTCAGTTATCATAGTTCTCTAGATAATTCTTATTCTGTAATTTCCAGACGATCCTTTGTTTCTGAACTGCAGAGTACAGTTATAATTAATCCTTGTAGATCTGAGCGAAAAGATTGCAACTCTTATTTTAATGTTGAATATTCATAATTATTGTTCGACTGTTTTTCTTTTGATCCCGAATGTCTTTTGTATTTAATAGTAATTTTAGCTTGAAAGGTATCCTTGCGTTGTTTGTTTCAGTAAGATTGTATTTATGTTTGCCGTTTATACTTTTCTTAATGTGTTATTATTAAACTTTGTATAGTTAATGTCGACTCTTTGTATTAGGAAAGCGTCAATAATAATATCGATAGTCACAGCCGAGCCATTGTTTTTCAGTCGCCGTAGCCTTTTTTTTTTTCGGGCCGTGGGCCGAACCTCCTTCGAGGTCCCCGCGCATAAGGGGCGCGCGGGGTATGAGAGACTCAACGATCTGCATGGTGTTGTGAGCAGACCGCGGGCCCAAGGATTATAGGGCCCACCCACTAAAAGTTGCCGTAGCCTAAAGGATAAGACGCTGGTCTTCAAGTGATGCGACTGGACTGGTGTTTAAATCCCGCACGAGACATGATACGTATTGTTACGCGCTGGAGTTCGGTATAAATAAAAATTCTACCGAAATACAAATTAATATTCTATTTAACTATATATATATAATAAATATATAATATTTAGTGTGGAGAGTTTTTAGCAAACTGTTATGTGTAAATGTTTTCAAGGTTAATAAATAAATTATTATTATTATTATTATTACTTAGAACACTTACAGAGCACTTTAGAATTCGTAATTACTAAGTACCATATTCTAAGTATGTATACATGTAATTAGCCTTCATTCCCGCAAAGAACCAAAGGGAAACGGGGGTGACTGAAAATCGGTGCTTTTCGATTTATCAACCTTGAACAGCAATAGGTGAGCCACCTCCTTTTGCCTTTTTCTCTTTTTTTCTTTTCTTTTCTTTTATTTGTATTTCATTTTATTTTCTGTGATGTGAAAGGCAATAAATGATTTTTATTATTATTAATTCGCTTCTTCCGCTTCGCTTCAGGTAATCCGTTCGCTGTTTCGCTTCGAGTAGTTCCGATTACTAACTGCCTCCGTGTCATCTCGGCAAGGCTTTTATAGTCGATAAAACATACCTAGAATTATCGAAAACATTCCTGATACGTTGAGAAGTTTCGATATCTGTTTCCGTTATTTGACAATAGATGGCGTTGTACGTCTCGGGCGTTCTCGATTTTATTAGTTCTTTTGATATTCGTTTTTGCTATTAGACGCTAGATGGCGTTGCTCTTATCGGCGACATAGTGTTTACGACAGACTTCAATGATGAAGAAATAGGGTCTTGTAATAAAAAATAAACTGAATATTTCTAAATTTGCGGTATTGATGGTTGGTCGTGTTGTGGATCTACGCGGATAGGTTCCACCGATCTGCTTATTTCTGCCGTCAAGTAATCCAGCTGGTCAGTTCGAAGAGTAGAGCAGATTTTATGCGACACAATCAAGACTCTTACCACAAAAACCTCTCATGGCTTATCAGGTACCGTTAACTATTATCATAAGACTAGCTTTTGCCCGCGACTTTGTCCGCGTGGGACAGTTCACAAATAATGCTTTATTTAAGAACAAATTTGGTTAGCATAAAAACGTTATAGTGAGCCAACCATAACATATAGACATATACTGTCGCGATTTTTTTTTAGATATTTTAAAGGGGAACAATTCTGTCATACATTATTTTAGCGAAACTTTAACCGTTTCTTCAGCGCACGCAGCGGAAGCTCTCAAAAGGAAAAAAACCCCGATTTTGAAACATTCTTTATTGGTGCTCCGCTTGTATTGGTCTTAGCGTATAGCGTTCCTCGAAAATGGGCTATCTAACACTGAAAGAATTTTTCAAATCGGACCAGTAGTTCCTGAGACTAGCGCGTTCAAACAAACAAACTCTTCAGCTTTATATATTAATATATCATAAGATACTCTTATCATACAGAACAATAAAAAATACGTATACTTTGCATTTAATTTAGCTACGTATTAAACATAGTAGCTGTATCGGAATCAGTGGATCTGTGATGGGGAAATGGGTCAGATAAACAAAACAATTAAAGTAAGTTTTTCTGTTTAATCCGTCCACTAATTGCTACGGAGTGACATGGCAGGCTGCTGACTCCGTTTCAATTAATTGTTCCTGTCTATTAGATTGATGGCTCTGTGTTTTAGTTTGTAGTCAGTTTGTAGTTTGTTAGGATTAGACGAAACAAAGAGTATTGAGGACAGTGGGTTGCGTCATCGCCTTATCGTTGCCGCCGCTGACTGCTCCCCGAATCCTGATCACGCAGGAGTCAGTAACCATCGATGCCCTAGAAACGTTCTAACGGATCAATCAAATAACCTTTGCATTAGACGCCTTCAACTCTAACACTAGGAGCAGGCTTAGGGACCCTGGTAACCGTACTCGTCGAACTCGGTAAAGAGTTCGACGTGCAACTTAACCCATGCATCAGCTCACTGAGTTCCTCGCCGGATCTTTTCAGCGGATCGATCGGGTAGTAGATTCATTCGCGAAGCAGCTGCTCTTGAGTTGTTAGGTCTCCTTTAGAGACGCTCGGGCAGCTGTTATCAAATCCCACCCCTCCTGACTGAGCTTTGGCTCGCCCATGTGTCCTGGTGAAACTTTAAAGGCCTACAGGCCACCAGTAATTCTTCAATCATAAAAAAAGAACAGTGGGCATGATAGCACTGAACGTTAGGAATAAAATTATGACTTCTAGCTTCTTCTATTGCTCTAATGAATTTCTGTTTGTATTTCTGAGGGTTGGATCAAACTAAAATCTGAACATCGGGGCCCTTGTGAGCTTACAGCTTCCCGTCAAATAGGATATCAGCTCATCTGTCATTTACTCAACTGTTATATTTATTGTTCGGAAATTGTATACATGCAAGCTTATCTTGAAAAATCAAATTTATTTTAAGATAGTTACTGCTACAAGCTTGAATAGATTTTCAACAATATAGGTCTCTAGCTTATGATGTTTAGATCTCTGATCAACAAAGGGGACTATTGTAAATGTGTTTTTGCAAATAAATTTCCAAAACTGGCTTAGATTCATTTCGCTACAATCTAAGATCGGATACAACGATGAAATTTAAAATCAGTTTCAATTAAATTATATCTTGTTTATTACAAGGCAGGCAGAAAAGGACTTTTTTATCATTAATTTTGTTGTAATTTTGTATTATCTAAGCCATCCTTCGATAAAGGCAATTTTATAATGCTTGGCATTTTCCAAATGGTTAGCGAAATGTCGAACGGTTTTTGTGGGCGAAAAGTTTCTGGTATAATACCATCAGCGAGGATACTTACTGTTCCGAGCTGGAGCTCTTCACCGAAATATTAATAATACTGAATACTAAGTATACCTGCCTATTTCTGCCGTGAAGCAGTCATGCGTTTCGATTTGAAGAGTGGGACAGTCGTTGCAACAATACTGACACCTTAGAACTCACATCTCAAGGTGGATGGATGGCATTTACGTTGTAGATGTCTATGGGCTCCGGTAACCACTTAACACCAGGTGGACTGTGAGCTCGTCCACCCATATAAGCAACAACAAAAAAATATTTAAGTAAACAAAAATAAAACAATAGCTTAAGTTAATGAATTTGGCATAACTCTAGTGGTCTCCTAGTTTTAATTGGATCGCGTAAGCTGAAGTAGCTGAGTGATGTATTGTTCGATTCCTATTCACTATAAAAAGTCTGCGCTTATGATACGGTACGAACATTTTAATTGCCTTACTTTGTTCTCGAAAAGATTCTGGAATGCTCGCTAAAAACATCTCTACATCAGCTCTACTTTCCGATGCATCATTTTAGAAATGTGATAGTGAATATTTACAAAAGTTTGTTGAGTAATGGGCAGATTTACCCAAGTATTGAATACGGTACGTTGATGCGAATTCGATTGAATAGATCTGTTCGAGACGTAAATCTGCAGTACTGCAAAAATGTAGCGACAGAATCCTGACTTTATCTTTGGGATTTAAGAGAAACATTTCACACTCAACGCTGTTTCACTCCCATAAAAGCGGCGGTGATAACGTATCTTCAAAAATCCCCTTATCTTAGCATTTTACGGTAAGCAGCGGTTTGGCTCTGACAATGCTGAAGTCTATGGGCGATGGTAAGGTACGTAAGGTACGACGTACAAGGGCAATAAAAATAAAATAAAAATCTTAGTATTTTTTTATTTCTTAGTTGGGAGGACGAGCTCACGGCCCAACTGGTGTTAAGTGGTTACTGGAGCCCATAGACGTCTTTTTTTTTATAGCTTAGATGGGTGGACGATCTCATAGCCCACCTGGTATTAAGTGGTTACTGGAACCCATAGACATCTACAACAATAAAAAAAAGATATGCGTTCTAAGGTCTCAGTATAGTTACAACGGCTGCCCCACCCTTCAAACCGAAACGCATTACTGGTTCACGCCAGAAATAGGCGCGATGGTGGTACCTACCCGCGCGTACTCACAAGAGGTCCTACCACCAGTAAAACGTAAATGCGCCACCTACCTTGAGATATAAGTTCTAAGGTCTCAAGTATAGTTGCCCCGGTTACCCCGCCCTTCAAACCTAGTATCTAAAGTAACCTTCACCCTAGTATCCTAAAGGATGTTCTAATCTTAACATTTTCGTTCCCAGGATTTCGATAGCCCACCAGCCAAACGCGACTTCAGCTGAGCTGGTGATAAATGACGTGAAGGCTGAAGACGAGGGGGTCTATCGATGCGAGATCACGTACCTGCAAGTAGGCGAGGACTGTAACACAGTGCAGGTTACCGACTTCCACACTTACAGTAAGTACATCCTAGTTATTATATGTATTAGACTTTGTTGTGATCCCGGTGTTGGTATTAGAATTCTATGTTGATATCTGTCGATGCACGGACATCGATGATCGCGCGGTGCGGGGTCGCGGCTTTACACCTTCTTCGACGCTTCGTACAGCAACGCCACCCGCGACACTTTCTTGTTACTCTTTTTATAAATACACCAATTAATATTACACCAATTGTCTAAGTACAGACCACTCTTTTATTATGTAACACCCCAGTCTACCCCAGAGCAGTCAAAAACATGGTCCTTCGAGCAGGATATGAACCAGCGACCTATCTGAAAGTTGAGGATGTGATTGCGTGTTCAATTAAAACTCGTCGAACCCAAACTGCGGCATATATTTATTTATCGAAGTACTCTAATGGTCCACATTTTGTGTTGTCATATTGTACCACAGTCAATTGGAGAGAGTTGATTTTTAAGGGCCTTAAGTTTTTTTATTGCTTATATGGGTGGACGAACTCACAGCCCACCTGGTGTTAAGTGGTTACTGGAGCCCATGGACATCTACAACGTAAGTGTGCCACTCACCTTGAGATATAAGTCGTAAGGTCTCAGTATACAGTTACAACGGCTGCCCCACCCTTCAAACCGAAACGCATTACTGCTTCACGGCAGAAATAGGCAGGGCGGTGGTATATGTACCTACCCGCGCGGACTCACAAGAGGTCCTACCACCAGTAATTACGCAAATTATAATTTTGCGGGTTTGATTTTTATTACACGATGTTATTCCTTCACCGTGGAAGTCAATCGTGAACATTTGTTGAGTACGTATTTCATTAGAAAAATTGGTACCCGCCTGGGATTCGAACACCGGTGCATCGCTCAACACGAATACACCAGACGTGTTATCCATTAGGCCACGACGACTTCAAAGTCACCTTGTCTCTCACAATCCAGCCTGTAGAAAGGGAAGGAAGACGTACTGGCGCCGTAACGCGTTACCTAACGAAGCGGTTTACCCTCCCATAAGAAGTTATCACAATATGAATTATCCATATAAAAAATAATGCACAAATTTTTTGAAGCATGAATGTACATCACCGGAGTAGAGTTCATCCATACTACCTGGAGCCACTGCGTTAATCCACAGTGCGTTTTCAGAGATCTTTATTGCCACGTACCATCCGGCTATGGAATGAGCTCCCCTCCACGGTGTTTCCCGAGCGCAATTTTTTTTTTTATTTTTTTATTGCCCTTGTAGGCAGACGAGCATACGGCCCACCTGATGGTGACTGGTTACCGTCGCCCATGGACTTCAGCAATGCCAGGGGCAGAGCCAAGCCGCTGCCTACCGCTAAAACTATGACATGTCCTTCTTCAAACGAGGCTTGTGGAGAATACTAAGCGGTAGGCAGCAGCTTGGCTCTGCCTCCTGGCGTTGCTGACTTCCATGAATGATGGTAACCACTTACCATCGGATGGTCTGTATGCTAGTCTGCCTGCTCGAGCAATAAAAAAAATTATTGTAAATATCAAACTTAAAAGGTGACAAGTTTGCAAAACAACAACATAATATCATATAAAACAAAACATTTAGCAAACACGAAAATATCCAAGATCCTGCAATAAATATATTGTTTCCATACAATTTGCTCACAATATTTCAAGTTGCAGTGCGCCCAAGGGGTGTGGTTTTTATTTATTTCTCGGTTTGCACCGTTGGCTGCGGTCCAGACTAAGATTCACCAACAATCTTTCTTATGGAATTGACTGCGTGTTGATCGATATTCTTTATAGCAGAGACTAAGTGTGCGTAAATCTGATCAGTGAATGATACGAATCAATTCAGAAATAGGATTCTTATAAAAATAACCTCATGCTAGGTTAAGTGTCAATTATCTATATATTAATAAGTAAAGCAAAATCTTTGTATCCATTTTTACGAAAATTGCGCGGACGGAGGAGTATGAAATTTTCCACACTTATAGAGAATATAGAGAAGAAATGCAGAATGCTAAATTTTTTTTAAATAATGCATAAAAGATACATTAAATCAATAAAGAAAATATTACACACACTACATACCATGTATTTGACACACGCACGCATGCATACTATTTGTTTATTGTCAAACTTTCTATTATAGTTTGTAGTCAAATTGACAGTAGATTAATATTGTTTGTCTTTATTAATATTTGTCTAAAGTGTAGTCTTGGTTAAATCTCGAAGTATAATAGTCTTTGACAATAGAGTTATAATAATGTACAAACTTACAATTCCAATTAATTATAGTCGAATTTCGACTACCAAGGGACCACTAGTATACTTGAATTATATATTGCACGATAGGTTCACCTTTTCACACACAACCAATCTCATATCAACACTTGCTTTAAGGATATTGGGTAAAGCACCAATAGCTTTCAAACGCGTTTTACTTCAAAAATTCACTTGACGATTTTAATTCCGCATTCATGTTGGTATATCTCTGACCTCTGATAATCACTATTTCCCGATGGGCCGTCTACGCAATAAATTAAAATTACCCTAAGATATAATAATTATTTTTTACTGATTGTAGGACCTCTTGTGAGTCCGCACGGGTACCACCACCCTGCCTTTTTCTGCCGTAAAGCAGTAACACGTTTCGGTTTGAAGGGTGGGGCACTTAGAACTTATATCTCAAAGTGGGTGATGCATTTACGTTGTAGATGTCTATGGGCTCCAGTAACCACTTAACATCAGGTGGGCTGTGATCTCGTCCATCCATCTAAGCAAATAAACTAGTTTATAATAAATTAGTCTAGTGATGTCCAGCGGTGAATCCAGCAAAGGTCACTTTAAAGGTGTAATGGTAAATGCATAGTATATGGATACATTCTAAACAGTACTAATTATACAGGGTGCTTTTTTTAAACTTTAATTAAAGGTAATAGTTTCATCATTGCCAATAGTTTTTGGGCTTACTTTATTCTTGCCCGGAGACCATAGATAGCTTGAATACCACTAGTCTTCATTTGATTCTGCACACAACAAAGTTAGTTAATAAACTATGTAAGGTATTTCCTAATACAGTCGATATAGTGAGTTTCACAAAACTGCTTATATGTTCAAGCTCTATAAATACAAATAGTAGAGACTCCCGCTCTACGGTAGAGTCAATCAAGCAAAAGGAAACGTATGTCTTATATCGTTATCGATATGAACACAGCGGACAATCACTCTGTAATATAACGCAGGGATGCGTATTACGGGGATAGATTATATCGATATTTTATAGAACTTAACTTATCGGATAAGCAAGCAGTGTATCGTCTGTCTTACCATAAAACATGGCGTGTTGAGAATTATGTCTCTTACTTACTCTTACTTATTCACACTCTCTTGTGTAAAGTCATTGCTGATATCGCTCTAATAAAATCGTAACTGTGTTAGTCTTGATGTGGTGTCTTCATTAAAGGCTTAACAGAAATAGGTAAGTCTTGGACCGCTATCCGTCCAAGACATACTTGCACACAATCACTATACTTAATGTCGTAAGGTGACCAGGATTAACACGGATTTGCTTGAATACTTATTTTTAAGTTCGCTATCCTTCTCTTGCCATTTGCTACCCTAATATACCAACCTTGATATAAAAGGTCAGTCTACATAATGACTGTCTCGCTTTTCTGCCTGGAAATTCATACGTTCCAGGCAGAAGAGCTGCAGAAATAGGCAGAAAACCCACCCAAGTAAAAGCTTATGACGTCAATTCATCTTAGTAGCTTAGCTTAGCTTAACATGTAAATAGTTATGGTATCCATTTTCTTGCTTGGACTAAATCAGTCATATCTCATACTTACCGTAGTTTTATATGACTGAGAGTTTACTGGTGGACTGAGAGGTTACTAAGGCCTTTCCAGTTTCACCAGGACAGGGGGGTAAAGGCTCAGCCAAGAGGGGTGGGATTTGCTAACAGCTGCCCGAGCGCTTTTGAAGGAGACCTAACAACTTAAGAGCAACTGCTTCGCGTACGAATCTACTACCGGATCGGAATCGCGACCCGCTGAGAAGAGCCGACGAGAAACTCAGCGAGCTGATTTATGGGCGCTTACGGTAGTATATGCACGGGATCTCTACGGAATCCAGTAATATCAGAATGCGAAAAATATATAAAAGTTATCGATAGTTGATGGTGTCGTCTCTACTGTCACCCAAGGCGCGACCAGCCGTTCTTTCCCACCGGGATATTAAGCAGGAACCGCCGCGGGCGTGCTATTCGAAATGTGACAATTTTCATCCCTTTCTCACTAATGCACTGCGAGATAAAGCACTTTATTTATTGGCTACGACGGACTGAAGTGCTGGAGGTAAAGTAATCCAGTGTGAATCTCAACTCACGGCCTCGATAATAATATATTTGATCGCTGTGGAGGCTATTGATATTTTTAGCTGTACAACTAGTTACAATCTCGTGGACGAAGCCTCATGCGCTGGACTGATCAGGTGAAAAACCTAAAACCCCACTTAACGAGTGCGTGCGCCTAATTCGAAAACTATGGAGAGCATCTGTCAGGGCTTTAATAAACACGAATTCCACATGACCACGACTGTTCTGCCAAGAGCTGCTGATTATGATGTGTCATCTAGTTTACTTTGTTTATCGGTGGTAGGTCTTATGAGCACGAGTAGGTACCACCGCCTTGCCCATTTCTGTCGTGAATCAGTAATACTTTTCAGATTCAATGGTGGGGCAGTCGTAGTACTATAAAATTGAGACTGAGAACTCGTATGTCACAGTAAGTGGCGATATTTGCTAATTTGATATCTATGGGCTCTGGTAAGCACTTCACACTAGGTGAGCCGTGAACTCGTCCACCGATATAAGCAATAGATAAATATATTGGTGTCTCTGGAAACGAAGTGCGTATGGGCGCAATGTTCCGGTCTAGTGGATATAAACTAATGACTGAAGGTGCGATCGTGAAATGGACATGATGAGATTCAAACAATCATTCAGAGAACTCCCCATGGAATATAATAGACACAAAGAGTTCTGAAGTCACTCCATAGAACCAGGGATACCAAATAATTCATCAAAACGAAAGTATTGCTTTTGGAGATTTACGACGAGGAGGGGAGTCCAGTTTGGAGATTTACGACGAAAGGGAAATCTACCACCGAGCGGGTGATATTGCTCGGTAGACCGACGGTCCTGGTGTTGTTGTTCGGAACTTGTATATATGCGCTTTATCTTGAAAATGTTGTAAGCGAGATTCAGGCATCTGTCAATTATCTTGCGTTGTATGATGGCTACCCGCCACATTGCTAAATTATCCCTCAAGTAGATCAACTGAATTTACGTTACTTATAGCCCTTATTAATAACTTAAAGCCAAATGTAACAATAAGCTCGTCCCACCGATACATACCGAAAGTCTCACCTCACTAGACGAGCTTGACCGCACAGCCCGTGTCTTGTAAAAATAACAAACGAACCCTCTCGCCGTCGAAGCCTTGTAACGCGATGATAAAGGCCAAAACACCTCTGGGCTTTTTCGCTTGAAATCTCCGAATTGCCGCGTTAATATTCGCGTTAAAGTATTAATTAAGGCTTCGGGGCTTTTTCGTGTCTGGCTTTTTTTAGCTCTCAATTATCCTTGTTTCGGAAGGGTGCTTCGGAAAAGCTTGCTCCTGGACCCGATACAGATTTATGAGGCTTTTGAAGGGAGCATTCTACTTGTGTAACTACATTTCTTTGCAACATGATTCTATTGCAAACGAGTCTTTAGAGGAGTAATAGTAATAATAACCACCATCAGCGGCAATATATTTATGTAAACTGTATTTTTTATGATTTTTTTTTTAAATGTTCAATAATTTAACGGCCGTCTGGTGTAGTGGTAAGTGACATGGTCACTACACAAGGGTGTCGCAGGTTTGAATCCCGCCAAGGGAAGATATTTGTATGATAAATATAAAATGTCTTTTCCAGGGTTATGGATGTATATTAAATTAAATATATGTGTATAATAAAAATCTTACATTTATTTCCGTTATCTTTTTTTTTTTTTTATTGCCTTTGTAGGCAGACGGGCATACGGCCCACCTGATGGTGAGTGGTTACCGTCGCCCATGGACTTCAGCAATGCCAGGGGCAGAGCCAAGCCGCTGCCTACCAATACCTGGTACCTGTAACACAAGTTCTTTACGAACTTATCACGGGACTAGTTAACGTGGCGTGATTGTTAGTAAATATTTATTTACTATTTAATAATTAATAAGATTTTAATAAATATAGTGTAATGATAATAATATTTATTGATTTCCTTATTATTCGTTTAGTTCACAAAAATTGTGTCGGTTAAGAATAAATCTTTGATAGAGCTGAAGTCTGTACTGGGCTCAAATACTTGTATAACAAATCTTCAGACTCCCTCCTTAAGTGACCTACATACGTTGTGAGCGGATGTGTTGAGAGACTCCGCGTTTTCTTATTAATTAAGCGCACTTTGTGTGTGTGTGAATAAGTTTGGGAGTGCTGTATGATTAACAACTATTACCGTTTTTCTAAGTGCACGTATTCTGATTATCTTTGTTTATTATTATTCTTCAACAAACAACTAAGCAGCAAATTTGTTAGTTCGGCATCCCAGTCCGCCCTGGGTGACTTTTGTCTCATCCGAAACTTCATCATCATCATCATCATCAGCCTGCGGCAGTCCACTGCTGGACATAGGCCTTCCCCAAAGCTCGCCACTGAACCCGATCTTCGGTTCTACGCATCTACGATAGTAAACTTAAATGCGGGTTATTAAGCATCAGAGTATTTAGTCGATTCACATCAAACATACGCCAATAAAACCGAACACAGGATAATTTGAATTTACAATTGGACCAGAGTCGTTGTGCGACCCAAAACAAGGATTTTTGAATTGAGACTTCTTTAGGCGCGTTGAGAGTAAAATTTAACCCGCGACAGATTCGTTACGGCTAGAGAGAAAAGATACAATTTAGAACGAGCGAGAGTGAGAAAACAGACTGAACGTCTCGCGAACCACTCGACCGTAGAGAGAGGGAGAAAAGGAGCTAGGTCGTTTCTCTTATACACAGCATTCCCTATTGTAATAGAAGTTTGATTTAAGGATGAAAAAAGAAGAAAATCACAGTACTACACACCGCAAAAGAAATTTCACTTTTTTCAAGTGCACCATGTTGCACGCACTCCATTTTTTATTATTATCTTCAGTACGGGACAATGTCGGACCCGTTGACCTACTAACAAAAGATGGAATGGAAGAGTCTATTTTTTTCTTTGAACTACCTTTATTAAATTTCGCGGACCCTACACATCACAACATAGCGAGAGTGTCAATTGTTTTGTAATACCGAACATACACCCAACCGGAACGTTTAATTACCTCACTGAAGAAATGGGTGAATTGGCACCCGTATTTCACGTTCTGGCCCATAATTCGCCTCACCACTAGAGTGCGTATCATAGACACATAGTTCTCTATGACCTCCCTTATAGATGCGTGAAATATTCACTCATTCAATACGTAACAACATTAACTAAATGATGTTTATGAAAATTTGGCTTCAGACCGGCTCTCTTTATAAAGCGAATGATAAATATGCAACATTCTGCCCGTAATGGCCCATAAATGGCCCGCCTTTTATTGTTGAAGGGCCTGCGGGCCTCTTCTCCCAATAATGGCGCGGAGCGGGTTAGGAAACGGCCAACATTTCAGATAATTTATTCTAAATGTTTTTATTTATTACTAGCGAACGCCAGCCGCGCTTTCCTGGGACAGTCGCGAAATGTAATCACAAGAAATATACATTTAATCAAACGAATTCAACATCATATTCTATTAATACCATGAGAGAAAATATTACCGAAGCGCCAATATTAGGTGTAAACTTAAAAAGCAATCTTCCTACCAATCCTATTTCCTTCTGCAGACCTACTGCAAGAGATTTTAACATGGAATAAGTAGTGCCCTTGTACTTACTCTGTATCGTTATTGTCGTATTTCTTCTAATAACTATGTGTACAAAATATATTAAATAAAATAAATAAATAAAAACCAAATTAACATATTTTTTTTATTGTCTTTTAACGTGAAGTGACATGCCTGACGGTATTAGTTGAAGTCGCTGATGGATATTGGCATTTGGGTATTGCACACGCGAACCACCCTATAGGCCTTTAAATAGCCCTAGGGTTAATCCTTTAAAATATATTTTTAAACATCTTTGAACAACGTATCATAGTGCTCAGGAAAATACCAAGGATGGATAATTAATTTTGGAGCTGTATAAGTGTGGAAATAATGAGCTCTAGCGATATGTTGACAATCTATATATTAATACGTGAAGCAAAAACTTTGTATCCTTTTTTACGAAAATTGCGCGGACGGAGGAGTATGAACTTTTCCACACTTATAGAGAATGTAGAGAAGAAGTGCAAAATGGTAATATTTATTGAAAATAATGCATATAAGATACAATAAATCAATAAATAAAACATTACACACACTACATACCATGTATTTGACGCACACACGCATGCATACTATTTATTGTCAAACTTTTGTTCTTGACGTCTGTTGTCAAGTTGAGAATAGATTTAATATTGTTTGATTTTGTTATTATTTAGTGTAGTCTTGGCGAAATTTGTGATTATAGAAGTATAAAATACAATCATAATAGTGTACAAACTTACAATTCCAATTAATTATTGTCGAATTTCGACTACTGCGGGACCTCTAGTAACAATAAATTACGTATAAATAGTTAATATAAGATTAGATGAAATCCGATAATGCCTAGAATCTTATCGTGAACGTGAAACTTCATGTTAAAAAAACTAGCAAACCTCAAAATACTGTTAGTTTTTTGTGCAATCGTGTAGTGATCATAGCGAATTCGACAGTAGTCAAATCAAATGTCAGCAAATAACGCCTTAGTCGCCTGTATTTCACGAATATATTACTGTATTAAAAATTTTGTATTATCGAATCTATTCCTTATCTTCGAATACTTCAAAGGGTTGGAAGCAGTACAATGACAAAAAGCAGTGAGAGAGATTAAGAGATAAAAAAACTAGTTTTAATTTTCATTTATAACTAGCTGACCCAGCAGACTACGTAGTGCCTCAATCGATAAATAAAAGACCTAAACTTCTGTATAAAACTAACTTAAAACAAACAAAATGAATCCGTCCGACGGGGGACAAATCAAAAGGAAAACAAAATTGTTATTTTTATTTAATTTCGAGCATTTTCATATTTATTCACCTTTTAAACCTTCTCTGGACTTCCTCAAATAATTCAAGACCAAAATTAGCCAAATCGGTCCAGCCATTCTCGAGTTTTAGCGTGACTAACGAACAGCAATTCATTTTTATATATAATAATATATTTAACATAATACGCGAAAGCTAAAGAATATTGTGGACATAGCTTCTCTGCTTTCTATCATGTACATCTGCTATAATCATCTTTATATTCAGCAGCAACTTTAAAGCAATATACCTTCGCTCCGATCTGTAAAAGGGAGCTAGTTATTTTGAGTTAAAAAGCAGTTTTTAATCCACCTCAGCTTTGACTGCGAGCTGATAGCGTTTCTAAGAAAAAGTTCCTTTATACGTTACGATGTTTTAAAAGAATAAAATAAAACCTAATCGTATCGTTTTGCAGTATACTCGATTAAGGTGATGATAAGTAGTGGCCATTGTTCACGGAAAGCCGGTACAAAGAGTCGATATATCTATCACAGTATTCAGGATAGACAGAGAAGTCACTCATTTATTGCCCTTATCTTAATCATTTTTTCTTTTGCTACCTTCAGTTTGATAGAGGTCTATTAAAATTTATGTAACGGAACTATTATCCATAAACTTCAAGAAGTCCAACAACTCAATTCAAAACTTGAAAACGTATCAAATATCAATGACAATATAATAACTTTGTTATTTTGACCTAGTATTCTAACTAGAAACTTTTATTTGGCTAGCAATGGAAACTTTTTTTTTAATTAGTATTAATTCATTTATTTAACTTACCTGCTGATAAACAAAACACACGTGCACTGATTTTTACATCCTAAAAACTGATTTAAAATATCGGATCAATTAAAAATCGCATACCTCCAAATCGTATCGTCACATGTAAATAGTAGAAAAACTTTAAAGAGAATATTGATTTTCTGAGCTCGACACACAACCAACTCTGATAATTTTAATACACCCACCCGCCTACATCATATTTACCGACAACAGATGGGTCGCCTTTTTCAGTATCACTGTTTCATGCCACTAAGTAATTACACTCTATAGTTTTATTTGTAAAAGGTACATTATGCTAAGTCAAATTTTCATTAAATCAATCAGACTTACTACCAATTTTCAGGATCATAGCCAGATACGCAATATTGTCCAAATCACCTTTTTTATTGCTTAGATGGATGGACGAGCTCACAGCCCACCTGGTGTTAAGTGGCTACTGGAGCCCATAGCCATCTACAACGTAAATGCGCCACCCACCTTGAGATATAAGCTCTAAGATCTCAGTATAGTTACAACGGCTGCCCCGTCCTTCAAACCGAAACACATTACTGCTTCACGGCAGAAATAGGCGGGGCGGTGGTACCTACCCGTGCGGACTCACAAGAGGTCTTACCATCAGTAATTACCCAAATCATAATTTTGCGGGCTTAATTTTTATTACACGATGTTATTCCTTCGCCGTGGAAGTCAATCGTGAACATTTGTTTAAGTACGTATTTCATTAGAAAAATTAGTACCCACCTACGGGATTCGAACACCGGTGCATCGCTACATACGAATGCACCGGACGTTTTATCCTTTAGACCACGATGATGCTATGCAAATCTACTAGTCTAGCGATTTTTCAAGTCACGTAATCCATTCATCTAAAGCAGTCTAGATATCTACGCTACGTAATCATAATGGCTCTGTAGAACACTTATCAATTTGCTTACTTAAATATCAAGCTGACGGCGGATTTGAACCTGCGGTCTTAGGTTCCAAAAATCGCGTAATACCTCTACGCGTCTAGCGCGCAAGAACAATGTCAGATAATTTCGTTTAATTGTTTGTAACTACACAACGCGTTAGGTTCGGGGACATCAAAGAGGAGCCGCCCTTTGATCTCGCCACAGCGTAATAACAGAGGTGCTCTTATGACTTACGGCTCATACGACACCGTCTCATAATTAATTAATGTACTCTATAATATAATTATGTGACGACTTTACGATCTTTAGTTCGAGACGGGGCAAGTATCCACATATAACACGTCATCTATTAACGGTGCTTTTAAGTACCACAAGCACCGGACACCGTTCTCGTCGAACCCGTCGCTTGCAACGAAGGGCTCGACGAGTAAATTAACCCATAGGCACAGCCCACTGAGTTTCTCGCCGGATCTTCTCAGTGGGTCGCGTTTGCGATCCGGTGGTAGATTCCGCGAAGCACTGCTCTTGTTAGGGCCAGTGTTAGAACACTCACGGTTAGAGTCCCGTGAGCTCACATACACGTCAAGGAGAAGCTGAAATAGCCTCTCAAGGCTATCAGCACAGATAGGGAAAAAAATCCACATATTTCGGATAATTTCTTCGATTTCAATTTCATATTTTAAAGTTGGTGAAATTTAATGTAAATATTAATATGTGCGTTCTGTTATCTTTGCCTTTCGGGTAGTTTAAAAAAACCAGAAGCTTGCACTTCCAACACTAGCAAAAAGATATTCACTGTCTGCCACCAATATTGCCACTGTCAATCGCTGAGTTACAATAATCGCACAAGGAACGAAAATCAAAAACTAACGTTGGCAATCTTCATAAAAATAACGTTTAGTAAGACCAGATTAAAGTTCCTTTGCTTTTAAAAACAAATAAATATATTATTTTGGTGTAGCAACACTTTTTGCGGAGCTGCCAACGTAGGAAGGAAATGTCGTACATATCACGCGGCTCAGAAAAATGCACTTTTATACAAACGGTTTATTCGTGCTCCCAGGGATGGGATGGGGTGGCTTTTTTCGAACTGTTTCTGCTCAGATTTCGGGTTTCATTAGATCGGTGAACGAGATCACGGCCTACCCGGTTCAACTGATGGTAGATACCACGAGATTTGTAATTGAAGTCTCACTGGTCCCTTTAGAAATCTCGCCACCCACTACTTTTGAATTGGTGTACAAAAGTTACATGATCTTATCTTACTGTTTGAGGGGCGATGTTTACCCGATATTTCAGACTTTCAAGATATTCCCAGGAATTAAGAGTCCGGGGACGCCTTACCAATTACGACAACTGAGCCGGTCCTTACAGCACATGTTGTATGCACGGTTTTTAGAATTTGCTAGTTAACTCATCAGTCATCAAGTTTATTTTACTCAATTATGGCACTGTTGGTGAAGGTCGGAAACTGTTTAACATCAGATGGGTCCCCTGCATCGTCTTTTTATTTATTTATTGCATAAATTGGTGGACGAGCTCACAGATCGTGTTAAGTGGTCACCGGAGCCGTTAGACAGTTACGACGTAAATGCGCCACCCACCTTGAGATATAAGTTCTAAGGTCTCAGTATTGTCACAACGGCTGCCCCACTCTTCAAACCGAAACAAATTACTGATTCACGGCAGAAATAGGCCGGTTGGTGGTACCTACCCGTGCGGACTCACAAGAGGTCCTACCACCAGTAAAAAAACCGTCTATAAAGGCAAAAAGATGTCCTACTAAATCATAATGTCTGGAGAGAACAACAAGGAATAGTTTGGACTGATTTCTACAACTTTTTACCCAAATCAGTTTAACTTAGAACTATTTAGATCGCACCAATTCCAAATAATTTCTTCATTATCTTTCACTTTGAATTTCCAGAACACGTTCTAGTTCAACAATATCTGATAAATAACAGCTGATCTTGAAATAATTACAATGGCTTTAGTGTTTCGATTATTTAAGGGATAAAAGTTTAAATTAAAATTTAATTCGTTGGAAAATTAAACTAAGCCCTTTTCAGATACTATAAGCTTAATTAAGCCCACTTCGTTAGACTTTTCAACCTGAATTATGTGTTCAACTGTGAAAATAAAAGCTGCATGTTTTGGAAAAGCCGTTTGATTCATTAGTGGTATTCTGCGTACCTTTAGGCAGCCTGAAGGGAATTTTAGGCTTTACAGGGTGCAATTTCGGTACGGTTGGATGGTGATATGGAAGTTGGACTTCAGTAGAAGACTGCAGGCAAGTTAGAGGAAGAGTCACACTGCCTCAGCCAGACCTATCACCAATTGTTTATCGAGGGGCAGTTGCGATTATGACTTTAAAATAACTCTCTACTCAATTACTAATTTTATTAGCTTTTGTGGGTAGATCATAACACGGCCACTACTTGAGGCCCATGGACATCACAACGCGTGTGCCGTCCACCGCCTTGAAAATGAGGTCGAATTTCAATAGGTAGAATGGCTGTCCCACCCATCAAATTGGAATGTTTCTTCGTGGCAGAAATAAATAGAGTGTAAGTATGTACCCATGCGGACTTAGGATACGCTTTAGCATTAGTAAAGGTTGGTCTTCGTATGTTGCGGCTTTGGAATGAGCTCCCCTCCACGGTGTTTCCCGAGCGCTATGACATGTCCTTCTTCAAACGATGCTTGTGGAGAGTACTTAACGATAGGCAGCGGCTTAGCTCTGCCCCTGGCATTGCTGAAGTCCATGGCGACGGTAACCACTCACCAGCAGGTGGGCCGTATGCTCATCTGCCAACAAGGGCAATTAAAAAATGGTACTACACTTAGATAATCTATTATTTGTTTTTATTCTCCGTTGAAATACTTAATCATATCTTACAACATCCACTCACAAGACGTGGTGCCATTCTATGCCAACGCGACACCGTACATTGGGCAAAAAAAGCCATTTCATTCGAGACAACAATATTCGAGACATTACCAACTATAGTTCAGTTAAAATGTATATGTTTAACATAACCAGGAAAGATCTCGGTGTTCGTCAGCCCTAGTTATACATCGCGGGCCGCGTTTGTACCGGAAAAGCCTGTTCCGGAACTAACCGTACAATGGTTATGATACATTGTGTTTCAGGCGATAACGCTAAAGTGATGTATTGTGCACGGAACGATTCACGCCCACTGAAAAAGACTTGACGATTGTGCAAACCGTACTTAGTCTCCCTAGTACTGCTATTTAACCTGCCTCCTTCCAATCCAAGAGGTTGAATAAAAAAATCGGTTGTCTGTAAAGTCGGTTTACTGACGATAGTTGAACGTGACAACGTCATAATAAAATACTGATTAAATGGTTTCATTTGTCAATTATCGCAATTATCTTTGCTATAAACAATTGCCACCACATTCACTTTTCACTGAACTTCATATTTGACGAAAACATGTATATTGTATAGCAGCTGTCCACGCGGATGCCTCGCTCACTCAAGTAGGAGAGAGACAGATGTCGAGCGCTGCCGAACGCGGAGGCCGATTGTGCCTCTTTGTCGCTCGTTGCGCGCTCTCGCTTGCACTTCAAGCCTTAAATGGAACGCCTCAGAGCGAGGTAACGCCGCATGGGTCATGTTTTTTCGTGTGTGCAGCCGGCTCCATCGAATTATAAGACGTTGTCACGTCAAAAAAAGTAACAATATGTCCCGTTTAATAAAAATACAGTTTAAATTTAATGAAAATAAATAATTTTGTTGGATATGAAATCTAAATTTTTTGATTTAAAAAACGGAAGCACAGAACCGATTCCTATGGGAATAACCTGAAAGTTAATTTGAATAAAAAAATAGCTTCCCAAATCGGTTCTCAAATGGCGGGGTCGCGAGGTAACAAACATAAAAACAACGACTGAATTGAGAACTTCTACTTCTTTGAAGTCGGTTAAAATTATTTACTCTGAAACTTATAGTGGATTTACATGGGAGGCTAGACTGCAATGTTGGCGTATTTTACAGTTTGGCCCGTCCATGCCCCTTTTGTGAAATGTTTGATCGCTAATTAGGCACCCGATCCCTGCATAGACGGAATTTTCGAAGGGCAAGGCGACCACTCATTTTAATAAGAGCTCAATTTCATGTCTATGATCTCCAATATTTGTGATGTTATGGACATGTGATGAGACGAAATGAAAATGAGGTTGGTACGAGAATGTTAACTATGAATGTAGAAGGATATAGAGGAAGAAGTAGACCTAAGAAGAAATGGATGGCTTGCGTGAAAGACGATATGGGTAAGAGGGGAGTGAGCGAAGAAATGGTATATGATATAAGAGTATAGAAGGAGAAAATATGTTTTTTTTTTATTTATTGCCTAGATGGGTGGACGAGCTCACAGCCCATCTGGTGTTAAGTGGTTACTGGAGCCCATAGACATCTACAACATAAATGCACCACCCACCTTGAGATATCCGATGAACCGATACGCATTACTGTTTCAAGGCAGAAATAGGCAGGGCGGTTGTACCTACCCGCGCGGACTCACAAGAGGTTCTACCACCAGTAAAAAATGTTGCGCCGACCCCAGGCGACCAGGAAGGATAATGATTATGATCTCCAATATCCTCCAGGTGTATGACCTCGTTAGCTCACTAAAGCAACGGAACCCTCAACTAAAATCATTTCCTATTTTGCGTTATATTATTGCATAAATCGTCGAAACATTTGCAATTATTCGATCGTTTACGTTTCTAATATTTCCACGTCTGCGTTCGTGCTGGCCTCGCTATCCATTGCGAAGCGAAAGATATTATGCGGAACACGTATCGATATGTATTCGATTTATCCAAAGTTTGTGCATGTGACGTGGAATGCATCTACGATTGCTAGCCACGGGTAATTAAATGGTTAAATGCCAAATTGGTACATCTTTGGTTGGACAAGCTCACAGCCCACCTGGTGTTAAGTGGTTACCGGAGCACACAAAATCTACGACGCAAATGCGCCACCCACCTTGAGATATAAGTTCTAAGGTCGGTGGTAGGACCTCTTGTGAGTCCGCGTGGATAGGTACCACCACCCTGCCTATTTACGCCGTGAAGCAGTAATGCGTTTCGGTTTGAAGGGTGGAGCAGCCGTTGTAGCTATACTTGAGAATTTGCTAACACTAGCTCTAGCAAGAGCAGTGCTTCGCAAAGTCTGCCGCCGAAAAACTCAGTGAGCTGTGTCTATGGGTTAGTTCGCTCGTCGTACTCTTCGTCGTAATCTACAAGTGACAGTGACCGGTGCTTGAGGGGCCTAAAAGCAGCGAGTAAATTGGTAATTTTTTAAGTACACTACACTGTTCTTCTGCGAAGTGTAAATACGTAAGAAAACAAAAACAGACTTAATAATTCGGAGCTTAAAGTCCGATCTCATCATCAGCCTTACAATAGGCTGAACTAGAAATATGCAGTATGCGAAAGCTCCAATTATTTCGATGTGGTAGTTATTTGTAAAAACATGAGTACTGGTGACCCGTAAGTATTTTCTTAAGTTTCACCAGCATAGGTGGGCGAGCAGAGGCTCAGCCAGGAGGGGTGGGATTTGCTAACAGCTGCCCGAGCGCCTCCGAATAAGACCTAACAACTCAAGGGCCGTTGCTTCGCGAATGCATCTACTACCAAATGAATCGTGACCCACTGAGAAGATCAGACAAGAAACTCAGCGGGTTGATGTATAGATCAGGTTGCACTTCGAAATCTTTGCGAGTTCGACGAGTACGGTTACCGGGGTCCCTAAGCCTGCTCCTAGCGTTAGAGCTGATGGCGTCTAATGCAAGAGTTATTGGATCTGATGGATCTGTAAGGACATAAACACGTCATAAATACGTATTCGATGTAACTTTTCAATCCGTCTTGGGCACTTTAATCCTCAGGGCATTTACGACAGTTACAGCATTACCGACGTGGATAGTGACAGTTAGCGGTAGTTTTGCGGTAGGCAGCGGCTTGGCTCTGCCCTTGGCATTGCTGAAGTCCATAGGCGACGGTAACCACTCACCGTCAGGTGGGCCGTATGCTCGTCTGCCTACAAAGGCAATAAAAAAAAAAAAAAATAGCGACAAAAACGTATTAAATCTAAACAACTGTACACAACCTTAAACGATTGGAAACAAAAATCATTTGTAATTGAAATACGCCCGCTTAATATTCACACGCCAGGTGTCGCTAGTATAATTGAAAGACTTCGCTCGGTCGCCATCTTGAGATATTCAATTTTTTTTCTTTGTTTTTTTGGCATGGTAAATATTGATGAATTATTGTTTTCTTTTGTTTTTAAAACACGTTTTAGATTTAGGGGCTTTAAATATGTGAAATGTGTGGTTATTCATAGTAAATGAATAATAAATAAATAAATGACTAAAAAATAAATAAATAAGTACTGGCGGTAGGACGTCTTGTGAGTCGGCACGTGTACCACCGCCTTACCTATCTCTGCCGCGAAACAGTAATGCATTTCGATTTGAGGGGTGGGGCAGCTGTCGTGTTGTACTATTAAAATTGAGACCTTAGAACTTATATCTTAAGCTGGGTGGCAGCCTTTACGTTGTAGATGTCTATGAGCTCCGGTAAACACTTAACAACAGGTGGGCCGTGAGCTTGTCCGCCCATCTAAATAATAATAAATAATTAAATTTTTAAGCGTAAACTACAATATTACGTTAAGTCTTATTTCTTTCCGTAAGTGTCTTAAGGAAAGCACTGAAAGACTAAGGAATTTACTAGAAAATTAACGGCAGCGTGAAATGTATGCGTGTAAATGTACAAAAAAAAAGGATTACATTAATAATAATTAATAAATATGTATTAACACATATTGGCATCGTTTATCGGATATACGGGTGATAGAATTGTGTGATCTCTCGCGGGTACCACCATTCTCTATATATGAGCCGAAATACCATCCAGTCCGAATTGAAGGGTGTCCCTTATTGCACGATATAATTAAGACTGCTCCGTTATCTCTAAGTTAATCACACTATTGCGTTATGATATTCATGGGTTATTATCAAGGAGGCTGTAATTCGTTATTTCGTTATGTTTTCCACATGGATATTACAACCAGTTAATTATCCAAGCTTAGCTTAGCTAAAGAAGGATCGATGCATTAGAAATGTCGTGCTGGAGAAGGATGCGTATATCTTGGACTGAGCATCGCACCATCGGCTCGATCCTAAATGAACTAAATATCTCTCAAAGGTTGTCGTCATATTTTGGACACGTATCGCGACGGCCAGCAGAGTCTATCGAGAAACTTGTTGTTCAAGGTAGGGTCAATGGTAAGAGATCTCGTGGACGAATCCCCATGCGCTGGACTGATCAGGCGAAAGATCTTACTGAAACCACACCTAACGAGTGTGTGCGCCGGGCCTCAGTTCGCAAACTATGGAAAACATCTGTCAAGGCTTTAATCAACAAGAATTCCACATGACCACGACTGCTCTGCCAAGAGCAACCGACTATGATGAGCTTAGCTTAGCTACGTATTATCTTTACTTATTATTATGATTTTAAAATTATCATAGAAAAGATTTAACAAAATTATCCCACCAACCAACATTCTACATCAATAACATCGGTGGCTCTGTCAATAGCATGACCGACTGAGTGCCCATTGGCGATTCTCGGCTAATAAAAAAAGCCTAAAAAAGAATTCTCATATAAGACTTTTATCGCGCAAATCCACGGGATACCTCAAACTCACCGCCGCACAATGCTTGAACATTTTTTATGCTTCCGTAATCTGAGGCGTTATGAACAGTTCACGATCCGCACTGTATTCGTGGTCTGGCTTTGTTATAAGCTGACAGCGATTTGGTTAATTGAATATATTTTGGACAGCTGACTTTCTGGTCTGTAACAAGAGTTACATCACGTTTTTTTTTATTGCCCTTATAGGCAGACGATTACACCTGATGATGATGGGTTACCGTCGCCCATGGACTTCAGCAATGCCAGGAGTAGAGCCAAGGCGCTGCTTACAAAATTATTTATTTAATATATACAAAATTATTACAAAGTTATTCGAGCTGAATATTTTAACATTAAATTCGGTTGGTTTAAAAAAAGCCACTGGTTTGCGCATAAGACAATATAGTCCCGTAATTAATTATGCAAGTGAATACTTCTGTATATATAAAATTATAGGTGTCTGCCGTTGTGAGCGCATCACGCAAAAACAGGTTTACTAATCTTGATTGTTTTTAATAGTTTTAAGACATTTGAACTACATTTAAAAGAAATATCAAAATATTTTCATATAATTTAAAACTTCAATTAATGAAGTGCATTATTGTAGTAATCGGTAGATGGCGCTATTAGTTTTTCGAATGACACTCACTGACTTCCATTGTTTAGTATTAAAATAAATTTCACATTAACTAGACACTTAAAATACGCCGTAACAATCATATTGATTATTACAGTACTAAACAGTGGACGCTACTGATTCACGCCAGTACGCTAAGGCAATTAATAGTCAATTTATTGCCATTATCTTAAAAATAAATCAATAGTTCTGTAAAAAGTAGATCTAAGAAAAGCACCGAATTTATAAACTTCGTAAAGCTTTTTATTTTTTATTGCTAGGTCGGTGGACGATCTCACAGTCCACCTGGCGTTAAGTGGTCACTGGAGCCCATAGACATCAACGTAAATTCCACCACCCACCTTGAGATATGAGTTCTAAGATCACAGTATAGTTACAACGGCTGCCCCACCCTTCAAACCGAAACGCATTACTGCTTCACGGCAGAAAATGGCAGGTGGGTAGTATCTACCCGTGCGGACTCACAACAAGTCCTACCACCAGTAAAAATGTCACGTATAGTAGCTGTGAGTTTTGGGACTCATTCAAAACATTGTGGTTTCGTGCGTACTAAACTTATTTTAGATCGAAAGCCCAACTGACAATATAAATAAACATTTGATACTCGATACATAAAAGCGCTTACCTCAGCAGTCTAGTTTCATAAAACACGTCCCAATTGTTCGTGAACAAGACCCCTTAAACTTGGCAACAACAATTCAGGACTACAATTAGGAATGGACTTCTTAAGCCCCGCTGAAGCATCTAATTAAACACGGCCGGTAATTACATGAGGTATAATGTCGTAAAGATAATCGCTCCCGCTACAGCTCGTCGTGAGTTTGGGTAGCCGTGTTATAAGAGGCCTCAGATCTTTTTGATTTGGAATTTCCTTTTTATGTTATATTTAAATTATTTGATGATTATATTATATTATTTTATTATAGCTGGTTCATTAAATTAAACGTTATAAATATTTTTCTCGTGGTTTAAAATATACGAAACTTCTTCATCTTTGTCACCACCTTATCCCACTAAGTGGGGTCGGCATGGAAAATTTTTCTATTCAATTCTCCTCTATCAGATGTCATTTTAACACTCAGCCCTATTTCTCTCATATCGTCATATCATCTCATTTATTTCAGCTCAATCATTTGAGAAGAACATACTATTTATTTTTCGAAAGTTCCATATTGGTTAAGATGAGAAAATCAGTCCATGGACTGTCACCTACTTTGAAACATGAGACCAATCTCAACTGCAAAGCTCTTAAAGCTATCTTAATTTTAATTCTAATAATCAAGTGAAATATGTCAGTCGATTTATTTTTCACAATCTCCCCCGCTACCTCTCATAGTTTGGACCAGCGCCGCCTAGGACGGTACGGTCATCGTGTGGGTCAACCGGTGTAATGTCACGTGAAATGAGTGTACCACAAACCTTTTCAATTTCGTAGGGGCGTCACGTGTGTGCTATCGATAAAATTCATGTTTTATTTATTTACTGACATTGTATATCAATTACGATTGAATGTGAGAATTTCGTGTGCATTGCTGGTGGCCTGTACGTTCAACGCGAGACCTGGGGCCAGTAGCATCATCTATACATATAATTAAAATTGGAGTATCTGTTTGTAATATTGAAATAACCGCTTTTTACTACATGCATATGAATATATATACGATACATACACAAAAATAATATTTTATACAATTTTTGTCTGTATGTCTGTTTGTTCCGGTTAATTTCTAGAACGGCAGGACCGATTTTGACGGGACTTTCACTGACAGGTAGCTGATGATATAAGGAGTAACTTAGGCTACTTTTTTAGACTAGCTTTGCCCCGCAGCGTCACCCGCGGTACGACAATAACCTCGGGTAACATTGCGGGACTTGACATTGACTTAACATTGAAGGGTGGGGCAGCCGTTGTGAAGGGTGGGGCAGCCGTTGTTGAAGGATGAGGCAGCCGTTGTAACTATACTGAGACCTTAGAACTTATATCTCAAGGTGGGTGGCGCATTTACGTTGTAGATGTCTATGGGCTCCAGTATCCACTTCACACCAGGTGGTCTGTGAGCTCGTCCACCCACCTAAGCAATAAAAAATAAAAATAAAACTCAACTATCAATAATAAAATTTGCGTTTCGGTTCGAAGGGCGGAGCAGTCGTTGTATTGTTACAAGTGAGACTTTAGAACTTATATCTCAAGGTGGGTGGCGCATTTACGTCGTAGATGTCTATGGGCTCCGGTAACCACTCAATACCAGGTGGGCTATGAGCTCGTCCACCCACCTAAGCAATAAAAAAAAGCCATAGACCCTAATTTAGTTACAGATGCAATTTGTGTGGTTATGTTTTAAATGCGTGCGAGTCGAGACCACGTTCTGCAGTCGTTTAAGTAAGATGAGATTACTGATCTTACGGACGGGATTAAATTATAGGATTAGGTCAAAGAAGCCGGGTCGCATGCATCTGATTAATATCCAGATATCCTTCCCTAATGTCTTGTAAGGGCCGCTGACCTTTTGTCTGTTATATTTTGAGGAAATGCCACAAATTTCACATGTATCCAAAATATATGATTAAGATTTAAAATTAGATGGACGATTTTGTCTTCTTTAACGGCCGTCTGGTGTAGTGGTAAGTGACATGGTCACTACACAAGGGGGTTGCGGGTTCGAATCCCGCCAAAGGAAGATATTTGTATGATAAATATACATGTCTTTTCCAGGGTTATGGATGTATATTAAATATATGTATGTGTATAATAAAAAATCTTACATTTATTTCCGTTATCTGGTACCTGTAACACAAGTTCTTTACGAACTTATCACGGGACCAGTTAACGTGGCGTGATTGTTAGTAAATATTTATTTATTATTTATTATTATTATTTATTATTTTCTCGGTACACAGAGGCGTGACTCTACTACTCACCATCAGGTAGCCTCTATGCTCGTCTACCAGAATAACATTCTGTTGCCTGGTAGATTATTGACAAGCACCATGAAAGTATCGATAACGTACCAACACTAGTAACGACATCGTATCAGGTTGTTTCACAGATTGTGATACTACCGCATACTAGATATACTTTATCAGACGTCAGTGGAAATATATAGGAACAGCTTCACGTTAATACTTCATAATAATTTTAGTGAATCTAAGTTTATGTTAGCAATTCTGTATTGTGATTTGTTCAGTAATTTAAATTTATTATTTTCAACAATATATATGTCAAAGCATAATATGTATACCAATATCAGCCAAACCGAACATAAGTTTTAGTCTTATCAATTCGTTATGGCTTTAATCACGTAAAACTAAAATCGATAATATATTTTATCGTGAATAAATTTATCGACAACGGCACCACACTAGGGGTCAGGTAACACACAAAATTCCCTCGACGCGTTACCGTCATCACACAGCCCTTGAGTATAATGAGAGAGCATTTTGACATGTTGTACGTACTTGCAAAAAGGGTTTCGGAGATTCCCAACGCCGTGATGATAATAATTTCACGGACGAACGGAAGTCGATGAAAGAACTGAAACTAGCAGCGTTTCTGGCCACTCCACATCTAAGTTTTATTTATTTATTGCATAAATGGGTGGACGAGCTCACAGCCCACCTGGTGTTAAGTGGTTTACGGAGCCCATAGACATCTATAACGTTAATGCTTGAGATATGAGCTCTAACCCACCTTGAGATATGAGTTCTAAGGTCTCAGTATAGTTAGAATGGCTGCCCCACCCTTCAAACCGAAACACGTTACTGCTTTACGGCTGAAATAGGCAGGGTGGTTGTACCTACCATTGCGGACTCACAAGACGTTCTACCACCAGTATTGTGTGCCGCTTGTGTGTTTTATCATCATCGTCATCATCCAATCCACTGCTAGAAATAGACCTTTCCATCGGCACACCACTGAGCACAGATCCTGGGCTTCTCTCATCCAGCTCTTGCCAGCCACTCTACAAGGATCGTCTCTACATTTTATTTCGTTTTATCGTGTCAAGTTTGAAAACTTAAACAGTCCTTGATTCAATAAAATCAAAACTTTTGTCTCAAAGCGGAAGACGGAAGCGGTCCCTTGTCAGCAATTAACACCTGTTGAGCTTATTTGATTAGCTACGCCATCAAAAACAAGACGAACTCATGAAACCCATCTGACTTTGGTTTTGATGGCATATCTACCTAGGAGATTAGTATTACTCTATAATCTATACTAATTATAAAGCTACAGTGGGTTTTACGGATGTTCCGTTATAACTACTGAACCATGCATCCGATTTACTTGAAACTTGGTATCCATGTAGAAAATACATGTGCTTAATGGATAGGCTAATATTTATATGAGTGTTAGACTCCCTACACCAGTTGCGTTAATGACGAGAATCTTTGTGGGGGTGAGAAATAATAATGTCAAAATTAAATGGTCAGCGAAGCGGATGGGTACAGCTAGTCATATATAAGTTTTAAGTTTTTATCATAAACATATAAGCTCTATATTTGTAATGAAAAACTAAGTAATTTGATTTTATTGGGCCATTCTGAAAAAAAAATTTCAATTCAAAGAGACAATAAAGTTGAAGTATTACGGTTAGCGTAGTATGGACATGTGATGCGTAGAGAAAAGATGCATGTGACTAGGAGATGTATGGAAATGGTAGTGCAAGGTAGAGGGGTAAGAGGTCGACCGAAGAAGACATGGATGGAGTGTGTGAATGACGATATGAGAAAGAAAGAAGTAAGTGTTGAGATGAAAATTCGCTGTGCTGACCCCACCTAGTGGAATTAGGTGGAGTAAAAGAAGAAGAATAAAATTGAGGTATTACAAGTACTTAGCGTTGCTGATGGAAATCGATCATCCCCGCTCATTTATATTGTTAATGTTATGGTTAAGCCTGCCTCTGCGCCATCACATTGCGTGAAACTTTGACTGAAGCTTTGCTTGAAGAATAAAGAAAACCTGAGTTCAGTTCGCAAAGTCAATCCAAATTTAGAATTACCGAGCACATTCTCAGGAAGGCCAGTCGTTTCGATATGTGTTTCCGCTATTTGATAATAGATGGCGTTGTACTTCTCGAGCGTTCTCGATTTTACTAGTTTCTTTGATATTCGCTTCCACCATTCGACGACAGATGGCGTTGCTCTTACTGGCGTAACAGTATGCATTTTACAGGAATAAAGAGATGCTTCTTTCACTTTCTGATCCATAAAGTATTAGCCGACTTGTAGATCTGTTGATACGAAAAATCACGAATCAGCGAATATAATATAATATTTATTTGTAAGCACAAATATACCCGCCGTTGCTCGGGTCATGTAATTTACCATGATCAAAAGTATGCGTTTCTCCAGATTCCAAACTTACCTTATAGGAATTTTCATCCAAATCCGTTGGACCATTTTTGGGTGAGTAACAACATTCAGATTTGTTATCTTCCCTGGAATCGTTGAGTAACAAACATTCACATTTGGTATCTGCCCTGGAATCGAATCACAGTCCCGCGTAATGGCCACCCAAAACGCCTTTTAAGTCAGGAATGCTTCTTTGCTTAAAATAAAAACTGGAGATTTTACCCTTCTTCGATCCATCAAAATTAAACTACCATAACGCTAAGACTAAGTGGGGGATCCCCGAAGATAAGAGCAAACGACGCCGCATTCCCCGGACAAATGGCTCGAGTTAAACCATCCAGGACATTTTTCTGATCCAAAATCGATTTTATTGGGCCAATTCTAGATATGGCTTCGAGAATTTTCTACAACGTTAAGCCTTCCTTTATAGGGCTCTAACCCTATTGTATTATGTCGAGTGTTGGGTGCTTTTGTTCGATAACAAATATAAGTAACTAAATTAGGAAATCTTAGCTTTTTTGTGTAGTTTTATTATTATTATTACCAAACTAAGTCCAGCTTAACGTGTTATAAAGACTATCAATTGGAGATTTTTAAGGAGAGAGAGAGAGAGAGAATACACTTTATTGCACACCAAAACACAATTTACATTCAAAAAACAATCAAAAAAGCAGATACATTTGTACAATAGGCGGTCTTATCGCTAAAAGCGATCTCTTCCAGACAACCGTTTAATTTATAGAAATTCTGGAAAATATAAAAAATATAGCAGGTATGTTGCGGTGTACTATAGATAATACATTATAGAAAATATATACATACATTAAACAAAATATATACCCTTTATATATAATATGAAATATATACCAATATTTATATACCAATAAATATTGGTATATATTTAAAGGAGCTTTTGGTTAAAAAATTTCAAAGTTTTCAATGTCATGACTTTCATAATAACTGTAATATAATAAAACTATCGTCTTTAATAATGAACTTGCATTTTATATTAAAAAGCAAAAGCATTTTATATTAAAAGAAAGCTGTGTTCAAGTCCCTCAAGCGGGACCCAAATTCACAAAGAAAATACTTAGCAAGTGTTGGCGAACAACTTCAAACAATTATAAAAATAAGTACATAGTGTGATAATATAAGAGAGTCGCAAAATTATAAAGTTTGAGTTTCAACATGACGTAATGTTGTAGTTAAAATCTGTCATGCATAGGGTTGGGTTTCAGTGGGGGGGTGGCTGTCTCTATACAATGTGACTTAAAGTGGTGGTATTCACGTTGCGATGTTTAAGAGCATTGATAATCACGCAAAATCATATATAATAATATATCGTCACGTGGATGTATCTCTATCTAGAGGATTAAAAAGAAGAAAAAAAATGTTAACAGATTGTCAAGCTGTCGTGAACAATAGCTATCTTTTTGAGTAGTGGTAGTCTAGATTTTGTTTATGAAGTAAGCATTACTTACTGGTGGCCCGAAGGCTTTTTCTTGTTTCACCACAACAGATGAGTGAGCAAAGGCTCAGCCAGGAGGGGTAGATTTTCTCGTTTCAAAAGGAGACCTTACATCTCAAGAGCAGCTGCTACACGAATGAATCTACTACTTTCTGGGTCCAAGCGGATAGGTAACAGTACCTACCTAGTACTAGTTAGAGCCCGATGTAAATCTAACATCTGTACAGTCGTGACAGGTAGTGCCAGAGAGTATACAAAGCTGAGATAAGCGTTCTTCCTCGGCAATGTTCTGGCATAGAGCCAACAGTGAAAGACAGTAAAGAATATTCTTGCACGTCATATCTTGTTTAGATAATCGTATCCACGATACGGAGCCGTTATTGAAATGTATTTCAAGTTTTGTTTTTTCGTAGACAGGTTAATGACTTGACGGTCGACGGTGCTTAATTATTACACGATAGATGACGGTATTTACTTGTTATTTCTTACAACTAGTCATTATGGAAATTAGTAAATTTTACGACATTGTTTTTGAAGTGAAAACTTCTTTAGAATCGTTGTGATTTCAAACCGGATGCAACGGAAAAAACGACAGGTAAGAGACATAAATACAAAAGAATGAGACAAAAAAAAATACATACTATTTAATACAGCGCCATCTGTGAGATTTTTTTAATACTAACGTGTGTATGAAAGCTCTTGTAGTGAATTTTAATTTAGGATTATACGTGAAATTAAAATATCAATTCACAGAGGGCGCTACCTTACAATTATTTACTAATGACAAAATTTTAAGACGTTTAGGATAATTGTATTTTAATTTTGGAAGGTTTCACTTCTACCACGTGTGAATTGCACACATGTATTTTTTTTTTATTACACAAATTTTCATTGCGGAAGACATTCGATAATGTGTGTTGGGTTTTTTCTATTGTCCTCAAAGGCAGATGATTATACGGCTCACCTGATGGTGAATGGTTACCATTGCTTATAGACTTAGTTAGAGCCTAACCATTGCCAACCAGGCAACTGGCAAGTACGCACTTGTGGACCTTGCTTGCGAAATCTTATCTATACGAGTACAACGGGCTTCTTATACTTTAGAGGACTGAAAGATGAATTTATTAATATAGTGTAACACTTCGCTCAATGTCACTAACCATATCAAATGTTTAAAAACTATTTAGTTCAAAATAAAGAACTTTATTCTGAATTAAAAAAAAAACACTATTAGTAGTTTAAATGTTAAACCTTTTTTTTTTATTTATTGCTTAGATGGGTGGACGAGTTCACAGCCCACCTGGTGTTAAGTGGTTACTGGAGCCCATAGACATCTACAACGCAAATGCGCCACCCAACTTGAGATATAAGTTCGAAGGTCTCAAGTATAGTTACAACGGCTGCCCCACCCTTCAAACCGAAACGCATTACTGCTTCACGGCAGAAATAAGCAGGGTGGTGGTACCTACCCGCGCGGACTCTCAAGAGATCCTACCACCAGTAAAAAATTAATTACATTGGACTGCATTGATGATCTAATTGCATTGGACTGCATTTTATTTCGTTGAAATAGGATTAATTAACAATATATGTTACGCCGGTAAGAGTAACGCCATCTATAGCCGAATAGTCGAACGAATATCGAAGGACCGAGTAGCTCGCTCGAGAAGTACAACGCCATCTATTGTTAGATATTGGAAACACAACACTCGAAACGTGTGGAATATTCTCGATAATTTTAGGAATGTGGCTATGAAAGCGTTGCAGAGATGGCACGCAGTCAGTGAGTAATCGGAACTATTCGAGGCGAAACAGCGAATGGATCACCTGAAGCGAAGCGGAAGAAGCGAATTGAAAATTTTAAAGTGTTTGTTGAGTGTTTTAAGTGTTCTAAGTGATAAATACAGTATTAAATTGTAATTCTTTTTTCCTCTATTTCTCCTACAATGCCTGTAGGATGTCCCTGGCCCTTAAAAAAATCTCTGTCCACGCTTAGGGTAGATTGTGAAGATGTTTTTTCTCCATCTCGTGGCGGCTCCCTCATTTATCGGTGTCTCGATACTCGATAGTTCTGCGGCTTGGATCCAATCCAATTTGAATACTAACTTCGGCATATAAATCTGTCTTTTAATGTTTAATGTCTAGATGTTTATATTAAAGTTCTAGTTTCGCTGCGAGCCCCGAAAATAATAATACGCTTTTCTGATAAATTTCTCCACATGTAGATTGCACCAAATTACCTGTCACCACAGACACAGGCTACACTTTATCTATCTATCTATATATATATAAATGAATTGCTGTTCGTTAGTCTCGCTAAAACTCGAGAACGGCTGGAACGATTTGGCTAATTTTGGTCTTGTATTATTTGTGGAAGTCCAGAGAAGGTTTAAAAGGCAGATAAATATGAAAATGCTCGGAATTAAATAAAAATGACAGTTTTGTTTTTCCTTTATGTGTCCCCCGTCGGCCCGTCGGACGGACTCCTTTTGTTTGTTTTAAGTTTATTTTATACAAAGTTTAGATCTTTTATTTATCGATTGAGGCACTACGAAGTCTGCCGAATCAGCTAGTCCTAATATAAATAAAAAATATGAATATTGTCAATAATACTAATAAAATGTATTCTTCACCGAATCTAAATCTATTAAAGACAAAAAACCATTTAGTTATCTTATAATTTTATTTTGAGCCATAAATTTTAGATGGCATCGCTTCAAAATCTCTTTGCTGATTTAAAAAAAAGAAAGCGTCTAATCTGAATGCTTTCATTTCCGGTAATAAAATATTTCATGTACCAGTGAAACACGGTAAAATTTATAATTTGCGTAATTACTGGTGGTAGGACCTCTTGAGAGTCCGCGTGGGTAGGTACCACCACCCTGCCTATTTCTGCCGTTAAGCAGTAATGCGTTTCGGTTTGAAGGATGGGACAGCCGTTGTAACTATCCATGAGACCTTAGAACTTATATCTCAAGGTGGGTGGCGCATTTACGTTGTAGATGTCTATAGGCTCCAGTAACCACTTAAAACCAGGTGAACTGTGAGCTCGCCCGCCCATCTAAGCATTAAAAAAAACACGGAAGGCTCTTAGATAGTAAGTTTTATTAAAAGTACTTACAATTTCTATTGACGAACAGCCCTGGACTCTAGTAGTGATTCACCGGTACTCGCAGTCGTGAGAGCGCAGATGACGTCACACCCCTCGAGTCGTGTATCTGCACAAAGTTGCTCAGGGTTGTCCCTTTAAACACAAACATATGACCAAACCTACCAGTACAAGGCCCTACTGTATTTTAAGAGCGAATTCAAACCAACCAAGCGAAGTAAGAAAATTATAAACACCGTAATACCGATGTCTTTGATGTGGCCACGTCTTTGGAATAACATTAACATTAAATAATCTCTTTTTAATATTAAAATAAAAAAAAAACATTCATTTTAATATTTGCGCATAAAGTTAAAAAGGGAAGTTGAAGATCATCAAACCTATGCAAATGAGAGGTAGGCAGAGACTGAATGCTAAACATAATTGTGGTAGCTTCTCTTTGACGACACCGATATGGAGGCATCTCATTATAGGCTCTGGAGCGTTTAGAAGCTACGACACGATATCGGACACGATATTTTCTTCGAACGTAAAACGATAAACCAGCTAATAAAGTTGTTGTTCAGTTGCTAGTTAAGATAACAGATGCATAGTAAATATCGTTGCAGAGTTAGGACATCAGGTGCAAACCTCAGTTACTGAAGGATAACAGCAAACCGTTCAAAGCACTCAATTGCTTTTTTCTCTCCTACCTATGCTTGCTAGCCTTGAGGGGCTATTTCAGCTTCGTCTTGTCGTGTAGGTGAGCTCACGGGGCTCGAACCGGGAGTGTTGCTAACACTGGCCCTAGCAAGAGCAGTGCTTCGCAGAATCTACCACCGGATCGGAAACGCGACCCACTGAAAAGATCCGGCGAGAAACTCATTAGCCTATGTCTAAGGGCTAAAAGCACTCAATAGCCAGCATCCGATAACTGTGTTTTCTTAGCATCACGTAATTTAGTAGTAATTTAAATAGTCACGTACATAATAATATACGCGTTAGATTATTTAACAATGTCTAAAATAGAATCACAATTTACTTCCTGATAATACCGTGTACCACTGTTTGGAGCTACTTCAAATAATAGATTTACGTCCAATAATCGACGGATATTTGTATACAATGGCCGCCTTGCATTTCAAAACACAATTTCATATAAATTGATACTTTTTTTTTGCTTAGATGAGTGGACGAGCTCACAGCCCACCTGGTGTTAAGTGATTACTGGAGCCCATAGATATCTACAACGCAGACGCGCCACCCACCTTGAGATACAACTTCTAAAGTCTCAGTATAGTTACAACGGCTGCCCCATCCTTCAAACCGAAACGCATTACTGCTTCACGGCAGAAATAGGCAGGGCGGTGGTACCTATCCGCGTGGACTCACAAGTGGTCCTACCACCAGTAAAGATCAATGAAATGAAATCATTATTTGTTTCTCTTTTGCTCTCAATCATTATTTATATTAGATCAAGTAAATTGGCACAGTGTAATAAGCGCCGATTGAAGTTTAAGCAACATTTTCCCAAAGCTTCACCTCAATGGACGAATGATGTACAAACACAGAAGACCGGCAATAATTTTATTTAAGCATTAAATAAATCGTATCGTAGAGTATAAATGTGCGATATTGATATCAATCGTATAATGATGGTACCAAGTCGACTCGCAATAACAATTCACTACATTTTAACGAGATGTTTTTTATTTGTTGGAATAGTATTTGAAAATTTACAAACGACTTCTGCGTTGAAGTTAATAAGCGTCGGGTAATAAAGAGAAATCTGACTAATTTTATCTAAATACCTTTTCTAAATTAGAATAGATATTACTGCTCTCACCCACACGACCGGGCGTAGCTAGTAGAATAGCCAACGAATAGGTAGGGAAAAAAGCAGAGATATCACCAAACACCTGTTTCTCATCTCGTCTTAGATATTAGATAAGATCGTATAAAATACGAGCGCATCATTGAAATATCGGACGTCCTAACAGAACATCGAGTTTAAACGCAAAAATCCCATTCGAAAATCTAGAATTCTGGATATGTACGTGTCATTGAATCTAGCCTGGACCGCAGCCAACCAGACTAAGCAATAAATAAATAAGAACCACGCCCCGGGTACACTGCAACTTGAAATATCGAGAGCAAATTGTATGGAAACTATATATTTGTGGTTTCGAAGCACTTGCTTTTGATGTATCGAATCGGAAATAGTTATTTTACGGGGTTCCACGTACACCACACTGCTATATTATAATAGTATAAAACAAAATAAATAATAGTTTAAAAAAAACTAAAAAACACGCTCTATATAAAATTCAACTAAAAATTTGAAAATAAATTTTAATAAATTTAAATTGAAAAGAGTGTAAAAAAATTATATTTTATTGTAAAAAAACCGTGGAGTGCTTTTTAAGATATTATTGAAATAATAGTTCTTCTACTCATATCTGTCAGAAAAATATTTATAACTAATAACACCATGCACCCCACACTTTTTATTTTCTATTTTTTAGTAGAATTTTATATAAAGCGTGTTTTTTAATTTTTTTTAAACTATAATTTATTTTTAATTTTTTTGTTGAATTTCAATTTTACCAACTTTTTTTTTTCAAATTTTTTTTTATTTTGAATTATTTTCGGTCTTCGATAAATCTACAAAACTTGAACGAAATCTGGGTGCTTAAAGCGGGTCAAAATCGCGTCTAAAGGAGTCAGTTACAAACATACAAGTGAAGTTAATATAAAGCTTGTAAACAAAAAAACACGTGTGGCACTCGGGGACTGCCGCGGTAAAGCTATTGCATAGCATTTTTTATCAACTTGTGCAATTATAACTACACAATAATGATTTAATATTAAAACAATAATAAAATGACATCACGCTATATAATTTATAAACATTCACAAAAGCAAAACATTAACTGTCCCATTCACACTCATAAGCTAAACTAGCGCAAGAGAGAGATGGGCAGACTTTTCATGATGCGCATGCAGTGCGACGTCACGTTGCGTGCTTATTCACAAACACTACACAAGCGCAACGTGTGAATGTGTTGAACGCGAGCTACATGGTAGGCGGAGGGGTGGGGGGTGTTAGGTTTTATTTTCGTTACGGAATTTCTTGATTCAATCGCCGTGCTCAAAGCCCGCGATAAAACTTATGTAATAGCTTAATATATAAAAATGAATTGCTGTTGGTTATTCTCGCCAAAACTCGAGATCGGCTGGACCGATTTGGCTAATTTTGATCTTGAATTATTTTTAGAAGTCCAGAGAAGGTTTAAAAGGTAGATAAATATGAAAATGCTCGGAATTAAATAAAAATAACATTTTTTCTTTGATGTGTTTGATGTGTCGGACGGATTCTTTTTGTTTGTATTAAGTTTATTTTAAACAAAAATTTAGGTATTTTATTTATCAATTGAGGCACTACGAAGTCTGCCGGGTAAGCTAGTAGCTTAATAAATAATAATAATAGTAATAATGACAACACTTTGGGCCAATCTATCCGATCATGTCGCAAGGTCCAAGCGTTTTTGTCGCGAAGCTATCACGAGCAGAACAGTAGTTGTCCCAATTCAGACCAGTCCATCAATTGTGCTTTATGTATCAAATTGGGTAATGGCACTCACGTTGTGACATGTACTTTGATAATGCCTTAAAATGAGCTATGCCGTACAGTTTTATGGCAATTTACCCACCAATTTCACCAAATTCAGCAGAGCATTACATAGGAGTCAATTAAATACAAAGATTTTGCATTTTACCAGCATGTGTGTTTTATTCTTCTCTTTGAGGATGATGATAACGATGCATAACACTATGAAGCTTGCGCAAGTCACGACTTGATACCGCTGAACTGACATTGCTATTCCCTGGCCATTGTCACTGTCCATAGACAGCAAAAAGTATGGAGTAAAATGACATGTTCCTATGACCTTACATTGTTTTTTTTTATAGCTTAGATGGGTAGACGAGCTCGCAGCCCACCTGGTGTTAAGTGGTTACTGGAGCCCATAGACATTTACAACGTAAATGCGCCACCCACCTTGAGATATAAGTTCTAAGATCTCAGTATGGTTTTACAACGACTGCCCCACCCTTCAAACCAAAACGCATTACTGCTTCACGGCAGAAATAGACGGGCTGTTGGTACCTACCCGTGTGGCCTCACAAGAGGTCCTACCACCAGTAAAACTGCGCTATAGTAATGACATACCGTGTTTTTTTTTTTTTTTTTATTGCTTAGATGTGTGGACGGGCTCACAGCCCACCTGATGTTAAGTGGTNGTGCTCCAGCACACCGCGCGTCACACACTACGCTTGTCTGTACGTGGTCTCACGACACTCGCTCCTGAGCTCTCATCCACCCGCTACTATTCAGCTCTGTGCTCCAGCACACCGCGCGTCACACACTGCGCGTGCCTGTATGTGGTCTCACGACACTCGCTCCTGAGCTCTCATCCAGTGCTCCAGCACACCGCGCGTCACACACTACGCTTGTCTGTACGTGGTCTCACGACACTCGCTCCTGAGCTCTCATCCACCCGCTATCAAGCTCTCATCCACCAGCTATCAATCATATCTGTATTTAAGCACACCGCGCGTTACAATGCGTTTCAAATAAGGATGTGCATGGGCCTATGCCATATTGTGACGTCATAGCTGTCAAATCGAAAAATATAGGTAAAGTCAGTAAAAAAGATAGGTATTTTAAAAATAATATTTATTTTTAACCCAAAACCTCACGTTCGCCGAATCCACTCATCCCACTGCTTGACCAATGATCATGATCGTCGCCTTTACAGTTCATCCAAATACCATACATCCATACAATCCAAATTTTAGGTCATTAAAATATTCCATTGGTTGAATGTTGGTAGAATTATCATCGTCTTCTATTAACTCTCGCTGCCAGTATTCATTTTCTAGACATCTGACATGCCTCCTAATCTCCCTCTGCCTGTCGTCTTTTGTGATTGAGGCTATGGCTTCGAGGGTTAATTTATCGATTACTGTGTATAGTTGGCGCACATTTTTGTCTGCCAACCTTCCTTTAACTAAATACCATACCTACTCCTAATTATTCTTTATTTTTTATTATAAACACAGTTAATATTACAGTGATTGCGATAAGATATAAAAATGGCGAGCTCAACTCAACAATTGAGTTATCTACCAGCTAACGATTCTTAAAGAAGGAAAGCTTTACATGAGTCGATAGAAGAATACAATCTAATCAATTTACTTATTGATACAATACACAATAACGATAATAAAAATAAAAAACATGATCAGTCACAATTGTAGGGTGGTAGTCTCAACACCTCGAAGCCGAGAGAATTATATAATTGGTACATTAAATAGGATTTTGGTCGTTTGTTTTTTTATATCAATTAGTCTCTGCCTTCATATAGCATGGCTCAAATTCAAGGTGTTGAAAGAAATAAAAAAAAGATTTTTATTGCTGTCCATACTTTTGCTATAGAGTTTTACAGATCGAGGTCATTGACGCGCATATTCTTATTTGAATCGCATTGTACACACTCCACTTCTCTGTACGTGGTCTCACAGCACCTTAACTCTCATTCCCGCGCTATACTGAAATTATTTAAAATAACACAGATAATAAAACATAGCTCAGATAACGGAGAGCCAGAGATGTACGCTTAATTAAATTTGGCAATATTGAGGAGAGTAAGCAAAACATGAAACTTGGTGGTAAGTTGGAGCAATAACATTGGCTAGCTTCAGTTCGGAGTACAGTAGTTATGTCCGCTAAATGAAGCGAGGGACTTACAAGTGTGCCCATTAAAAGAGCGAGCGAAACGCGCTGTACTATTTGTGGCTATTTAGAGAAGAGAACAACGTAATAAAGTTTTAAGACAATGTTTTGTTATTTTATCCCGAATGCTAGTAAAACAGACAACAACCCAAATGTTTTAGACAACAAAGTAAATATACATAGTCAAGCCTCGCGTTCAATCTACGTTTTAAGCTCCCTCCACAGCGTTCAAATCAGAACGCACGATCGAACAGTTTCGGTACCATAACAAATAAAAATGGAAAATAAATGGCCTACTGGATATTCTGTAACAATCTAGGGCCTAAAATTTATATTTTGTGAATTGTGATATAAATATTTATTTTGTTAACTATAACGGATTAACAAAATTAAATGGCCCACTTGGTGGAATATGATGATCGTCGTCGGACATATGAACGCTGACAATACCAGGTCGCTATCGAGATTAGTGCATTGATATATTTAATCAGTATGCCCAGAAAAGCTGAATACATGATGTATATAGTAACATTATGAAGTATACCGGTTTTGACAAGAACATATTGATTACGGTAATACCCATCAGTTTAGTCGAATAGAGAAAATGCAATAAAGCCATTAATATATTTCGCTCCAACCAAAAATGTCGCGTGGACATAATTCACCGCATCCACCATACGTGCTGTAAGCCTCAGCGATAAAGAAAACGTAATCCGACTTACTTGAACATCGTTTATAGAGAGATTGATTTATTGAAACAAAATCCTGAGAGCAAATTTTTAAGGATCTAAATTGCAAAAGTTGTTTAAATTTAAAAATCTTAATGCATTTCTGAAGCCATACAAAAACTTTTTGAGCCCTGCGTATCAATGATATGCTATCCTTCAATAGCAGGCATACAACGCGAATGACGGTACTGGAAATGCGCTTTAAGCCGGCCATCAGAGCTTTTCTCGAAATATTGTTCAAGAGAAATAATCATTTAGAATATTTTAGAGAATAGAGAATAAATTAATATGAATTCAATTGAACTTTTTGATCACACAGGTTTTTATGCGAAGAATGACCGCTTTGTCCTAGCACCACAATTTCAAAGAGTATTCCTAAAACCTGCTGAAAATATTAATGTGATTGGAATGGAAATATTTGTGCTCTACAAAACCCAAGTCCGGTCTCGGAATGCGTGCTGCTCCTATGTCTGGGTTAGGGCTGCCATATACCGGCTACTCCCATTTGAATCCATACAGAGCAGGGGTATTCGAATTGTGGATAAAATCATCCCTACAGATCGCTTGGAATATCTGAATCTGTGGGCATAGGCCCAGGTTTATGGAGAGTTATTGATACTGATAAACTAGAAAGGAAACAAGACAGAAGTCACAGCTCATTACATTGGTCCGACTCAACCGTGGTAGCTTTTTCATCCAAATTCAGTATACATGTCGCCTGTGATCGAAGTAGTTACAAGGCAATAAAAAGGTAAAGGGGAATCACGATCTTCGCTTTCCTAAACAACATTTTTTGCTACTGTTACTTTTAATAATAAAACTACCTTTCACATCATGATGCAGATTTTGTAGCACAGATCCTGATATAAATAACCCAATTACGCCTCAATTCATGGGCGTCGCATGTTTCGTGGCCCCACTACTTCTAGTTTTCATTAACCGGACTTCGATTTACTTCCATGTCGAGTTTATGTTGTTTTAAAATTAATTTTATGACCACGTACCTAAAGTTCCGGGAAACCGCAATGTTACGATTTCAAAACACTTTTCCGTGCATTTTGAATTGATCATAAATTTACGTATTATGTAAAATTATTTGCAGTCGAGTGTCGTAAAAGACAGATTCACGCGAGCATGTGTTGCACCGTTCTCTGACTATTATGCCAGTAATAGTGGGACATCATCTGAGCCATTGCTGATATGAGTACCATCATCGTGCCCATATCTGTAAATAAAATAAGTAACAGATTGATGGACCGCATTTCTTTTCAAATACTGGTCGTACAGTCTGAGCAAGCTACAACAGGTTTTCAATTGTCTTTAATAAAAAGCAAAAAAAAAACCAGATTCATCCACAATGTCAGGCTGTCGACCTTCTGTCCTAAAGTTTGGACAGTTTCGCCTCAGTAATTAGGGGAGGGCGATAAACTCACTTCCTTTATATTATTTAACTTCGTTCCATATATTTTACGAGAGAATTTGTAAGCAACTTTTGCTTCGTATGTTTTTTCTGGGATAAATTGAAAACTGGTCAGAAAAAATCATTATTCAAGATCGAACCAGGCCGTGTCAGGACCTAAACGGCTAGTGCCGTAATTATCTCTATTGTTAACCATCTGCGAGCGTTATGACGTATCTTTAAATGAAGTTAGAGTAGAGTCCTCAGCAGTAGGCAGCAACTTGATAGTACTTTACTGGTGGTAGGACCTCTTGTGAGTCCGCACGGGTAGGTACCGCCGCCCTGCCTATATCTGCCATTTGAAGGGTGTGGCAGCCGTTGTAACTGTACTGAGACCTTAGAACTTATATCTCAAGGTGGGTGGCGGCATTTACGTTGTGATGACCGTGCGTGATTTGTTCTCGGTTATTATTATTATTATTTGAATACCACTACAGTCGCTACATTCTATCAGACCTGTTAAGCATCAGATATCGGATTCAATGGAGTGTACGGGAGATGACATCACCGTTGCTATAGCAACAGCCAAGAAATTGCTTCGAACGTTACAATGTTTGATATCCATTCTAACGGACAGATCTACAAACTTCACAACTGCAGCTGAAAATATTTAAGTTTTAAAGATAAATAATAAAAATTTTGGCAAAACGAAGGACGCTTACTGAACTTTCGATATTGAAGTGAAACTTTGAAAGGGCGATAAAAATGTTCAAACTCAGTTTAGGCTGTAGCACTCTATGTTGTTGCTAATAAAGAACAAATTTGTGTATCAGTTTCAGAACATGCTTTGAGTTCACTGAAGCGCCTTGGAAATGTTGGGGAAGGTTTTTTTTATTCTAGTTTCCGATTCGCGTGTTACTTCCGAGAATGTAACTGTGACGGAGACAAATTCTGTCGCTTCGAGAGAAACCTTGGATAAAGAATTTTGAAACTCATTCCAACTTATGTGTTGTATCTCTATATCTGTATAACTAAGTAATCAAAACATGTTTAATGCTGATAATAATTATATTTGGCACCTATGCATCAGCCCGCTGAATTACTCGCCGGGTCTTCTCAGCGGGTCGCGATTCCGATCCCCTAGTAGATTCATTCGCGAAGCAGCTGCTCTTGAGTTGTTAGTTCTCCTTCAGAGACGCTTGGGCAGCCGTTAGCAAACCCCACCCCTGCTGGCTGAACTTTCACCCATCTGACCTGGTGAAACTGAACAGGCCTCCGGGCTACCAGTAATCCTTCAATCATAATCATCATCATCATAATCGATTGCTCTTGGCAGAGCAGTCGTGGTCATGTGGAATTCTTGCTTATTAAATCCTTGACAGATGTTTTCCATAGTTAGCGAACCGAGGTCTGGCGCTCGCACTCGTTAAATGGGGCTTCAGTAAGGTCTTTCACCTGATCAGTCCAGCGCATGGGGATTCGTTTACGAGATCTCTTACCATTGACCCTACCCTGAACAACAAGTTTCTCGATAGACTCTGCTGGCCGTCGCGATACGTGTCCAAAACATCGAAGAATCCTGGATTGCACTGTAATATATATATATATATACAGTATATTGATACGTGAAGCAAAAACTTTTTACGTGAATGGCGCGGACGGAAGTTGAAATTTTCCACACTTATAGAGAATATAGAGAAGAAGTGCACAATGCTAATATTTTTTTTAAAATAATGCATAAAAGATACATTAAATCAATAAAGAAAACATTACACACACTACATACCATGTATTTGACGCACATACGCATGAATACTATTTATTGTCAAACTTTTGTTGTTGACGTCTGTTGTCAAATCGAAAATGGATTAAATATTATTTAATTTTGTCTTCATAAATATTTTTTTATAGTGTAGCCTTGGCGAAATTTGTTATTATAGAAGTATAAGTCTTTGAAAATACAATCATAATAGTGTACAAACTTACAATTCGAATTAATTATAGTCGAATTTTGACTACTGCGGGACCTCTAGTATATATATAATTGGTAACCACAGTATTCATTTTAATATCAAAATTTCAATGACTGTAGCGTTCAAATCAATAACGAGTCGTGCGTCTGTTTGTAGTGCTCACTCGGTATACGTCATTAATGTTACGAGCCGTTTGTGCGCCATTGCTACTGCGAAGAACTCCTCTACACCGTAATTACTCGTATTTATATCGTGTACATATTGATTCAAAATATACAAGTGTAGTGAAAAAAAAAACAATTAACAAATGAATGTACCTACGTTTAAATAGAATTCTTTATTTTTTTATTAAAATGAATTTCCATTTAGAATTTATTATCAGTCAAATAGAAATATTCACGATTGACTTCCACGGTGAAGGAATAACATCGTGTAACAAAAATTAAACCCGAAAAATTATAATTTGCGTAATCATTGGTGGTAGGACCTCTTGGGAGTCCGCACGGGTAGGTACCACCACCCTGCCTATTTCTGCCGTGAAGCAGTGCGTTTCAATTTGAAAGGTGGGCAGCCGTTGTAACTATACTGAGACCTTAAAACTTATATATCAAGGCTGGTGGCGCATTTACGTTGTAGATGTCTATGGGCTGCAGTAACCACTTAACACCCGGTGGGCTGTGAGCTCGTCCACCCATCTAAGCAATAAAAAAGTCTTCACCCTCACTTTAAATTGTTATGATGTAATCAAAACAATTTTCAAACAAAGACCACCCCCCCCCCAACCACCCCGCCCCTTCCTAATCTGTTTTTTACCGAACTTTTTTTTTCATTCACGAACTCTGCACGAATTATCAAAGGATTACGCGAAAGTAGAAAGTGGCTTAGCCGAGGGTTACCCAAAACCTACATTAAGAATCGTGTTGCAACTTTCTTTGTAAAGATGTTTCTTAAAACGAAAGAGAGTGAGAGATAAAATATACACTTTATTGTACACCATAACACAATTTACATTCAAAAACAGTCAAAAAGCAAATAGATTTCTACAATAGTCCTATCGCTACAAGCGATCTCTTCCAGACAACCGTTTAATTTAGAGAAGTTCTAGAACATATAAAAATATAGTAGGTATGTTGCGGTGTACCATTGACAATACATTATTATAGAAAATATATACATACAGTAAATAGATATATACCGTATTACCCAAAGTATTTTAACATGAACCCGCGTACCGTTTTCAAATCTATACTCTAGAGTAATATATAAATCTACAGTGGTTTTTACAGATGTTCCGTTATAACTACTGAACCATGCATCCGATTGACTTGATACTTGGTATCGATGTAGAAAATACATGTATTTAATGTATAGGTTAATATTTATATGAGTTTTGGACTCCCTACACCAATTGCGGGGCCGTTAATGATGAGAATCTTTGTGGGGGTGAGAAATAATAATGTTAATTTTAAATGCCCAGCGAAGCGGACGGGTACAGCTAGTCATTGATATTGCCGTGCGTCTTGTCGTTGTGTGAGAATTTAAAGTAAGCCTAAAATGAAAGAACAAAACGCATTTCACTGTGGTTTATGCTCACATTGCATAATGCCGTCCCTAACTGACGTAACAGTGAAATCGTATATCATGCAATGCACGGAGATAATGAATATATTTAACGAGGATAATGCTAAGTGGGTATGGGAGCACATAGACATCTGGTGTTGGGACCTCTTGTGAGTCCGATTGGGTAGGTAACACCAACCTGCCCATTTCTGCCGCGAAGCAGTAATGCGTTTCGGTTTGAAGAGTGGGGTAGCCGTACTGACTCACAAGATGACCTGACCTACCACCATGCGGGTTTAATTTTTATTACACGATGCTATTCCTTCACCGTGAAAGTCAATCCTGAACATTTGTTAACTACGTATTTAATTAAAAAAATTGGTACTTGCTTGCCGGATTCGAAGACCGGTACATCGCTAGATACGAATGGACCGGACGTCTTATCCTTTAGGCCACGACGACTTCAGTTCGAAATCAAACATTGGACCACGTGATACAGGCAAACATGAGGCAAATGTTGTCCATAAGCCTATACCGAGTGTGGTCCTGCTCAAAATCGCCAGCCACTACTTGTCCGTTGGTAACTAACGAATGTTGACATTATCAATATTTCATTTTTGGAACAAAGTTCCTTATGGGACGCTGCGGAGGGGTACCCTAACCGGGATAAAACGTCCGTAACGTAGATTTTTCTATTTAGTTTGTTATCAACAGATGTCGCTGCACGTTAATTCAACAATTCCTGAATCGCGGTTCCCCCAGGGCGAGGCTGCTCCATTGCACTGCGGAGTGGTTGACCCATGCGATTATTTTTATTTTTATGAACGACCCGCCCTCGCTTCGCTTCGGAAACATTAAAACACACATGAAACCAAAATAAAAAAAATAAAAATAAATTTAAAAAAAGTAGCCTATGTTGATCAGGGACAATGTCGGCTTCTAATGGACAAATAATTTTTCAAATCGGTCCAGTAGTTTCGGAGCCTATTCGAAACAAACAAACAAACAAATCTTTCCTCTTTATAATATTAGTATAGATATAGATAAAAAAGTCATAATAAAAAATGTATATCCGAATAATTATTTTCTTTATACTTCGAATAGAACGTAAAATTAATATTTTTATAATAAGGAATAAGGAACTTCGTTCCTATCCGGTGTCCCACGGCACGACACATCTTTTTTTTCCTCTACCTATTTGCTGGTAGCGTAAGGGGCTATTCCAGTTACGCCTGGACGGATAGGTGACATTGCGTGTGAATACGCTTTAAGCACCTTACTGACTAATCTTTGAATAAAACATCCAAGATCTTCTTTTCTCGGTAACATAACTTTTCTTGTATCATCTTTGAATTGAGCCCTAAATCGTCAAAAGCTTTATATTAAGACTCGGAGCTTACTGTATCGAATTTAGTATTGTGTATTCATAAAAGTTTCTTTTTACCTTGAGTGGAATATGTTATTAGCTTAGAAAGTTTTTGGGGAGCTTTTAGAAAGTTTCAAGTATTTGTTGAATACTTTTTTCAGGTTGTTTCGGTCTGATCGATTATTTTTAGATAGAGAAGGTATTTTTAGCAAAGGTCTGTGGCAGAACTGAAGCCAGAGTCTATGGTAGGAGTGACACTAACCACAAACAATGAAGCTATGGTACACAAAAAGCTCCATTATTCCTCGTTTATGTCCGCATATTTGAAGGGTTTTAATTTCCGCATGTTTATATTTGCACAAGTTGTGTCTGTGATTTCAAAGACACTAAGCTAATATTGAAAAGTAACTTTTCGATCCTGGCTATTTATTACCTGTGGCCTATCGATGAAGTACATAGCTCACAAGCCGGAGATTGCTCTAATGAAAACGCCAGACGCATTACAAAATTTTTTTGCAAAGCTATTTTATAAGATTCATCTAAGAGTTTTTGGAATGAAGTTCCTTATGGAACGATGCGGGGGGGCACCCTAACCGGGAAAAAACGTCCGTAACGTAAGATTTTTATTAGTAATGCACACAGTCTACGACTACTAATAACGTACAAACAATAACATATTTTTTTATCATTCATTGACCACGATCTCAGAGCGTTCGTTTGCGCAATACATTAACTCATAGGCAAACAACCGTGAATGAAGTGTACCACAATAAGTTCGCACGTTACCGAATGACCGTGGGTTGTTGCAAAACCTCCAGTTTTATTTTCTTTATACCTCGAATAGAACATAAAATTGAATGGAACTTCATTGCTATCCGGTGTCCGACGACACCACACATATTTTTTTTTTTTTTTTAAATAAACTTGTCTGCTATCTATGCAATCCCGGTGATTTTTATTACCAGTGAATTTGAATTTTATAGAACAATTAATGAATTACCACAACTCGTGAAATTTCTACAACAATACCCGTAAACACTTTATCTAACGTCAGAAGCATTCGCCTACGAACAAAGCCGAACTACAATTACAAACGCGCTTGACAAATAGCGGGCCTCATAAACGCGCCGCAACTGACAGATGTCAGCGAAACGTCAGTTTTCGCGCCAATTCTGTAGTGTCATGGCGCCGGGCTCGATGACAGTTTAATGTGGATCGGTTTTGTTGAATTAATGTATGCGATTGGTATATAACGAGATATCTATTTACCTGATCTGAAGTGGCGAATGAATAGTACAAACTAAATCTATATCTATACTAATATTATTATATAAAGAGTAAAGATTTGTTTGTTTGTTTGTATTCAATAAGCTCCGAAAGTACTGAACCGATTTCAAAAATTCTTTCACTGTTTGTAAGCTACACTATTGTCGAGTGACATAGGTTATATTATTATTGTTATTATTATTAAGTTCTTTATTTCAGATAAAAATCCATATAAATGTTAGTAATTATATTGTAGTAATCCATATAAAAGTTATTTCTTAAAACTAAGTGTGTCCTTACACAGCAATAAAAGAAAACAATAAAAGAAAAGAAAATATAATATTTATTTTTAAAAAAATTATAATATTTAAAAAAAAATTAGGGATCCGCACTAAAATTCCAATAACATAACCCAAGGTGTAAAAAAATTTACCTAAACCATTCAACATAAACATTCAACACGGCAGGCAGAATGAAAACGCAAATATATTAAAAAAAACATATTTACAAACTTACGTCGAATCTCCCGCGTAATTTCACAGCTGTCACGCTACCGCAATACCTGTCAGATTTGACAGCTCGCATTTATTAAGTCTTTCACGTGCGTCTCGTTCGTTCATGAGTAGGTACCGTTAATATTGTTTTAGTGATGCTAAATTAAAAGCAGAAAGGTCTGATTTCGCATTTAAATCTGTTAAAAATATATAAACGGCTGTCTGGTGTAGTGGTAAGTGACATGGTCACTACACAAGGGGGTCGCGGGTTCGAATCCCGCCAAGGGAAGATATTTGTATGGTAAATACAAATGTATTTTCCAGGGTTATGGATGTATATTAAATATATGTATGTGTATAATAAAAAATCTTACATTTATTTCCGTTATCTGGTACCTGTAACACAAGTTCTTTACGAACTTATCACGGGACCAGTTAACGTGGCGTGATTGTTAGTAAATATTTATTTATTTATTTATCGGTACGTCGGAGACTACCTTCGGAGAGGTTACCGATTTATCATCGGTCAAAGCTGTCCTGATATACATTGATACAGGACCACAGCGGCGGTAGGGTATGCTGTACCCTCACCTATATCCCGCGAGCCCTAAGCGTGTACACCTCGAATGAGGTTCGACTCCACACCAGAAAAAAAAGTGTATATTGTGGTCTTGCGTGAATTTCGGTTCCAAGTTTAGGCCACGACAACTTCAAAAGCTTATCATTAAACGCTTTCTTTATTGTTATCTCGACGAATTAAGAAACTGTCCATCAGGTCTTGAGTAATTTCCGAAGCCTTTAGACCTCGCAAACTAAATACCACCCACCTTGACACACAGCGTCAAAATCTCTCCCACTCTTCAAGCCGGAACTGCTTAGCCCAAGAAAGAAACCCATGTGGATCCCCAATAAATCCCAACATCATACCATCATACCACCATTACATCACATGATGCCATTAGGTAGGATATATGCTCTATCAATAATATTAATAGAGTAGAAAATTATTTCGTTCTCTATCTTTCCGCAATATGGTTAAGTTAATGTTCAAATAGAAAAATCACCCGATAAAATCCACTCAAAAATAAAAAAAAGCTCCATCAGGACATATCGATATAATGAAAAGCTCTCTCTTCAAAGCCTTTGAAAAGTACAATATTAATAGAGTAGGACATTATTTCGTTCTCTATCTTTCCGCAATATGGTTAAGTTAATGTTCAAATAGAAAAATCACCAGATAAAATCCACTCAAAAATAAAAAGCTCTATCAGGACATATCGATATAATGAAAAGCTCTCTCTTCAAAGCCTTTGAAAAGTACAATATTAATAGAGTAGAACATTATTTCGTTCTCTACGTTTCCGCAATATGGTTACGTTGATGTCAAAATAGAAAAATCACCCGATAAAATCCACTCAAAAATAAAAAGCTCTATCAGGACATATCGATATAATGAAAAGCTCTCTGCTCAAAGCCTTTGAAAAGTACAAAGTAACATTCGCACAAACTCTCTTACAGTTCACAGCAAAGATAGTAATTAATAGTGTTGTTATTTAGTTATCTATCGACATTGTGGAGTGCTTTCAGCTCTGGTAGCCAATTAGAAGATGTGCGAAGAAGAAGTGCTGATTCTTCTCTGTAACCCGATATTCCGAAATTTAGTAGCTAAGGTAGCAATCTCTCGCTATCTGACACACATTTACACTGGTGGTAGGACCTCTTGTGAGTCCGCGCGGGTAGGTACCACCGCCCTGCATATTTCTGCCGTGAAGCAGTAATGCGTTTCGGTTTGAAGAGTGGGGCAGCCGTTGTAACTATACTTGAGACCTTAGTTCTTATATCTCAAGGTGGGTGGCGCATTTACGTCGTAGATGTCCATGGACTCCAGTAACCACTTAACACCAGGTGGGCTGTGAGCTCGTCCACCCTTCTAAGCAATAAAAAAAAAACTGACTTATTTCTATCGCGAAGCAGAAACTTTCTCTGTTAAATTCTAGAACATTCGTTCCTTTTATTTTATTGGCAGCAGTATGATTTTCTGCAGAAGAACACTACATTTACATACCTTTTCTTTATCCTACTTGCTAGAGTGAACATAATCCGTATCCATTTTATGGGATATTCTCAGTACAATCGGATGCCCATCCTGTCTTAAGTACACCGTCAGAGTATGATTATGGATACAGACACGTGTCTGCATTCAATTTTGCGTCTAGCTTATTAAAAAAGCAGTACACATTTAATAGTTAAACATATAAATAGACTAGCGGTAGGCAGCGGCTTGGCTCTGCCCCTGGTATTGCTGAAGTCCATGGGCGACGGTAACCACTCACCATCAGGTGGGCCGTATGCTCGTCTGCCTACAAGGGCAATAAAAAATAAAAAATAAAACTATATATTTCATCGACCATGTCCCATCCCTAAAGTCGGCCGATAAACATCTGATGCACAAAGTTAATTAAAAGTCAGCGATCCGTATTTTAAATTAATTAAATCTGATACAGTAATGTTTTCTTTAATAACTCAACGACTTAGACGAGAGTTTGTGGCTTTCACATTCGCGACCTAAGACTTCGGGGGTAGACAGATATAGATCTTATCATTTGCATCTGTGATTCTCGTTTTCATAAGCCGCTCGTAAAGTTTCTTGAGCAAATTTAAGATGTCCCCTAATTAATTGCCTCCATTTATATATCGCCTACATTAAAAGCTAACGCAAAACTAAAAAGAAAATAATAATTTTATTGTTACTAGAAATTCTGCCCACAATATATTTATCCTGGATAACTGGATACCTGGCTTTCACCCAGGAGGCTCGGGTTCGATTCCCGGTACGGTAACCAGCGGTAGGCAGCGGCTTGGCTCTGCCCCTGGCATTGCTCAAGTCCATGGGCGACGGTAACCACTCACCATCAGGTGGGCCGTATAATCGTCTACCTACAAAGGCAATAAAAAAAAAACATGTTGGTTGACCTACCGTAGTACGCGTTGCATTCCTTTCCCGGTCAGGCACCCTGGATAAAGGTATTTTAACACTCGGGACCCTTAAACCCAAAACCTTTTATTTATTTAATTTCCAAATATTTGACTTATAGCTGATCGCCCCTATTCTTGGCGAAAAATCTGTTTCATATTGACAAGTCAGTATGATCTTCAGGAATATTAAAAATCTTTTAGAAACAAAATTGATAAAGAATCATGAATAACAAAGGGTGATTATTATTAATGATAATTATTATGATCATATTATTATAAAAAAAAATGTTTGTTTGAGTTGAAACTTTGTAAGCTGTTGGTGGTACTTCAGGAAAGATTTTGTAGAGCTTTAAGAAAGGTACAAGTGGTTCTAAATATATAAACTTCAAACGGTTACTCAAAAATATACATAAAATTAAAAGTGTGTTAATAAATCTCTGACAAAAATCTCATGACATTTTTTTTTATGACAACTCTTGGCTCCCACAGGAGATACAGTACTCGAAGACTTTATTTACAACAAGAACTTTCCACGTCCCGAAACTATTTGGTTACCAAATATCGAACTTATCATCTGAAAACTTTAAGCCAAACCAAGCCTCCTGTTTCACCACGGAAATTTGTAACTTTTCATTTACAGATAATATTAAAATGTCAACGAATAATATCTCACTCGTCTGGGGACCACGAAAACTTTTTGAAATATTTGAAATAATAACATGAAAATAATGCACCCAAGATTACGTCGTAAAAGTACTTTTTATTGATCTACAAAACATATTTCTGGTATTGTACCACGGACGTACGATATCTGGTGATGGTGATGGGATACGTGGTACGCAATCCGTTTCCACATATCAGTATTGCATACTTACATATGTATATAATAATCACCGCGAAACGTGGCCGGTATTTACAAGTGATTACATAAAACCCAATCACATTATAGTCTGAGTACATTCGATTCTATAAATCAATACAAACAAGGAGAGTTATTTCGTAAAGCTTTGACTTGATTGCCGCGAGTTCTGACAAGTACTAGCGGAAAGAAAAGTTGAAAAATAATATAGATTTTATTGTTGACGCTACCGATTCATCATTGGTAATTCGATTTGGGGTTTACAACTCTGTAATCGAATTAATTAATAGACCCCGCCGTGTAAATGAGATAATTAGTAAAATAAGTTAAAGATTTATGTTAAATAGAATAATATGCTTTATCACGTAGCCTTTAAACATCAAATTGTAATTATTCAATCGTCGCGCTCGCGCTCCATTTAGTGTAGGATGGGTAAACAGTCTTGTCAGGTTGTCTATTTAATTATGATGTCAATCATATATGACACAGTAATCAAAATTTATTCGTATTGTAGTAATGGGTACCTGACAAAAGAGGGCAGCACTATAAAAAATGTAGTTCAGTCGCGGAACTAACATAAACAACTTTATTCAATTTGTATAAGTCGGACTAGGTGACTTGACGTGCTTTAGGTAGCCAGCTGCTTCTTCTCGACAAAATTATTAAAGAAGAGTCAGTCCCACCCAGAAAAACAATTGCCTCAATAGGCAAGGAGAGAATATCACTCAGTCTTACTCAGTCCGGGCAGAGGGGTTTCGCCGAGGCCCGCTCCGACGACCCCCACGGACATGCTTTAACAGACTGTTGAACCCATAAACGCAAACACACACACAGTCATCGCAAATGGAATGACGTTACTTATCTTAAAAAAAAAGGGTGGAAATCTAAATTGCACTGCATCATAGCCATCCTCTTCTCTAAATTCCAATGGTTTTACGATAGAAAATAGATATACAGTTGAACGCGAAAAGTTAAATCGTAACTAATACTCTTTCAGTACTAAGCTTTCATTTAAGCGGTAGGCAGCGGCTTGGCTCTGCCCCTGGCATTGCTGAAGTCCATGGGCGACGGTAACCACTCACCGGAGTTTTTTTTTGTCACATTAGAAACCAGGATTTATGATTTTACACCTTTTTTTTTCATTTTAAATCAGTATCATTCCGGAAACAATGTAGGTACTACTTGTACATACTATATATTAAAAAAAAATCCAAACTATTTTTCCAACGGTACTTCGAAATGAGTACTGTCGAGCGCATCGCAATTCCGTAAGTTCATTAACAGCGCCATCTGTGATTCACTACCGGAGTTAATGAGACCTCGCGTAATTAAACAGTGCATTCTGTTTTAAATTAAGCTGAAATCGGATGAAAATATTACTGATTCCAAATTATTCATCTAGTTTTTTGCTGATGACATCTTTTTCCTGTTTCTTTTGTTTCGTAAATGTCTGTAACCATGTGCAGGCTAGTTCGTAGTTTGAGAGCGTGGCCAAATCTTATAATAGTTAGTATATTAAAAAAAAGTTCTCGATTGACTTTCTCGGTGACGGAATAACATTGCGGTAATAAAAATCAAACCCGCAAAATTATAATTTGCGTAATGACTGGTGGTAAGACCTCTTGTGAGTCCGCACGGGTAGGAACCACAACCCAGCCTATTTCTGCCGTGAAGCAGTAATGCGTTTCGGTTTGACGAGTGGGGTAACCGTTGTAACTATACTGAGACCTTAGAACTTATATGTCAAGGTCGGTGGCGCATTTACGTTGTAGATGTCTATGGGCTCCTGTGACCACTTAACAGCAGGTAGGCTGTGGCCTCGTCTACCTATCTGAGCAATAAAAAATAATAACAATAATCTATACGACAGAATTAGCGGTAGGCAGCTTAGCTCTGATCCTTACATTACTGCGTCCATGAGCGGCGATAACCACTCACCATCAGATGGGCCGTATGCTCGTCTGCCTACAAGTGAAAATAAAAGAATAAAACAAGAATACGGAGGATACGACAACGGCTAATAAAGATATGGTTCAATGGTGGAGAAACATGGGAGGACCCTCACATGTATTAAAAGAAGCCCGCATTTCCTCTTAACTGATTACCGATGCCCGTGGACACCACTTCATGAATGCAAATGACATTTGCTTACGCTACACGTCATCTGTGTATGCAGGATTTTTTTTGAGATATACCTTGAGATATAAGTTCTAAGGTCTCAGTATAGTTACAACGGCTGCCCCACCCTTCAAACCGAAACGCATTACTGCTTCACGGCAGAAATAGGCAGGGTGGTGGTACCTACCCACGCGGACACACAAGAGGTCCTACCAGTATCTATTTCTAAGAGACCACGTGGGTCACCGGTGTCCTAAATGGCCTAAATGGCAGTTGGACTTTTCGATCGTATTTCTAACTTAAAGAGCTGTAGATTTACGAAGAAAGGAAGATCTTCCACCGAGCGGGTGATATTTCTCGGTAGACTGTCGGTCCGTATGTTGTTGTTTGGAACTTGTATATATGCGAGCTCATCTTGAAAATGTCGTAAGCGAGGTTCAGTCATTTGTCAAATATCTTGTGTTGTATGATGGCTACCGCCACAGAGTCTAACTGGGTCGCTCTTCAAAATATTACAGTAGAAACTAATCCATTTTGTTTTTTTTTCAGTCAAGCCTAAGGCGGTGGAGCTGATAACGGGAGAGAGAAAGATCCTAGTGGACGGTGAGGTCCTCGGACCGCTTCTGGAGCGAACAAAGATCAACATCAGCTGTATCGTGAGAGAAGGAAAACCACAGCCCAAGGTCGTGTGGTACTTCAACGGAAAGGAGAGACTTGACGGTAAGTTTAGTGTAGATTTATTTATTTTCGTCAGTAGACGTGAATAAAACCAAAGAGCTGAAACCAGCAGGATATAGTCGTGAAATGTAAACCAAAGTGGACATGCCATAGTCTCATCAAGACAATCCGTAGCAATGGCTTTGTGCCAACAATGAAACATCATTCCTGTCGGTCAGTCACAGCTAGCTGTACCGGCCGTGTATTCTAAGTCTAGTTTATCATGCAAGGATTGACAGCATCTGTCAAACGGCACCCCGCCGTGTGTTCGATACGTGTTTACGTCATGTCCGGTTTATTGACGAACGCGTTCCGTGTCCGGGTCAGAATGCAATTGTTCGTTAAAGCTTGTTTGATGTTCCGATGCGCTTGTAGAATCAAGAAGCTTTGAGGAGCGGACACATAAGGAATTACTCTCACCTTTATTACAAAACTAGCGGCCCAATCCGGCTCCGCTCGGGTCCGTAACAAAAATTTCAACGATATTTGACGTTGTTTTATTTTTTTAAATAAAAGAACACCTATTGCGGCATAACTACAATAGTTAGACATATGCTGTCGCGACAATTTTTATAAATAATAATATGTTCTACAAAGTCGTAGTAAATTATTTTATCATATCATCAATAGATTTCGCAGGGCACGCGATGTAAAGAACATTTTAGTTTTACATTATTGGAGTTTTACAATAGCAAAGATCCCTATTTATTTTCAAAAAAGATTATAGCCTATCATCATCATCATCATCATCATCAACAGCCCACAGTCGTCCACTGCTGGACATAGGCCTCTCCCAATCCACACCACTGAGCCCGGTCTGCGGCTCTCCTCATCCACTTCTTGCCGGCCACCGTGCGGAGGTCATCGCACCACCTACGTTCCCACGTTACGTCTTCCGCTGCGCGGTCTCCACTCGAGAACCCGTCTGCTCCAGCGATCGTCAGTCCTACGGCATATATGGCCAGCCCACTGCCACTTCAGCTTGCTGACTCTTTGAGCTATGTCGATGGCTTTAGTTCTCTGTCGAATAATCTCATTCCGGATTTTATCCTTCAGAGAAACTCCGAGCATGGCTCTTTCCATGGCTCGCTGAGCGACTTTGAGCTGACGGACCAACCGTACTGTGAGTGTCCACGTTTCGGCTCCGTAAGTCATTACCGGTAGGACGCACTGGTTAAAAACTTTCGTTTTCAGGCACTGTGGGATGTGCGATGAAAAGATTCCACGTAGTTTGCCGAACGCCGCCCAGCCCAGTTGGATCCTTCTCTTGATTTCCCTCTCCAAGCTGTGTTTACCCANAGTAGTAGCACTCATCAGGTCGCGTTCGCAATACGTAAAGGGTTGCTTACAATCGCGATATGCTTCTTGAATGTTTTTGTCATCCACCGCACGAAACAGAATGATGCTACTCTAGACTATTGACTCTACCTTTACACCTTATCTATGTGGACCATAATTGGAAAAAAATCAATTATTTTCTTTAAAACAATTCATAAGCTCATTACTCTCCGAGTATCTTGCATCATACCTAATTCTGAGTTTCTTTCATAATTTCAAAGACCCATCCAATCAGGAGGTTAGCTTAAAAAGGTATTATATAGCATTTGACTTCAAACGATTAAGAGACAAACTACATTTTACGGTCCTAAATTTCTCTCGGCCTACTTATTTATTGCCTGATAAGGTAGACTAGCATACGATCCGTCAAAGAAACCAGGGTCATCACAGAACCGCTACCAACTAGTACCAAAGCCATAAACTAGACGCGAACACTCTTGAACGCTTTTGACTGGTGGTAGGACGTCTTGTGAGTCCGCACGGGTAGGTACCACCGCCCTGCCTATTTCTGCCGTGAAGCAATAATGCGTTTCGGCTTGAAGGGTGGGGTAGCTGTTGTAGCTATACTGAAACCTTAGAACTTATATCTCAAAGTGGGTGGCGCATTTACGTTGTAGATGTCTATGGGCTCCAGTGACCACTTAACAACCAGGTGGGCTGTGAGCTCGTCCACTCATTTAAGCAACAACAACAAAAAATAGGCAAATAGCGATAGACTTGTCTCTGTCTCTTGCTGAAGTCCAAGAGTGACGGTAACCACTCACCATCAAGTGGGCTGTATGCTCGTCTGGCTACAAGGGCAATAAAAAAAAACTTCATTAAATTTATTTTATTTTATTGTGTTTACGAATCTAGCTTTAGTTATGTTGTAATTTCATTTGATCCATGTTTAAATTTTTAACTTATTAAATTAAACCAGCTGTGAGCTCGTCCACCCATCTAAACAGTAAAAAAAAACCTTTGTTAGTGACTCAAATTCATCGTATTGTAGTCAGGGCTAATCAACGCGAGACTATCAAGAAAACGAGCCAACAGATAATGGTAACGCCATATACGACTCCTCTCAAATCTACCTCAAAGACCGCTCTGAAAACACCGAAGAAGAGAGATCACACAGTTTCGTTCACTAGATTAATATTTATGAATGCAGCGCGTAGCTTCGATGCTGCGTTACAGTATATCACCTGGGATGAGATCTGCTTACAAATGAGCGCACGATAGAAGCTGAATGTTGGAGAATACTTTATGTACCCCTAATAATACTGGAACTCAGTAAGGAGAATTTGTTTGTTTAAATATTTCATGTACAGTTTCATTGGAATTTTCCTCGCTCATCCCAAGACTGTTTACAATGTGCATAACATATTATCTAATTCTTTTGTTATTGTCCGTTTGATGTTTCAAAGAAACCTTGTTAGTTTTTTTTTTCCTACCTAAGCTGATGGTCTAGTAGGTGAGCTCACGGGGCTCAAACCTGACGTTGTTGCTAACACGAACCCTAGCAAGAGCCGTGCTTCGCAGAATCTACCACCGGATCGTAAAAGTGACCCACTGAGAATATCCAGCAAGAAACTCACTGGGCTGTGTCTGTGGGTTAATTTACTCGCCGAGCCCTTCGTCGCAAGCGATGGGTTCGACGACAACGATGACCGGTGCTTGTGGTACCTAAAGCATCGTTTGTGGATCGGGAGGATCCGAAATGACGTGTTTTGGGCGCTTATTAGTCTGAATGGGGGGTCATAATTGCCACAAAATATTCCCACCAGCACCGGCAATAGCAATAACCAGAGCCTAATATTGTTTTTAACATTGTCCACCAAGATATGATAGTAAAACCAAAACAGTTTCTGTCAATGCAACCTGTCTTTTTTCCATTTTCCCCATTGTACGTGACACATCCTTTTTATCCGTGTGACGGCGTGGAATCGACTTATCCAACCGGCTCAATCCGTTTCCTAAACCAATTGGAGCGTATAGCCTTGTTTGAAATGGTTTATTGGGTTTTTTTAGTCGCAGATGTCCAGTCGTGCATCTTATAGTTGGCATTCAGTTTGCCTTTTACGCGATAATCCCGAAACTGGGCAAAGGTTGTGGCTTTAGCGGTATTTTTGAGACATCTAAGATCAGTACGGGTTCGCTGGTTAAAGCTTTTTACGTATTTTAATCCGATCGATATATCCACATATTCTTTTCCGTGTTGCTTAACGTGGCAGATACAACAAAGTCGTCATTACAAATCATTTCGTCATCATCATCATCATCATCAGCAGCATCTATCTAATCATCATTAGTTACAGCAACCAAATCGCAAGATTTAAAAGAACCTGCTGATTTTGAGGTCTTACTGTGTAAACAAAAAAAAAATTTAAGATCGAAATTTGAAAACGCCATTTAGTTCCAAATGGAAAATATTACCATCTTATTTGAAACTGCTGCATTAGAATGTATAATATAATCTGTGACAATGTAATTAGATCGTTTTAACATATCAATTACGTATAGAAATTTATAAAAATAAATATCAGATCCCATTTATTTCGACATAAAATCGACGGCAGAATAATTTTTGAAGGTCAAATTGTGGTAAAACCATCAATGGTTATACCAGATACCGAAACCAATCTACGTATAAATAATGTATGATGGTTGGTACATTCCGAAGCAACGCGAGTATTACCCAATGATTCTAACTTAAAATACTATATTATTCAAAACGTAAAAAAATCACAAGTCTCGCAATAAATACGACACGAATCCGAGAAAGTATTTACTCATAGCTCTACGTACCGTAAAATAACCAATGAAACGTTCCACGGAATAGCGTGCGAAGATTCATGTAACGCTGACGTCACACACACATGCTCCACATCTCATTGCGTATTCAGCACACGAGGCACGTGTCGGCTCGTGAGGCGATTCCCCTTGAATTGGCCGTTACAATACAACCGCTCTCGACTGTCATCCAATACCATTCAGCTACGTATCAATGTATATTGTAATTGCTGACGATTTAGCTTCTTTAGATTGATTGGATCGGTTTCAATGGTAATCTCTCGGCTATTCGTCGCATATTGTGCATTTGTGTTACATTGCTGGCTAGTTATTGTTCTGTGTATGTGGACACATATACATCTAATATCCAAGCAGCTAAGTGGTGTTAAGTGATTACCGGACCACATAGACATCTACAACGTAAATGCCGCCACCCATCTTGAGATATGAGTTCTGAGATCTCAGTTTAATTACAACGGCTGCCCGACCCTTCAAACCGAAACGCATTACTGCTTCATGGCAGAAATAGGGTCCCTGGTAACCGTACTCGTCGAACTCGACAAAGAGGTCGACGTGCAGCCTAACTCATGCATCAGCCCGCTTAGTTTCTCGCCGGATCTTCTCAGTGGGTCGCGATTCCGATCCGGTAGTAGATTCATTCGCGAAGCAATTACTCTTGAGTTGTTAGGTCTCCTTCGGGTAAAACAAATAGGGTAGTGGTACCTACCCACGCGGACTCACAAGAGATCCTACCACCAGTAATTACGCAAATTATAATTTTGCGAGTTTCATTTTTGTGTGATACAACAGACGAATGCTCCACAGCGCATGCAATAAATAAGACATACGCTGCATTTTCCAAATATACCAGTCCAGTATTCCGCCGATACATACGGACGTTCCCGAACTTAAAAGTTGGACGTCAAACTAGACAAATGATAAATAGTGAGCACGAGATATAAATAACCTAGAGGCAGTTCTCGTATGGAATCGTATCTCTATTTTTCAACGTCTACAAAGTAGAGTTTTATGAATTTTGACGTCCCGCTACGGACAAATACTCCGATGCATCAAGATAGATATTTCATTTTAAATAAACTAGAGGTCCCGCAGTAGTCGAAAGTCAACTATAATTAATTGGAATTGTAAGTTTGTACACTATTATGATTGTATTTTATACTTATATAATCACAAATTTCGCCAAGACTACACTATAAAAAAATATTAATAAAGACAAACAATATTTAATCTATTCTCAATTTGACCAGAGACGTCAAGAACAAAAGTTTGACAATAAATAGTATGCATGCGTGTGTGCGTCAAATACATGGTATGTAGTGTGTGTAATGTTTTCTTTATTGATTTAATGTATCTTTTATGCATTATTCTAAAAAAATATTAGCATTGTGCACTTCTTCTCTATATTCTCTATAAGTGTAGAAAATTTCATACTAGCCGTCCGTGCAATTTTCGTAAAAAGGGATACAAAGTTTTTTGCTTCACTTATTAATATATAGATGATCTAGTTTGTTTGTTAACTGAATATCTTATAAACAAAAGCGATGTAGAGTCATTTATGATGTATATTTTTGACATTCTCGCAATTATTAAAAATATTTTTAGTTCACGTTAGCTCAAGTTCAAGTGGCGATATAGTTGAATGCTTAATTTCTTAAACAGTTTCTTATTGTTTTGAAACAAAATTATCCCGACATCTTGTACAGTACCCGGCAATAAATATTGCACATCGACCGTGGGAAAGAGACGGTTAATTTTTGCTTCTTAGAGCGTTATATCTGTCGCACATTACATAATTGACATTTAGTTTCCATAGATACCGGATCGTTAGTCTTTCGTCGCACACAGGTAAAGCTATACAACAAATTAGACAAATGTCTCTTTCTAAAGATCGGTGTGCAATATTTGTTGCCTGGTACTGTATGTACCTGATCTAAGGACACTCGATTTAAAAAAAAAAAAATGTGTGTGTGCGATTCACACACGATAGAAGTGAAACTTCAGTAAATCGACAAAAGAATGAGATGAATATATATAACAAGGGTAGGATAATTACAATTAAAATAGTATGTATATTTCTGTCTCATTCTTTGCTGGCTTCATCCTACTCATTTTTGTATTTGTGTCTCTTACCTGTCGTTTTTTCCGTTGCATCCGGCTTGAAATCACAACGATTCTAAAGAAGTTTCACTTCAAAAACGTGATAAAATATTAAAAATCCATAATGATTGTTTTAATATACATAATGTCTATTATATTCAAGCTATTGTCGAATCATTAGACTAATTTTACTTGAAACCGCTTAAACCCCAAAAATAAACCGACCCGAATTCTCAGCCGTCCTGAATACCTCACATACTTGTTTGGTACCACAAAATAAACTTTAAATATAAACTGTAACAACAACGATAAGGTTTTTTAACGATATTAAGTAAGAATGTTTTAGAAGTACGTCCTAAATTCTTGTAAGCCGAAGTTCGAAATCCTTTCAAACATGTAAACGCAGGGCCGAATTAGGTGAAATAACAATGGAGGCTATTAAAATATGAATAGCAAATCATTCAAAATTTATAATGGATCACTGGTTCCTAAATTTAACTATTTATTTCAAATGAATTCAGAAGAGTCGATCAAAATTTTATTGAAAGTTTATGCCGACAGCAATAAATGAACGTACCTAAGAAGGTCAGTTCTGCTGATTCACCAGACTACAACATGTCCTTCGTCAAAGTAAATTTGATAAAGCCCTCACCGGTAAACAGTAACTTGAATGTTTTTTATTATTATTTTTATTGCTTAGATGGGTGGACGAGCTCACAGCCCACCTGGTGTTAAGTGGCTACTGGAGCCGATAGACATCTACAACGTAAATGCGCCACCTACCTTCAGATATAAGTTCTAAGATCTCAATATAGTTACAACGGCTGCCCCACCCTTCAAACCGAAACGGATTGCTGCTTCACGGCAGAAATAGGCAGGGTGGTGGTACCTACCCGTGCGGACTCACAAGAGGTCCTACAACCAGTAAAATGTGTCATTATTATTGCCCATATCCATACTCTATGATGACCACCTCGCGCGAGGCAAAAAAGTGAGCATTTGTCGTCTTTGTAGCTATAATACCAGTTAAGAAATAAATTAATACATTTGTTTTGTAAAAATTAAGACCCCTTTTAAGCCTTCAAGTACATCTCTGTCCTGAAAGGGCGCCTCGCGTCGGCTTCTGAGTTATCCCAGAAAATATTCAAGATAAATATGAAACGTTGAAAAATCGAGGTGTTCAGAAAAATGCTTTCGTTTTTCTAATTTAATATTAGATTATTCTGTTTCTAAATCTGACTCTTACAATCGAAGCTTTGGGTGAGATTATAAATACACGAAATTCCTTTAAAGGTTTCCTTGTAACTACTACGGATCCAGCTTAGGTAGGTAGGACCTCTTGTGAGTCCGCACGGGTACCACCACAACCCTGCCTATTTCTGCCGTGAAGCAGTAATGCGTATCGGTTTGATGGGTAGGGCAGCCGTTGTAACTATACTGAGATCTTAGAACTTATATCTCAAGGTGGGTGGCGCATTTACGTCGTAGATGTCTATGGGCTCCAGTAACCACTTAACACCAGGCGGGCTGTGAGCTCGTCCACACATGAACGCAACAAAAAAAAAATCTTCATCATAGTTTGGCAATAAGCTCTCATAGAACACAAGATATAATTTGAAAGATGCCTGAATCTTACAAACGACAATTCCAAGATAATTTTGCATACACACAACTTCGAACAATAACATTTGGACCGTAACGTTGGCCTAATGAACAATGTCGCCGCTTGGTGAAAAATCTTCCTTTTGTTCCGAAGAAACAAGGTCATCCAACGTAGCATCAGGTCCTTATGAACTCCCTTCCACTGTTTCTTAAATGCCACGACTTGACTTCCTACAATGCTTAGATCTAATAATAGCCTTCAGCTGTATACAGCAACTGAGATGTGCTCCTGATATTATTTGTAAATCTCCATGACAAAGATACCCGCTTATAATCTGGTCCACCATGAACTTGCCATTCGGTTCTAAAGATCTTTAAAGCAAGACAAGATGTACGCTACGTGTAGGCAACCTAAATCTCTTCGCTACGTTCAAATGTTGTAAATTATTTATTGTAATGTGTATTTTCTGTCGTTTTCAATTTGATTTCGAGGGCATGACAGTGATGTAAAGGCTGGCTATCCGATGCCTCCTGTCTTGTTGATATTGGGGCGGTGGTGCTCAAATTTTAAATTTTTTTTTTTGATATATCACATTATTCATAACATTTTTTTTTGCGGTATATCAGATTAATGATAAACAAAATTTAAAGTATTTTGTGGCTGAGACAGGACCTGCAAGTACTTCTTTAGATTTTCGTGTAAAGTTTCAGTTTTTTTTTTTTTTTTTTTATTGCCCTTGTAGGCAGACGAGCATACGGCCCACCTGATGGTGAGTGGTTACCGGCGCCCATGGACTTCAGCAATGCCAGGGGCAGAGCCAAGCCGCTGCCTATCAACGTCGTGCAAGTGCAATTGTCGTGCAAGGGAATTTGTATCAAGCTATTTATATCATAGTGACGGTTTGCTTAGGGGGCTTGTAAGTTAAATTATAAGTTAAATGACGTTGCATGAGACATAATCTCATAGCGAGAATGCTAAATTATTAATAAGTATATTTAAAGTTCGTAGGTTTTTAAAGTTTTTTTTATTCACGTCTAAACTTCGCGTTTTAATATTTTTAATTTTTACATGTGACGTCACAAAACTATTGACCCCCCCATGCCCCTTGTCACACTATGTCACATTTCGGTGATCCCCATCAACGTGTGATGTAATTTATGGATGACCCCTTAGGCATAATAATATTATATTCATCGATATGCAAGCCTTACTGGATGATCTACAGTTGAAGAATGCCATAGTTGATCTTAAGATTGACTTGATGAAAACCCAAAATCCGCGACCGCTAACACTGGGTACAAAACCAATATAGCGAGCGCAATAGTTCGCATTTCTAGCATCTTCACGCAAACCAAAGGAGCTGAAGAGGACCAGGCTTCTATAGCAGTCACAGTGTGGGATGACACACACCTTCACACATCTTTATGGCGACCCAAGAAGTTGATTCGCAGTGTTAAACTCAAAAATTATGTCCAATAAAACGTAAAATCTGTCGTCCTCTATGAATGCAAAACATGGAAGGTAACGAAAAAGACCACGCAGCTGATTTAGGATTATATATTTTATTTGTTTGCGGCGAATGCTTAGCAATTTCTGACCGGAGAAAATCTCCAACGATTCCATGTGGAAGACGTGTGAGAAATTCCAATTGACAAGCAGATTATACGTTGCAAGTGGACCATTCGGAAGATGGACCATATTCTCAGAAAAGGCCTGGACACATCCCGAGACATGACCTGGAGTGGACACCAAGTTGGCCCGGAGTGGACCCAAAGTTAGCCATCCCAAGCAGACCTGGTGACACATTTGTCAGTGGAGATAAAGACAATCGGGCTAACCTGGCCAGATCGTAGCCCAAAGCCTATCGCGATGGCGAAATACGATTGAAGCACTCTGACGTAGGACCTTAAATAATAATTTAAATAAATAATAATTTGGTAACACAGTACCAAGGTTTTCATGTAAAAGTATGTTGGTTTATGTATTGTTAGTAATTACATAGTTATAAATTTAATAAATTTTAATTTCTTTCCAACACAAAAATAAGTAAAACTACCTTAAGTTCTGGCAGTCTGACGTAGGGTTTTATCGCCGCCATTTGGTAGCGCTGCCAAAATCATTTTGTATTTTTATTGTTTATTTTAAATATAATTTGTAGGAAAATTTGAACACCACAGAAGCGCGCCTCAATCAAGCCCCACACCGTGGAACCGCGAATCGTCGATCAAAAGCGACAGCTGACGACCGGCCATTTTTACCGGGCTTTTGCACCGGTTTATTTTGAACCGGTTCTTTTTTCAAATATTCCCGGATCAACCGTGCGACTAGTGATTGGATTACAAGTTTTTTTGTGTGCTCTACAGTAAAATAAATATTTTGTCAATTCCGTGCGAGAGAAAATCACTCGTGAAAATTGAAGTGTCATTTATGCGAGTTTTTTTTTTTTGGTTTTGTAACTAGACGCACTGACATGCATTGAGTACCTGTTTGCATGTTTGTTTAGATGCTGATACGAGCACAAACTATAGTTAGTAAACTATACTTAGTTTGTGCCCGTTTTTGACGTGACAACGTCTTATAATTCGATGGAACCGGCTGCACGCACGAAAAAACATGACTCATGCGGCGTTACCTCGCTCTGTGTCGTTCCATTTACGGCTTGAAGTGCAAGCGAGAGCGCGCAACGAGCGACAAAGAGGCACAATCGGCCTCCGCGTTCGGCAGCGTTCGACATCTGTCTCTCTCCTACTTGAGTGAGCGATGCATCCGCGTGGACAGCTGCTATACAATAATACATTTACATATTTTTAAATAACTTATTTTAAATAACATAATAATCTGGTTGTATTACTACAGTTCCATTCTTAGCACTGAAACTAACCGAACCATAACTACTTTGTGGTAGAAATTGGAAACTTAAAACTTAAACCTTATAAGTAATTAATAGAATGGTACGTTGTTTGATGAATATTAAAGGATAACTGAAAAATAGTCCTATTAGTTTCACTACGTCAAGTACTTTAATAAATATTTCTGCAACTTCAACTTTCAAAACATCTCTGAATCCATACATTTCAACGTAAAACTTTCTTTATGAAACAAAACATCAAGACATATAGAGCGAGACAGAATTCTTCATAAATTCAACTGAATTAATTTGAATTGCTACGTTTCAAAGCTTTACTGAGCTTCCGTCGACTTAGTTCCTTCTGAAACGACACCCAGATAACGAAACTTTGTTAATTTAATAACTAGAACTACAGATTTAGAAAGTTCACTGTGAACGGGATTGTTTCCCTGTCACATGAAGTTATATGTAGTTAACAAGCGCATTCTCCGGTACACCACGTATGTGTTGTCTCGCGACACTCGCTCCTGAGCTCTCATCCACCCGCTACCATTCAGCTCTGTGCTCCAGCACACCGCGCGTCACACACTGCGCTTGTCTGTACGTGGTCTCACGACACTCGCTCCTAAGCTCTCATCCACCCGCTACCATTCAGTTCTGTGCTCCAGTACACAGCGCGTTACACACTACGCGTAACATGATATTGGTTAGAGGCTCGCATTAGCCCAACAAATATATTATAAATATAATACTGCTCATATCATGAGCAGCTGTTCAGTTGGGAATTATAGTAGCGTTGAAAATTAATTTAATAATAAACTCAAACTTTTGTTGATAACTTTAAGTGCGGTCGGTGGATTTTCGCCAAATATAATATAGGAGTTGTCACTTCTATCCCTCGGTGGGATTTAATTAAAATTCTAAATTAAAATGCCAATAGTTTATCGCGTCTGGTATGTGACTCGGATGTAGCGATTAATGGAAATGGCTTTGGCTCGCTGGAACTGGAACACGAAATGGCTTCGCCGCAAAAATACCTGGATGGTAGCAACTATCCACATGAGGGCCATAATATGCCACCAGTGATCACACGATTTCTACGGGTTTGATTTTCCTTACACGACGTTATTCCTTCCTCATGGAAGTAATTCATCCAATCTCCTTAGAGAAGTTGGTATCTGCTTGCGAGATATAAATAGCGGTATAGCAGTATGCTAGTCCATGGAGCATCTTCACTTTTAAGCTACGACGACCGTAATAAGAAGACAATTATTCAAAAAAAAAAACAACTTTATGAGAGACTTTGCTCCTTCGTTTTTTATCCTCGTAGGCAGACTATCATAGAGCCTATCTGATGGTGACTGGTTTCCGACGTACATGGACTCTATAATAGCACGTCCTTACGGATCCATCAGATCCAATAACTCTTGCATTAGATACCTTCAGCTCTAACACTAGGAGTAGGCTTAGGGACCCCGGTAACCGTACTCGTCGAACTCGACAAAGAGCTCGACGTGCAACCTAACCCACGCATCAGCTCGCTGAGTTTCTCGTCGGATCTTCTCAGCAGGTCGCGATTCCGATTCGGTAGTAGATTCATTCGCGAAGCAGCTACTCTTGAGTTGTTAGGTCTTCTTCGGAGGCGCTCGGGCAGCTGTTAGCAAATCCCACCCCACTAGTGGTAGGTCCTCTTGTGAGTCCGCACGGGTAGGTACCACCACCCCGTCTATTTCTGCCGTGAAGCAGCAATGCGTTTCGATTTGAAGGGTGGGGCAGCCGTTGTAACTATACTGAGACCTTAGAACTTATATCTCGAGGTGGGTGGCGCATTTACGTTGTGGATGTCCATGGGCTCCAGTAACCACTTAACAGAAGGTGGGCTATGAGCTCGTCCACCCACCTAAGCAATAAAAAAAAAATACATAAAAATCCCTCTCACTCGATTTCCTAATTCTAAATTAAGGAATTGTTGCAGGCTTCCGCACAAGAAGTATAAGTAGTTAGTGTGCAATGCAATTCTAATTTAATTAAAATTCAAGAGACATTCATTCTCCCTGGAGGCGACCATATCGAAAGTCCCATTCCAATTAAATTTAATTAAATTGAAATTCTTTAATTAATTCTAGAAACAATTCACTTTTCTAAACTATTTCCAAGGGTGCCTTTCAATTATACGGAGGCGAGTTCAGTTATACTTTTGTCGACTGAACAGTGGACACTGGATTTTATTCGGTAACAAACAAGAACACGTGTGGCACTCGGAGACTGCCGCGGTAAAGCTATTGCATAGCATTTTTTATCAACTTATGCAATTATAAATCGACAATAATAATTTTATATTAAAACAACAATAAAATAAGACCACGCTATATTTATAAACATTAACAAAAGCAAAACATTAAGTGTCCCCCTTCACACTGATAACCTAGACCGCGCGAGGGAGAGATGGGCAGACTTTTCATGATGTGCATGCGGCAGTGCGACGTCACGCCGCGCGCTTATTCACAAACACCACACAAGCGCAACGTGTGAATGTGTTGAACGCGAGCTACATAGTAGGCGTAGTGGGGGTGTCAGGTTATTTTCGTTACGGAATTTCTTGATTCAGTCGCCGCGCTCAAGGCCCGCGATAGAAGCTATGTAACAGCTTAAAAAAATATGCGTGGTTTATTCTTTTTTGCTCAGTTGGGTGGACGAGCTCACATGGTAACACCATTTGGTAGAAATCTTCTGGAAGCTGATAGCTGATAGCTGAAAATAAATTGGAAACTTTTTTTTTATTGCATAGCTGGGTGGACGAGCTCACAGCCCACCTGGTGTTAAGTGGTTACTGGAGCCCATAGACATCTACAACGTAAATGCGCCACTCACCTTGAGATATAAGTTCTGAGGTCTCAAGCATAGTTACAACGGCTGCCCCACCCTTCAAACCGAAATGCATTACTGCTTCACGGCAATATAGAAATCTATTGATATACCTGGACTGATTAGATTTATTTTTAAAGCTTGAAAACAAATAGCAATAGTTTATCTCTTGACTAATGTTTACTCTGACGTAACACAATCCCAGGCTACTGCCGGACAATGCCACACTGTAAAAACCCAAGATATAGTCTTTACAATATCTCTAAAGTAATGAAACTATACTGAAGTAACTATACTGAGACCTTAGAACTCATATCTCAAGGTGGATGGCGACATTTACGTTATAGATGTCTATAGGCTACGATAACCACTTATCACCAAGTGGGCTATGAGCTCGTCCACCCAACTACGCAATAAAAAAAGCTACCCTCTGAGTAACAATCTATGTTTTCCAATCACTCAGGACTACAATAATTGAAAATGGATAAGCTATTTATTGTTGAACCAATTGTACTTTTGGCTGTTAAAGACAGGACTGTGATGATCGACATTTGAGTCGACTATTATCAAAGGCGGTAATCTAACTTTTAGACAATGATTGGTAAATCAGAAAAACGAATTATTGACTTTGTATTCCATCGGCAGTCACAAAACTCTTCGGAACGACATCTTAAATAAATAACAGGTTAACTATTAACCTTTATTTAATGCAGGTTTTGAACCGTATTCTTTGAAGGAGACGATTATATTCAAATCAATCTGTATTGACATATCAATAAAATTTTGTTGTCCAAATGCACAGATTGCCACCTTTGATAATAGACGACTCATTTCTAAAAGCTACAGTGAAAGCACATTAACATTATATAATACTGAGATGTTATTTTAAGGAAGATTTTTGTTTTGAGTCTCTTCTTTTTTGTTTTGTTTTGTTGTTGTTGTTTGTTATTCTTTTGTTAATGCGCCTACCATGCATTATCTCTGCACCACCCTATGGTCGACTGGAAGAGAATGTCCATGGCATTAAGTCCGCCTGTGTACAAGTTTTGTTTTGTGCATATAGTATAAATAAATAAATAAATAAAGCACATTATATAGAAATCTAGAGTATCTTGGGGTTAATTGACAGATCTATAAATGAAAAGGCATTGTTTAAGCAGCCACTACACATCTTAGACGAGGTCTAATATAGGTCCTCACAATTTCGCTCTTAGCGATGAGACCGCCAATTGGACTTTTTGTCTTTAATGTATCGCACTGTTTATTTGTTTTTTGGTGTAAAATAAAGAATACTCTCTCTCTCTCTCTCGCTCTCTCTCTCTCTCGCTCTCTCTCTCTCTCTCGCTCTCTCTCTCTCTCGCTCTGTCTCTCTCTCGCTCTCTCTCGCTCTCTCGCTCTGTCTCTCTCTCGCGCTCTCTCTCTCTCTCTCTCTCTCTCTCTCTTTTTAGTCACAGGGTTTACTGGTACTCAAGTTAAGGCTATTTTAATTCACGACACCTAGTCTGCTCTTAGCTCATAGAAGCGAACACTGGTTGGAATTCAATTTAAATGTAATTGTATCCGTTCCAGCTAAGCTGGTGAGAGATTCGTTGGGGAACTCAAACAGAACTCGAAGCGAGCCATTTTAAGTTTGATTTTGGTGAAACGGGCAAATGAGTTGGAATTCAAAGAGCATGTTTCTACTACAAGGAAATGAAATCTACGTATGAAGTTAATGTGTTATCTTTTTGAGTTTCAATGGCCGACGTGATTTTATGTATTTCGGAGTTTCGAGAAAAAGAAGATCTTCCATTGAGCGGGTGATATTGCTCTAACGACGATCCGAATGTTGTGGTTCTGAACTTATACATAATATATAGCTTAACTAAAAAATGTAATTAGTGAAATTCAGGCATCTGCCAGAGTATCTTGTGTTTATATATATATTATTGGTGGTAAAACCTCTTGTGAGTCCGCGTATGTGGGTACCACCACCCTGCCTATTTCTGTCGTGAAGCAGTAATGCGTTTCGGTTTGAAGGGTGGGGTAGCCGTTGTAACTATACTTGAAACCTTAGAACTTATATCTCAAGGTGGGTGGCGCATTTACGTTGTGGATGTCTATGGGCTCCAGTAACCACTTAACACCAGGTGGGCTGTGAGCTCGTCCACCCATGTAAGCAATAAAAAAAAATTATGGCTACCGCCAGAAGCGCTTGCGAAAGCCAATGGACATCTTAGTTTGAATGGGATCTCCCTAAAAAAAGACACGCTATCAGCTATCAGCTATCCAATCTTACAAACCAGAATACTCGTCTACTTGCGGACAGAAATAGGCAAGGCATATAGTCTTACAATCTGGTCAAACACCCAGTAAGTCCAAAATTATCACAAAACTTTTCAAATGTAGCTTATTTAGTCTCGAAGCATTGACCTCATCCATACGAGCGCTGTGTAACGCAAGTGTGGAGTTTAGTAATTGAGTTGTGAGAGAGACCGCCAGGCTTTGTCGCCGGATTCTTGTGGTAATGCCACAGCTTTAGGAAGCGGTTCAAGATATAAACGAGAACGATTGGTGAGTACTTTTAGGGTCCCGTGATTAAACCATAAGAACTGGAACCTGATTTCTTTGAGTTTGTCGGCCAGTTATATTACTATTACCATCAACTGACCCTTGTTCAGTACTAGATGAAAGACTTCTTATCTGTTTTCTACCAGCCCGACTCTCATATATCATCGCTCCATTTGACCAATAGCTACCAGCTCTAGGTTTTTGGAACGAAGTTCCTTATGGGACGATGCGGAGAGGTACCCTAACCGGGATAAAACGTCCGTAACGTAAGATTTTTATTAATATAGAAATGCACACAGTATCTGACTTAGCTTTGTAATAACATACAAATTAGTAATACACACAGTGTACGACTTAACTTTGTAATAACGTACAAAAATAACATAATTTTTTATCATTCATTGACCATGACCTCAGAGCGTTCGTTTGCGCAATGCACTAACTTTTATGCAAACAACCGTTAATGAAGTTTACCACAATAAGTTCGTACGTTACCGAATGCCCGTGGATTGTTGCGAAATCTCCAGTTATTTTTTTCTTTATACCTCGAGTAGAACTTAAAATTAATATTTTTATAATACGGAACTTCGTTCCAAACCGGTGTCCCACGACACCACACATCTTTTTTTACTAGGTGTGGTAAGTAGTTACATCATTATTAGTTCTTAAGCGTCAAGTACTACCCATTCAGGCATATGGTCCAAATCTCCTACCTTAGTACTGCGGGCTTATGTTCCGTTCTACAAGTAATTACACTATAATTTTATTTTGCGGATTTTTTTAAACAATATCTTTCATCGGGAACATGAAATGGGTACGCGTTTCTTTAAAATAATTGTGGCTTTGTGTGGCTTTGTATTTGGGTATATATGTATCGCTAGATACCAGTGCAGATGCTGTCTTTATTAGTACTTTTTTTACTATTACATGCTTGAAAGTATTTTCATTAGTAGCAGTATTTTGAAGAGAAAAAAAATTTCATATTTTCAATACTCTCATTCACCTTACCTTGAAACAGCACTTTAGTTCTTGTTCTTTCAGTGTAAGCTTATGCTTGTGTTATTAAAGTTAAATCCCGCTCCGCTTATGAACATGAGCCCCACGCCACAGGGTCCAACTCGGAAGATTTCACTAATGCTCACCATAACTTGGACGTCGCTCTGTTTGGACACATACTCGTATTATTCAAATGTAGGCTAGATTGGATGCGGCGCTGACAAATTTCAAATTTGAGGGTAGTTTGAAAACTTGTGTTATTTGTGACTCAGTCCGTCCTAGTCAAGCGTTACGTTATCCAATAAGTAGTTGGCATTATTCTAAAGCTTATATCAAAAAGCTTCAAAAATCTCGTTAAAGATTGTCAGACAAATTCACGGCCAATCTGATGTTAAATGATCATCATAGAGACATTTTTGAAATTATCCCGTCATCTCGTTTTTACCATCGCACCACGTGCCAGCGGCTTGGCTCTGTCCCTGGTATTGCTGACGTCCAGAAACGACGGTAACCACTCACCATCAAGGTAATAAAAAGGAGTGGAGTTCACCCACACTACCTAAATCAATGTATGCACCATAGTGCATTTAAAGAAATATTTTATATTATGTTCAGTCCGGCTTTGCAGTCGTTCTTTCCATAGTACAGTCCCTGAAAAGTATGACATGTTTGAGGACATTCTCAACGGTAGCTAGCGGTTTGGCTGACGCTCCTCTATATATTAATACGTGAAGGAAAACTTTGTATCCCTTTTTACGAAAATTGCGCGGACGGAGGAGTATGAAACTTCCCACACTTCTAGAGAATATAGAGAAGGAGTGCAGAATGTAATTTTTTTTTTAAATTATTCCTAAAAAATACGTTAAATCAATAAATAAAAACATTAAACACACTACATACCATGTATTTGACGCACACACGCATGCATACTATTTATTTATTGTCAAACTTTTGTTCTTGACGTCTGTGGTCAAATTGAGAACAGATTAAATATTGTTTGTCTTTATTAATATTTTTCTATAGTGTAGTCTTGGCGAAATTTGTGATTAAAGAAGTATAATAGTCTTTGAAAATAGAACCATAATAGTGTACAAACTTATAATTTCAATTAATTATAGTCGAATTTCGACTACTGCGGGACCACTAGTTTATGTAAACGGATAGAGCACATAATATTAATTCGAATAAATGGAATATTGACAATTATATTCAGACGAAACCGGCGTACAAAAGTCGATATGGAACAAGTTTTTCATTTGTGAGGCAACGAAACTTAGCACTTAAACACAAAGCGACTTAACCGGCGGGAAAAGGTCCAAATGCGTTCAAGGGACTGATGATCGCGTTATGCTGTAAGCAACCAAGACCTCTGAGATTGCTTTTTACATTACCTTATTATGAGAAATACGTTAGGACTGTTAATTTCATAACGATAGCTATCATTGACCAAACTTTCGTCGTCGTGGCCTAAAGGATAAAACGTCTGGTGCATTCGTATGTAGCGATGCACCGGTGTTCGAATCCCGCAGGCGGGTACCAATTTTTCTAATGAAATATGTACCCAACAAATGTTCACGATTGACTTTCACGGTGAAGGAATAACATCGTGTAATAAAAATCAAACCCGCAAAATTATAATTTGCATAATCACTGGTGGTAGGACCTCTTGGTAGTCCGCACGAGTAGGTACCACCGCCCCGCCTATTTCCACCGTGAAGCAGTAATTCGTTTCGGTTCGAAGGGTGGGGCAGCCGTTGTAACTATACTGAGACTTTAGAACTTATATCCCAAGGTGGGTGGCGCATTTACTTTGTTGATGTCTATGGGCTCCAGTAACCACTTAACACCACCTAGCATCTAAGCAATAAAAAAAGAAAACTTATTTGACAGAAAACATAAGTCTCATTAACGACATTTTCAACTTAAGCTTGCATATATAATAAGTTTCAAAAAATAGCATTCAGACCCTCAGTCTAGCGTGCACTCGTTAAAAGATCTTCGCTAATTTTTTTTTCTATCGCTAAGATGGGTGGAGGAGCTCACAGCCTACCTGGCGTTAAGTGGTTACTGGAGCCCATAGACATCTACAACGTAAATGCGCCACCCACCTTGAGATATAAGTTCTAAGGTCTCAGTATAATTACAACGGCTACCCCACACTTCAAACCGAAACGCATTACTGCTTCACGACAGAAATAGGCAGGGTGGTAGTACTTACCCGTGCGGACTCACAACAGGTCCTACCACCAGTAACTAAAGAGTTTCTAACCAGTTTCTAAAGAGGCTAAAATTTAATCTTCTATTTAATACGTTCGATACGAGCGCGTATTGCATAATGCCATCCATAGGAAGGCACGGGCTCTGCGACGGGTCGTCGAAAAGGATTTCTGTGTTCTCCGTTCGCTCGACCTATAATTTTTTTACCCGTTTAACCGTGAATAAAAACTTAATTTTTATGTTTCAGATAAAAGTTTGCAGAAGACTTTATTTATTCAAGTTTCTGCAATCATTACGGATCTGAGAGACATTACAGATTTTAAATATGAATGTAGTATAAGCATGATTTCATTCACGCTACGTAAATACATTAAAAAAAACGTGTGGCACTCGGGAGACTGCCGCGGTAAAGCTATTGCATACCATTTTTTTATCAACATATGCAATTATAATTGACAATAATAATTTAATATTGAAACAATAATAAAATAAGACCACGCTATATTTATAAACATTAACAAAAGCAAAACATTAACTGTCCCCTTCACACTTATAAGCTAGACCGCGCGAGAGAGAGATGGGCAGACTTTTCATGATGCACATGCAGTGCGATATCACGCCGCGCGCTTATTCACAAACACTACACAAGCGCAACGTGTGAATGTGTTGAACGCGAGCTACACGGTAGGCAGAGTGGGGGTGTTAGGTTTTATTTTCGTTACGGAATTTCTTGATTCGGTCGTTGCGCTCAAAGCCCGCGGTAAAAGCTATGCAATAGCTTAAAAGAAAAGTGCAGTGGTTTAAATATCTGATACAAGCGACACAAACCTGCCGTCGCCCGAATGTCTTGTCTAATCCCCCGGATCCACTCTCGATGATTTTAAGCTTTTCAAACAACGGTCATGGTCCTCATCAGACTAGGTGGTAGACTCTATGAAGCACTGCTCTTACTGGGGCCAATGTTAGCACATTCTTTCAGGTTGCGCCCCGTGAGCTCACCAATCACAACGTCACTGGAATAGTCCCTTATACTATCAGCGAAAGAGAAAAAAGCAGTGGTTTCTTGTACACTTTTGAAGTCGTCGTGACCTTAAAGGATAAGACGTCCGGTGCATGCGTGTTGAGCGATGCACCGGTGTTCGAATCTTAGGCGGGTACCAATTTTTCGAATGAAATACGTACTCAACAAATTGTTCACGATTGACTTCCACGGTGAAGGAATAACATCGTGTAATAAAAATCAAACCCGCAAAATTATAATTTGCGTAATTACTAGTGGTGATCAGTCCGCACGGGTAGGTGCCACCGCCCTGCCTATTTCTGCCGTGAAGCAGTTATGCGTTTCGGTTTGAAAGGTGGGGCAGCCGTTGTAACTATACTTGAGACCTTAGAACTTTATATCACAAGGTAGGTGGTGCATTCACGTTGTAGATGTCTATGGGCTCCAGTAACCACTTAACACTAGTTGGCCTGTGAGCTCGTCCACCCATCTAAGCAATAAAAAAAAACACTTCATCTTAAACTATAGCTTTTTTTTTTTTTTTTTTTTTTTTTGACTTAGATGNTGATGGGAGAGATGTGCTCCGCACTAAACGCTTCACTTTCCCCCCTTTGCCTCTTCATGAGTTCTGTCTCATGCGAGGTTTGGACGTTGGTTGTTGAGCGACAGGAGGTTTTAGTCAGTTCGACTCTGACATGCTCCGCCCTCTATCTCCCCAGTGGAGGGCGGAAGTCCGGCGATTTCCTCCTGACCAAAAAAAAAAACCTTAGTACTGCGGGCTTATGTTCCGTTCTACAAGTAATTACACTATAATTTTATTTTGCGGATTTTTTTAAACAATATCTTTCATCGGGAACATGAAATGGGTACGCGTTTCTTTAAAATAATTGTGGTTTTGTGTGGGTTTGCATTTCGGTATATATGTATCGCTAGATACCAGTATAGATCTTTTTTACTACTTTTTTACTATTATATGCTTGAAAGTATTTTCAATAGTAGCAGTATTTTGAAGAGAAAAAATCTTCATATTTTCAATACTCTCATTCACCTTACCTTGAAATAGCACTTTAGTTAATCAGAACGTATGTATATGAGTGTCTTATGACAAAAACTATGTATTTTCTTCCAGTGTAAGCTTTTGCGTTATTAAAGTTGAATCCCCGCTCCGCTTATGCACATGAGCCACACGCCACAGGGTCCAACTCGGAAGATTTCACTAATGCTCACCATAACTTGGACGTCGCTCTGTTTGGACACATACTCGTATTATTCAAATGTAGGCTAGATTGGATGCGGCGCTGACAAATTTCAAATTTGAGGGTAGTTTGAAAACTCGTGTTATTCGTGACTCAGTCCGTCCTAGTCAAGCCTTACGATATCCAATAAGCAGTTGGCATTATTCTAAAGTTTATATAAAAAAGCTTCAAAAACCTTCTTAAAGATAGTCAGACAAATTCACAGCCAATCTGATGTTAAGTGATTATCATAGAAACATTTTTGAAATTATCCCGTCATTTCGTTTTTACCATGGCACCACGTGCCAGTGGCTTGGCTTTGCCCCTGGTGTTGCTGACGCCCAGAAGCGACGGTAACCACTCACCATCAAGGTAATAAAAAGGAGTGGAGTTCACCCACACTACCTAAATCAATGTATGCACCATAGTGCATTTAAAGAAATATTTGATATGTTCAGCCCGGCTTTGCAGTCGTTCTTTCCACAGTACAGTTCCTGAAAAGTATGACATGTTTGAAGGACAGTTCTCAACGGTAGCTAGCGGTTTGGCTAACGCTCATTTCTATATTAATACGTGAAGGAAAACTTTGTATCCCTTTTTACGAAAATTGCGCGGACGGAGGAGTATGAAATTTTCCACACTTGTAGAGAATATAGAGAAGGAGTGCAGAACGTTAATTTTTTTTAAAAATTATACCTAAAAAATACGTTAAATCAATAAATAAAAACATTAAACACACTACCATGTATTTGACGCACACACGCATGCATACTATTTATTTATTGTCAAACTTTTGTTCTTGACGTCTGTTGTCAAATTGAGAACAGATTAAATATTGTTTGTCTTTATTAATATTTTTCTATAGTGTAGTCTTTGTGAAATTTGTGATTAAAGAAGTATAATAGTCTTTGAAAATAGAATCATAATATTATACAAACTTATAATTTCAATTAATTATAGTCGAATTTCGACTACTGCGGGACCACTAGTTTATGTAAACGAATAGAGCACACAAACTAAACCACAAATATTAAATCGAATAAATGGAATATTGACAATTATATTCAGACGAAACCGGTGTAGAAAAGTCGATATGGAACAAGTTTTTCATTTGTGAGGCAACGAAACTTAGCACTTAAACACAAAGCGACTTAACCGGCGGGAAAAGGTCCAAATGCGTTCAAGGGACTGATGATCGCGTTATGCTGTAAGCAACCAAGCTGTTTTGGAACCTCTAGGTCTGTATTTTGTACCGTATGTTCCATGGGGAGTGCTCTGAGGAATTGTTCGAGATGATACCGGCATCTCGTTTTTACCATCGCACCGCCCGCCACCGGAGTAGAGTTCATCCATACTACCTGGAGCCACTGCGGTCATCCACAGTGCGTTTCCAGAGGTCTTTTTTGCGACATACCATCCGGCTATGGAATGAGCTCCCCTCCACGGTGTTTCCCGAGCGCTATGACATTTCCTTCTTCAAACGAGGCTTGTGGAGAGTATTAAGCGGTAGGTACGGCTTTGTTCTGCCCCTGGCATTGCTGAAGTCCATGGGCGACGGTAATCACTCACCATCAGGAGGGCCGTATGCTCATTTGCCTACAAGAGCAATAAAAAAAAAAGCAAGTCCTCTGGGATTGCTTTTTACGTTACCTTATGAGAAATAGGTTAGGACTGTTAATTTCACAACGATAGCTATCATTGACCAAACATATTTGACAGAAAACCTAAGTCCCATTAATGACATTTTCAATTTAAGCTTGCATGTATAAGTTTCGAAAAATAGCTTTCGGACCCTCAGTCTAGCGTGTGCTCGTTGAAAGATCTTCGCTAAATTTTTTTTCTATCGCTAAGATGGGTGGAGGAGCTCACAGCCTACCTGGTGTTAAGTGGTTACTGGAGCCCATAGACATCTACAACGTAAATGCGCCACCCACCTTGAGATATAAGTTCTAAGGTCTCAGTATAGTTACAACGGCTATCCCACTCTTCAAACCGAAACGCATTACTGCTTCACGGCAGAAATAGGCAGGGTGGTGATATCTACCCACGCAGATTCACAAGAGGTTCTACCACCAGTTTCTAAAGAGGCTAAGATTGAAATGTTCTATTTGACACGTTCGATACGAGCACGTATTGCATAATGCCATCCATAGGAAGGCACGGGCTCTGCGACGGGTCGTCGAAAAGGATTTCTGTGTTCTCCGTTCGCTCGACCTATAATTTTTTTACCCGTTTAACCGTGAATAAAAACTTAATTTTTATGTTTCAGATAAAAGTTTGTAGAAGACTTTATTTATTCAAGTTTCTGCAATCATTTCGGATCTGAGAGACATTACAGGTTTTAAATATGAATGTAGTATGAGCATGAATTCATTTCACGTTACGTATATACATTAAAAAAAAACGTGTGGCACTCGGGGACTGCCGCGGTAAAGCTATTGCATACCATTTTTTATCAACTTAAGCAATTATAAATAGGCAATAATAATTTAATATTAAAACAATAAAAAAATAAGACCACGCTATATTTATAAACATTAACAAAAGCAAAACATTAACTGTTCCCTTCACACTCATAAGTTAAACCGCGCGAGAGAGAGATGGGCAGATTTTCATGATGCACATGCAGTGCGACATCACGCCGCGCGCTTATTCACAAACACTACACTAGCGTACACACACACGTGTCAATGTGTTGAACGCGAACTACATGGTAGGCAGAGTGGGGGTGTTAGGTTTTATTTTCGTTACGGTATTTCTTGATTCGGTCTTCGCGCTCAAAGACCGCGATAAATGCTATGCAATAGCTTAAAAAAAATTGCAATGGTTTAAATATCCGATTCAAGCGGTACAAAGCTACCGTCGCCCGAATGTCTTGTCAAATCCCCCGGATCCACTCTCGATGCTTTTAGGCTCTTCAAACAATGGTCATGGTCCTCGTCAGACACGGTGGTAGACTCTGCGAAGCACTGCTCTTACTGGGGCCAATGTTAGCACATTCTCTCAGGTTGAGCCCCGTGACCTCACCAATCACAACGTCACTGGAATAGTCCCTTATACTACCAGCGAATAGATAGAGAAAAAAGCAGTGGTTTCTTGTATACTTTTGAAGTCGTCGTGGCTTAAAGAATAAGACGTCCGGTGCATGCGTGTTGAGCGATGCACCGGTGTTCGAATCTCAGGCGGGTACCAATATTTCTAATGAAATACGTACTCAACAAATTGTTCACGATTGACTTCCACGGTGAAGGAATAACATCGTGTAATAAAAATCAAACCCGCAAAATTATAATTTGCGTAATTACTGCTGGTAGGACCTTGTCAGTCCGCACGGGTAGGTGCCACCGCCCTGCCTATTTCTGCCGTGAAGCAGTAATGCGTTTCGGTTTGAAGGGTAGGGCAGCCACTGTAACTATACTTGCGACCTTAGAACTTTATATCTCAAGGTGAGTGGCGCATTTACGTTGTAGATGTCTATGGGCTCCAGTAACCACTAAAAACCAGGTGGCCTGTAAGCTCGTCATCCCATCTAAACAATAAAAAAAATTACTTTTCATCTTAAACTATCTAAATACGTATTAAGCAATTGACTGCTATATGTATTATAATTGATTCGTTATATTTCTATGATTTCTACGGTTGTTGAATTAGTATTTTTTTTTTTATTGCTTGGATGGGTGGATGAGCCCACAGCCCACCTGGTATACAGTGGTTACTGGAACCCATAGGACATCTACAACGTAAATGCGCCACACACCTTGAGATATAAGTTCTAAGGTCTCAGTATAGTTACAACGGCTGCCCCACCCTTCAAACCGAAACGCATTACTGCTTCACGGCAGAAATAGGCGGGGCGGTGGTACCTACCTGTGCGGACTCACAAGAATTCCTACCACCAGTAAACCAAACTTAGAATACGCTTCACGAATGGTTTTCATACTGCAACATACATCGTAAGCTTCTTTCTATAAGCCGTCATAGATGGATGAGCTCACGACCCATCTAGTAGTAAGCGTTTAACGCACCATTGCTTGTTGCGTAGTTTAAGATCTCAATTGCATCAGTGCAAAGCCTGTTACACGATACAAGCAGCATAATTGCTTCTCGGAACGGGCTACCTCCGTAATTACTCAAACTAGGGGATTAAGAATTACAGATACAGGAAATGACAAGATGAAAATCCTCCTGCTATGTAAGGGTGATGAAGTCCTAGTGGAAACGGCTTGAGATATCCGAGGCCTTGTTTTTGAAGTTATACTTCTTTAGGCGCGTTATGAAAAATTGATGAGAGTGAAATTTTACGATGCGCGCGCACCGTGACACAAAATTAACAGAATGAAGTTGCCCACTAAATCGCTCATTACAATACGACCGACGTCACTTGGAGAGTCTGAATATAGCCGCAGGTGAACTTTCCGGACAGTACAGCGAATTACCGAATTTATAAGATGTCAAGAAAAGGGATGTCCAATATGCGTGTTTGAGGATGTTGTTTAATCGATTTTTTTTCAATTGATTAAAATTTAAATAAAAAAAAGAAATAAATTAAATAAAAATAAAGTATAGCTTCTTACGCGCGTACATAAGTACACGCACCCTTTTTCTATTACTTATTGTCCAAACAAGCTCACCGCCCACCCGATTTTAAGTGGACGCCGAAGCCCGTAGGCATCAGCAATTTCAATGCTCAGTTTTGAAATTACAAAGGTCACATTTCAACAAAACCATTAAGATACAATACCAATTACTGGTGGTAGGATCTCTTGTGAGTCCGCACGGATAATTACTACCGCCCTGCCTATTTCTGCCGTGAAGTAGTAATGGGTTTCGGTTTGAAGGGCGGAGCAAACGTTGTAACTATAGAACTCATATCTCAACGTGGGTGGCGCTTTTATGTTGTCCATGGGCTCCAGTAACCACTTAGCACCAGGTCAACTGTGAGCTCGGCATCCGTCTAAGCAATAAAAAATAAATAACTAAACCTTAAAAGTGTGTGAAATTTGAATTGAAAGATTGCATTGCAATCATTTCTATTAAAGCATAGAACGCGAGGTTACGCTATTCATTCTGGAGACTGGTTGTGTCATTATAACACGAACCATAATTACGCCATACGGTGTTTTAAGTATGAATGTGAAAGGTTTTAAAGGAAGAGGTAGACCTAAGAAAAAATGGATGGATTGAGTGAAAGACGATATGTGTAAGAGGAGAGTGAGCGAAGAAATGGTATATGATAGAGGAGTATGGAAGGAGAAAACATGTTGCATCGACCCCAGGTGACTAGGAGAAGGGCAGGATAATGATGATAATGTTTTGAAACAGCACGCATTCAAAAAGTTCGATAATTGCGGCCATGTTGCTATTCGAATACTGCAGGTATCGATTTTTCTTTAAAAAAATGTTCACCAATACTCAATGGTCCACGGTGAACGAACAACATCGTATAATAAAAATGAAACCCGAAATTGTAATTTGGGTTATTACTGATGCTATTACTATAAAAAATCATGTTCAAAGATTCCGTTACATACTTTTTTTTCCTACCTATGCTGATAGCCTTGAGAGGCTATTTCAGACTCACCCTAACATGTAGGTGAGCTCACGGGGCTCAAACCGGAAGTATTGCTAACACTGGCCCTATCAAGAGCAGTGCTTCGCAGAATCTACCACCGGAGTGGAAACGCGACCCTCTGAGAAGATCCGGCGAGGAACTCAGTGGGCTGTGTCTATGGGTTAATTCACTCGTCGAGCCCTGCGTCGCAAGCGACCGGTTCGACGAGAACGGTGACCGGCGCTTGTGGTACCTAAAAGCACCAACATACGTATGAAGCTAATAAAAGAGTATTCAAATAAAAATAAAAAGATCTGTATCGATTAAGAATGAGCGTTGAACTAATTATAGGAAATGACAATGCAAGCGGATGTTTTAATTCAGATGACGGATGTACTTATATAATGGCATTGTACGGAACTGGTGCTGTAAAGTTTTAATGAAAATTTCGTTGGCGCGATTCAGGATTTATTTTCCCATTTATTTTGTTCTCTGATAGCAACCACTATTTAATATATACATGTACTATAATAAACAGTGTTCAATTACGTATATTTCCACTAAACTGCCGCTCAGACATAATTCCCAATTAGGGTATCGGAGTATATTTGTAGGGTGACCATCACTACTTTGTCGGATCGGATTTAGATTAAATTTCAGCAGTGCTATGGGTTTAAGGATCCGTAGCATGGGAATGCTTTTGGTGGAAGTTTGATGGATAATTCAGTATACCAGTAGGTGTTTTAAAGACGTAACCTCATTTTGGATCCTCCCGATCCACTAACGATGCTTTTAGGTACCCTAAGCACCGATCATCGTTCTCGTCGAACCCGTCGCTTGCGACGAAGGGTTCGGTGAATAAATTAACCCACAGACACAGCCCACTGAGTTTCTCAGCCGGACCTTCTCAGTGGTCGCGTTTCCGATCCGGTGGTAGATTCTGCGAAGCACGGCTCTTGCTAGGGTTCGAGTTAGCAACGTCGTCAGGCTTGAGCCCCGTGAGAGGCTTAAGCCCCGTGAGCTCACCTACTAGTTAAGGTTACGCTGATATGCTCTCTCTAGATCATCAGCTTATGTAGGAATAAAAAGAAAAAGACGTAACCAATAGCTACTCATAAATGAATAGTGTTTGGGTAAATGAAGTAATAGTTCACGAAGTGTAGTGTTTTTATTATGATATTGAGTAAGATTTTCGTTACAATCTTGAACAATGATAAAAACACCTTTTACAGTTCCGTTTTTATTAATTTTACAATTAATACATATATTGTTAAAATATTTTGCAGTACTTCTTGTGGCGTGGTTATTTGAATATTATTATCGTTTTGCTTGTCGTTTTCTGTTGAGGAAATTGAGACCTTTTTAGTGGAAATGATTTAGATATGATTTTTCACGCCTCTATTCTGTTAGAAAACTCTTTTAATTCATCTAACGCTTTATTCGCGGTCAAAAAGTCTCGTCGTCCTTTTCGTGATAAAAAAAACTTAAAACCCTTCCGTATGGTCACCGCCATGAACTCTGGTATTTAATATAAAACACCTATAAACCGGATTTTGAAAGTATCACTAACAAATCATGGACACCCTTTTAAACTAAATCCAATTTGCATTTCCATATCATGGTCACCCTGTCGGGGTTCGGAAGGGACTATTAATCCCGTCCCACTCGATAAGTTCTGCTTAACCTAATTCTCTGTTTCGATACAAAATACCTATCTCGTATTTGTTGAAAGTCTTGTAACTGTTGGTCCTAAGACTTAACTCAATCGACAATGGAGCTTTGGAACGTAAGCTGCCACCAAGTGATCATTATGTTTGTCTATGATGATTAGTGTATTCGCGAGCATTTAGTTTGATAATGCTCACAATATTAAGGGGCGAAATCGAGTCATGCAATACAATAATATATCCTATTGATACTGATCAAGATATGAAAGGTCAGAGAACTGTTATATTGTCATCGGTACTTGATGCGTGAAACGGTCTTAAAATAAACATAAATTTACATTAAACTAATAAAAAACCAATTAAAATTAAAACGCAATCACTGATTGTGGGTCTTGATGTGAGCCCGAAGAATAATGCAATCCAACTCATTTACGTCACTAAGAATTTGTCCATTTCGATAAAGCGGCACGACACGAGAACCCTCTCATCATGGTCGCCGGTAACTACATTCTCGATCCTGCGGAAAGAATGGAAAGCAGTCGACGTCGCCCCAAACACGTCATCTCGGATCCTCCCGATCCACTAACGGTGCTTTTAGGTACCTCAAGCACCGGTCACCGTTCTCGTCGAACCCGTCGCTTGCGACGAAGGGCTCGACGAGTAAATTAACCCTCAGACACAGCCCACTGAGTTTCTCGCCGGATCTTCTCAGTGGGTCGCGNGGAAAGCAGTCGACGTCGCCCCAAACACGTCATCTCGGATCCTCCCGATCCACTAACGGTGCTTTTAGGTACCTCAAGCACCGGTCACCGTTCTCGTCGAACCCGTCGCTTGCGACGAAGGGCTCGACGAGTAAATTAACCCTCAGACACAGCCCACTGAGTTTCTCGCCGGATCTTCTCAGTGGGTCGCGTTTCCGATTCGGTGGTAGATTCTGCGAAGCACGGTTCTTACTAGGGTTTAGCAACATCGTCAGGTTTGAGCCCCGTGAGCTCACCTACTAGTTAAGGTTCCGCTGATATAGCCTCTCAAGGCTATTAGCTAAGGTAGGCAACAAAAAAAAAAGAATTTGTGCGTGAAAGATCCATAGAATTGTATGCTCATAATATATCTCAACGTGAATTGTACTAACTCCGGCCAATCTTCGATCAGCCTTTGATCAAGACTTTAATCAGCTTTATTGTGATCGAATACAAACACTCTACATTGGTCGCTTACTGTACCTCAAACAGTAAGCGACCACAGAATGACCTTCTTAGTCAGTCTCTTCATTGCCGAAAGACGTGTCTAGCTTGATGCGTGCGTCCGCGTGATCTTCTCCTTTCAACCCAATCAACTATCATCTCTAGGTCATCAGGGTCTTTATCAGCGATGTGACCGAAGTACTTGAGAAGCTTGAAGCCGATAGAAGCCTTGTGGTATTGCCGAGGTCCTTCAGAATTGATAAGTTAGTCTGGTATGCAGTCCAGGGAATTCGCAACATCCAAATCAAATCAAATCAATTTTTTTTGACAACAATTTGTTGAACGTCAAAAAGAACTACCGCCAATTCACAAAAACTAGCCTCTGTCCTGAGAAGAACTGGCAAGAAACTCAGTGGGCATGTCTTTTTTTTTTTAATATTAGATTTTTGTTTTAAATATTCATGTTTACAATGAATATTTACAACAACAACAATTATTGCAATATCGAAATGCCCGGAGCGAGCAACTCATTCCCACTTTGTGCAATCTTCTAGATAATCATTGACTTTATAGTAAGTTTTATTGCACAGATGTTCTTTAATAGTTTTCTTAAGCCTATGTATATGTAGGTTCTGAACATCTTGTGGGATTTTGTTGTACAGGCGCACAGACAAACGCCCGAATGAATTTCGTATCTTATGTAACCTACTCATCGGCACATTAAGCTTGTGTTTGTCCGCCTCCAACACCATATTTCAACATTTCAAAGAATGACAACGTACCTCAAAACGCTCCAACCTCTATAATAATTACATTCACATTACCGCGTTGTGAACTCTGGACCGCTTTTATGAATAAATAATAAATGATTTGCTTAATTACTGTTTAAATTCGCGAAGGTTCGAGATATAATATATTAATGGTAGCGCCGGCGGCTCCGACTGCAATCGCAGGATTTGAATTTTTTTAAATTCATCTAGAAAAATCTCTAAATGCTTTTTAAATTAAAAAATAATAATAACGTTTCAGTGGTAGTAGTAGGTGTGTTTAATGTGTATCTGTGTATACATTTAAATATCTAAAAGTGTGTTTATAAGTCTCTGGTTCCCATACTACAGAGAATCCTAGTTTGGGGAGCTTGATGGCATTTTGTGGCATGTAATCGGTAATTTAATTATTTAAGTGTATTTTTTCTGTAAACTAAAACAAGTTGACAAGAATTCGCAGGTATAAAAATAACTGCGAATTCTTGTCAACCGTCATTTGAAGAAGACGACATTAAGATCTCATATCTAGAAGTTATTCGGCAAATATTGGACTCAAGATGAGAGCAGTGTTCCTAGTTAGTAAGAATGAACACTACTCCAGAGTCAGGGGCGATGGTAAAAATGAGATCACGAAATAATCTCAAACAATTCCTCAAGGCACATACAAACCACACAGAACATTGGATACAGAAGCCAGAAAGAACCAAAGTTTTTATTTTTATTATTGCTTAGATGGGTGGACAATCTCACAGCCCACCTGGTATTAAGTGGTTACTGGAGCCCATAAACACCACAACGAAAATGCACCACCCACCCTGAGATATAAGTTCTAAATGTCTCAAGTATAGTTACAACGGCTGCCCCAACCCTTCAAACCGAAACGCATTACTGCTTCACGGCAGAAATAGGCAGGGTGGTGGTACCTACCCGCGCGGACTCACAAGAGGTCCTACCACTCGTTATTTTTATTGCACGATGCTATTCCTTCATCGTGGAAGTCAATCGTGAACATTTGTTAAGTACGTATTTTATTAGAAAATTTGGTACTTGCTTGCAGTATTCGAGCACCGGTGCATCGCTACACACGAATGCACCGGACGTCTTATCCTTTAGGCCACGACGACTAAAGCCTCCCCGTTGTCCTAACGCCATTATTTGAATGCAATCAATTAGGATTTCGAGCGTGCCCTGATAAACTAATAATCTACAGCTCCATTCTTAACACAAAAACACCGCACTTATCAAAAAAACCTTTATTTTTCCCCGAAACCGTTAAAGATAAATCGAATAATCTTCCAACCCGTGTATAAATCTTGAATGTAGGGTATGAAGTAATTAATTGTTAGTTACGAGACAGATAGGTGCGGGCGCGGGCCGTCGCGTCGAGGGCGCCAAAATCAATGTTCCGTCCTTTATTATAGTTTTAATTAGTTGCTTGTAAGGGTTCTGGGTCGAAATTCCAAATAGTACTGGATAATTTGTGAACAAAAAAAAAACGGTATGCGTGCAATTTGGTGCGCGTGAATGAAGTGAAACTTCTCTTTCGATGTGGTTTACTTCATTTTTCATTATTAAATCAAATTGCTGCTTGCAATAGGGAATGATTTGTATAAGAGATGCGAGATCTTCAACATTTTTAAAGTTTTTTTTTTTTTTGATACATTGTGTTTTTTAGAAATTATATTTAAATACGAATTACATATTAATATTATATTATTTGTTATTTTCTTTCAATAAAAAAAAAAGTTTATGTTTAAGTTGATTATCGATAAAGTTGATTATTGAAAACACGAATAAAACAACATTAATCGCATTATAGAAGTTTCACTTCAAAAGTATTGTAACATCAACACAGAGGCATAATTACTGGCCCCTGATCATTTTCTTAAGATTACGATTTTTCTTAAGATTTTACTGTAATTTCAGCGAGGTAATTAATTGAAAGCAACTCCTATGTCTTACTATATGCCAATGCATTTTTTTTAATCCGCGCCCAAAAACTTTAGACCAAACCAAGTTAAAGTCTACAAGTTTTTCAAATTACCACAGATGTATTCAAAGAGATTGCCATTATTTTAATGCTATTTTCGATCCAGACAAAATTTGGGTAGCTTACCTCATAAAATTACAACATATTTAATGATACATATACTTATTATTGACCGCGTTACTTTTTTACTTTTTTCCCTACCAAATCGTTAATAGCCTAGGGACTATTCCAACTACTCACGGACGGTAGATGAGCTCACAGCTCAAACTGAGAGAATTGCTAACACTGGCCCTAGTAAGAGTAGTGCTTCGCTGTATCTACCACTTAGCGTGACGTATCTTGTTAGGCAATACAGCCTGTCTTAACGCAACGCTAAGCCTACCACTTTTATAAGTAGAGAATTTGATGTTCAAATCAAAATCGATGAAGTGCGGGTTCTAAACTGTTTAAATATGGACTTTATTGCGTTAAGTTAAGATTTTAAGTCAATAAATCGAAACTTGTGCTATCTCGCTCAGCTGCAGCGCGTACTAAGCATGGCGGACGCGCATTAACCAATAGCAAATGAAAACCATCACGCAGCGCATTATAATTTTAATAAAGAACTGGTAATTTCACTCCTTTTTAAAACTGCAACGGCACATCAGTGTTCATATTTTATTTTCGAAACTATTATATAATTTGGTGTAGTGATACGAACTTTCTGGAACGCTAAAGATATATTGTTAACGTTGTTTTTAAATTATTTGATGTTACGCTTTCCGCCAAGTTGCACGTACGATCAGAGTTACTATATTTAACCCACAGACACAGCCCACTGAGTTTCTTGCCGGATCTTCTCAGTGGGTCGCGTTTCCGATCCGGTGATAGAGTCTGCGAAGCACTGCTCTTGCTAGGGCCAGTGTTAGCAACACCTCCAGCTTAAGCCCCGAGAGCTGACTTACACATTAAGGTTAGACTGATATAGCCTCCCAAAGCTACCAGATTAGGTTAAAAAATAAAATTATATATATTTTCAAATCTTTTGTTGAGTTCTTGGCGCGGACAGAAGAAAATCACTCGCTCCTAAGATAGTTAAAGTTTGTTTGCTTTTTCAGCCCAGACGCAAACTCCGGACAACAGTACCGTGATACACACGCTGTCGCTAACGGTGACGAGAGAAGAAATAGGGGGGAAGCTTCAGTGCACTGTTTCATCGGCCGCTCTGGACAATCCAATTACGAAGAAAATATCCCTCAACGTCAAAGGTATGAAGTATTTCTTTTATTGTTTTAGATACGGACAGATGAGTTCTAAAGCCAACTCATATTAACTAGTCTAAAAAAAAAAAAGTATAATTTAGTCATAGTTTGTATGTTTGTTTGTTTGTCACTCAATCAGTCATAATAGGTGAATAGATTTAGATGAAATTTCGCATAAATATAGCTTACATGGGGCTTATTTTTTAAAGCAAATTTCTTGATCCAGATACAGTTGAGTGGATATTCCTCTTCTTCTTCTAAGTCGGTCTCTTTATTGCTGATGGTCGTGTCTAGCTTAAAGTGTTGATCACTCGATGCACTATGCTTCTCCACTTCTTCCTGTCCTTGGCGATATTTATAGCCTTAGTTATTGGCAGGCTGGATGCATATTATTATGCATTAATAAATAGAGCAATGTGTTCGCTGGTATGAGATTTTATGAACTAACTGTTCTAAAAAATCGATTGATAGCCTTATACACCAGAGAGAGACACAGTCTAGTCTTTATGCCTTAGTAATTCAATTTGTTTCATTAAGGCTTAGCCTCAGTAATGGTAAATTCTTGTATTTTTCTTCACATATGTGCATCACACAAAATAATATGAAATCAGTGCATAATATGAGTCGACTATTATCAAAGCCGGCAATGTGACTTTTGGACAATTATTGGTAAATCAGAAAAACGAATTATTGACTTTGTATTCCATTGGCAGTCACAAAACTCTTCTGAACGACATCTTAGATAAATAACAGGTTAAGTATTAACCTTTATTTAATGCAGGTTTTGAACCGTATTCTTTGAAGGAGACGATTATATTCAAATCAATCTGTATTGACATATCAATAACATTTTTTTGTCCAAATGCACAGATTGCCACCTTTGATAATAGACGACTCATATATAATCAGTATCTATGTTGCATAATTAGAAATAGTAACAAGAAACGTAGTCGGCTGATAGTAAGTGATAACTATACATGTCAAGTTTCATCTTAAATGTTAATAAAAAGAGACTGAAATTTGCGAATAAAATAAATTTTCATTAAGTAAAGACGCAGTGATAGATTAGCGTAGGTCAGAGAGGCTCGTCTTTTGTCTTGCTCGCCCTTTTTTATGCTAGTAGAGAGCGGGAGAGGGACGGATATACTCAAATATCTACTAGGTTTGGAGATTAATGAATATTAATGTTTGCATTTAAAAGGACATGGTCACTCTTAATTCAGTGTTTTTGTTGTTTAATTTGTTATTTGGTTTCATCCGATCTTTACTCTAGTTGCTATATCTGCTAAGCCACAGAGTCTAAGTTCGATTCTTAATTGGAGTCAACATATTCATAGATACCAGTGACCTAATCCAACATTATATGAAGTCGGCGCAGTATGTGCTTATGCTACATAGAGATTTGGTATTGTTACGCGCTGAGAATAAATAAATGTTCCACCAAAGTACAACTTAGCACTGTATTAGCACTTACAACACTTCACAAACACTTTAAAATTCTCAATTCGCTTCTTCCGCTTCGCTTCAGGTGATCCGTTCGCTGTTTCGCTTCGAGTAGTTCCGATTACTGACTGACTGCGTGCCATCTTTGCAACGCTTTCATAGCCGATACCACATCCATAGAATTATCGAGAACATTCCATGCAAATCGGGTATTGTGTTTCCGCTAACTAACAATAGATGGCGTTCTAGATGCTACTAGATCCTTCGATATTCCTTCGACTATTCGACGATAGATGGCGTTACTCTTACTGGCGCAACAGTATGAATTGTACGACTGACTGCCTTCCTGATGTCAACCCTCATTAGGTCATATTTCTATATATCCATCGCAACGTGCCATAGCGAATAGCTTTTTACGTTTCTTCTTTTATTGTTTGTTTTGCTTCATTCTTTTGTCCTGTGATTTGAATTTACACTAAAATTTTGATTACCCACTCCTAAACATAATAAAAAATGTATTTATTATACTCACACTAATTACTATTAAAAACGTAAATTAGACATAATATGCTTCTTCTTCGGCCTAACTCTGGTTGAGAATTGACGGCTACTTCAACTAAACAGCGGTTTTCAACGTGACTTTTTTTTTCCTACCGATGCTGATAGCCTTGAGAGGCTATTTCAGCTTCACCCTAACGTTTGTAGGTGAGCTCACGGGGCTCAACCGGAGAGTTGCTAACACTGACCCTAGCAAGAGCAGTGCTTCGCAGAATCTACCACCAGATCGGAAACGCGACCCACTGAGAAGATCCGGCGAGAAACTCAGTGGGCTAAACAACGCGACGAGGGGCCTGTTAAATGTATTGGAAGCAACTTATTCGCTTAAAAGAATTGCGAGGCGTAGTTTAGAAGCTATGAAGGAAAAAATATATACACATACATTTCGGTGTGTGTTTCTCGAACTAAACAGAAGGGCTCACTGCTTGTGCGCAATTATAAAGAGTTATCACAGTCCATAGAGGCCAGTTTTAGACAAGAAATAAAAGTCTTGTAGCTCCTATCTTGACAACTAACTAAGCTCCTTCCGTAAACCAATTCTAATTCTAGTTCACGCCATCAATCACACAGCCGTACGTCATAATATCAGCTTATCCCAATAACTATCTTCTCAAAAATACGCGGGCAGATTATTAAATAAAAAAACCAAGAGGTAATCCAATTTTGGGGTTATTTCTCTTACTTATCAACCGTTACTAAAGGTTGAGGCGTGAGGTCGATTTCAACTGCGATAAAATAACGGCCATGGTGAAATATTCATCAAACTGGATAGTCCTCAAAAATATCTTTCTTTAAAACCGAAAATCGCTAAAACTCCTTCCGAAGCTTAATATCCGACCCTATTAAGCTCGCTCCTATTATGATTTAAGTTGGCAATAACTTAAGATTAGCGCGCAAAGTTATTCTCTTTCCAGAATTCCCCTGTAATTATATGCAAATTGACTTATTTTATGAGCTAGACTGGGCTGGCGATTAAACAAGTGGGTCATTACTTCTGTTGTCCATATGAACCTATTAAGAAAGAAGTTAATTTTAATTTATTTTATTGTCGTATTTTCCATTCATTGCCCTACATTAACGATCATAGTTTTGATTTTCGCGATTGCTAAAGCTTGCTATCTTTCTAGTTTTAAGCGCACAATGTGGCCCTTAGACATCATTAAGTGAATCCCACTTTAAGTCATGAAGTTGAGTCTTCAATCCTGTTTCATAAAGGCCATTGCACCTTTGAATTCAGAACTCATGATTGCTTTGCGAAGCAAATTAGCAGGTTGGTGGTACCTACCCGTGCAGTCTTATGTTAAGCCTTACCAGAAAATACAGGTATCTCAGTATGTTAGCAAAATACCGAGAAGATATTACTAACCTTTCTCTCTTGAATACCTAATCGCATTTTATGACACCCTTGCGGAAAATTGGAGGTGCTAGGTTACCTTAGTCTGGTCTAAGCTCGATAACGGCCTATTTTTATCACGAAGTAGCCATGTATTCTGGTTTAAAAGTCGACGCTCTTCACTACATAGTATTACTATAAAACAAAGTCGCTTTCTCTGTCCCTATGTATGCTTAAATCTTTAAAACTACGCAACGGATTTTGATGTGGTTTTTTTTAATAGATAGAGTGATTGAATAGAAAGGTTTATATGTATAATAACATCCATTAAATAGTGGAGAAATCAATAATAAATTACAGTTTCCGAAGCGAAGCGAGGGCGGTTCGTTAGTAAACAATAAAACATTACTGTGATATCAGTCCATACAGACTTGAAGAATACTAACGGCTCCAAATTAAAGACACTCCATGGAAGATCTTTTCCTTCTACCAGGAAACTCTAACAGTAACGTTACCCAAATTGCCTAATTAATTCTAGTTCAAAATCTGCGTACACTTGGAGACAATATAAACGGGCGTGCGGCCTAATATTTTACATAAAGGCATTAACTAGTCCAGACTATACTGTCGAGCAATTTTCGCGACCCACTCGATAAATTGCCGCGTCGGAAACCTAATAAGGCGATAGTGTGGGCCAGTGATGAGGTGTTGTCGATAAATTTGTATCGATTAAATTTTTTGTGGCGTAATAAGTAAAACGCCCGCTGTTTTCGTTTAATACTAAGCTGAAATTGTGTTTTGGACCCATATTTGAATGATTTTTGTCCGTAAAAGCTCTGCCTGAATAAGTGCATAAATGGCAAATCTAACAAACCTAATTTAAAAATACATATAACATTCAATCTAATTTAAATTTAGTTACAAAAAATAAAATAAATGTATAATTAAAATAGTTTTTCGTGTTTACATAAAATATGAAATAATTTAAATCTTAATAGAGTTTCACTAAAATAAACTTGGTTTTCGTTTGTGATAGAATGAATAAGCATTGTAATAATAATATACACATAATAATACACACATACATATAATATTTCTATCAACACACACCTCAGAGCCTAACATTCTCATTTGAAAAAACCTCTTTACGATACGGACATAATAATATTATATTAATAATATATCATACTATAACCCTATGGTAACAATGGTCGGGTAGTATAATGATTTGGCTAAATGTCACGGTGACCTTGATATCTTTGAACCTAGACTCAGGGGATTTGTCAGATGTGTGAAGGATATCCTATTTAACAATGGCTAATTATCAATACTAGTGGTCCCGCAATTGTCGAAATTCGACTATAATTAATTGAAATTGTAAGTTTGTACACTATTATGATTCTATTTTCAAAGACTGTTATATTTCTATAATCACAAATTTTGCCAAGACTACACTTTGGACAAATATTAATAAAGACAAACGATATTTAATCTATTCTCAATTTGACCACAGACGTCAAGAACAGAAGTTTGACAATAAATAGTATGCATGCGTTTTGCGTCAAATATATGGTAGTGTGTGTAATGGTTTTTTTATTAATTTAATATATTTTTAGGCATACTTTAAAAAAAATATTTACATTCTGCACTCCTTCTCTATATTCTCTAAAAGTGTGGGAAATTTCATACTCCTCCGTCAGCGCAATTTTCGTAAAAAGAGATACAAAGTTTTTGCTTCACGCATTAATTTATCAATATAATGTTTGTGTTAGTCGTATTTTTGTCTACTTTTTATTTGTAATTTTGTTTTCAATAGCTAACAGCTATGTACATTAATACGGGTTTGCTGAGTGCATATACCATTTAGATTGCAATCCAGATTAGATCTAGGTACTAACTGTACGATTTAGCTAATATGTACTGTAATGATTGTAATTTGTCTTGTCCATCGATAAATAAAAATAGAGAATCGATAAAAAAAATTGAATTATCTTCAACGAACCATCGACATCACTACAAGTAATATGTTCCAGGGAATTTCACCAGGTTGCAGTGTTGAGACCCTTAAATTATACATGAATAACTAATTGCATTACGAATTACTGACATGTTATCAAAGTTTCACACAGGAAACGTTGAATATATATTTTTTTACTACTTAGATGGTTGGACGAGCTCACAGCCCACCTGGTGTTAAGTGGTTACTGGAGCCCATAGACATCTACAACGTAAATGCGCCACCAACTTTGAGATATAAGTTCTAAGGTCTCAGCATAGTTACAACGGCTGCCCCACCCTTCAAACCGAAACGCATTACTGTTTCACGGCAGAAACAGTCGAGGTGGTGGTACCTACCCGTGGGACTCATAAGTCCTACCACCAGTAAAAAAAAAGGATTTGAAATATGTTCATTATTAAATCCTTTATCAAGAAAATACGGTAAGGCCAAACCGGCTTACTGGTATCCAGGGTTCAGGGTGCAATCCCTCGTCTTCCATATTTATGACCAGACCAGTTGGATTGTATTCTAAACACCCGCTAATGGTAAAACAATGATAATTACTGTCATATTAGGATCACCCTTATGAAATGTTAATGATATAATCTATATACGTGTAGGGAAAACAAATATGAACCATGAAACGACATATTTCCTTGAACAATACTCTCTGGTATTCGTTGCGATAGTAATAAGGAGTCATTTCCACTAAGTAACCTATTATGAATGATTACGTCCACAAAAAAGGTTCAACGGTCACTAAAGTATAAATAAATATCTTATACCTTTAAACAAGCAATTCTTGTATATTAATATATATATAATCTGAATCTCGAAAACGGCTCCAACGATTTTCATAAAATTTAGTATACAGGGGATTTCGGGGGCGATAAATCGATCTAGCTACGATTTATTTTCAGAAAATGTTTTTTTATTCGTGTATTCAATAATCAACTCTTCCCGACATCTATTGGCGAATAATAATACTATTTTTCTTAATTGAAGGCAACTAACCGCTTTAAAGACACAACAAGATGGCGTTATTAAAAAAAAAACATAGGTCACCATTTAATTATACTTAACCAAAAAACCAACGTAATTAAGACGCAATTAAAATTACTATTACTTTTTCATTTCTCGTTTAATGTATTCATTGTATTATTTTCGAAGTTTGGGATAGATTACTGTATCTATAGTCACGGACAATATTTGAATCACTGCTTCGCCGTCTTCAGCGTCTTCAGTACATAGTATAAAACAAAGTCGCTTTCTCTGTCCCTATATCCTTATGTGTGCTTTAATCTTTAAAACTACGTAACGGATTTTGATGCGGTTTTTTTTAATAGATAGAGTGATTGAAGAGGAAGGTTTATATGTATACTAACATCCATTAAATAGTGAAGAAATGACGAATAAATTACAATTACCGAAGCGAAGCGAAGCGAGGGCGAGTCGCTAGTATTATCTATAGAAAATATTTTCAGAAATTTAAGTACATCTTTTTACACAGAAAGAACTAACCGTATCTTGATATCTGACAATTTGTTTGACTTGGGTTTCGATTTTTACTTTAATAGTATCCCAGGTGCTGGTTAAATTGAATCCGAGGTAATAAATAAAACGATCATTAGACCTGTCGTCTGATTGATCTGAATGTTGGGCGACGAAAGTAAAGCATGAAAGAAGAGTGCATGCGGCAGAGATGCGAATGTTAAGATGGATGTGTGGAGTGACAAGAATGGAATGTGTACATCAGAAGAAGTGTGAAAGTAGCCCCGGTGATTGACAAATTCAAAAGCGGACGGTTAGCGTGGTGTGAACATGTGAGTGAGAAGATGCATGTTACTAGGAGATGAATGGAAATGGTAGTGCACGGTAGAGGGAGAAAAGGTCCACCGAAGAAGACATGGACAATATTACATTATTTTAAAATTGGATTAAATGACTTATTGTGAACAATACGTAGCAATAAGAACCTGAACAATAAGAATTGTAATCAATAAATTAAAGAGCGGACGGTTAGCGTGGTATGGACATGTGATGCGTAGAGAGAAGATGCATGTGACTAGGAGATGCATGGAAATGGTAGTGCAAGGTAGGACGAGGACGACCGAAGAAGACATGGATGGAGTGTGTAAATGACGATATGTGAGAGAGAGGAGTGAGTGTTGAGATGACGGCTGATAGAAGAGAATGGAATAGAAAAATTTGCTGTGCCGACCCCACCTAGTGGGATAAGGTGGAGATAAAGAAGTGGTAAATAAAACATTGAATGCGAAATTCTGTTAATTATGTCTGGGACTGGCAAAACACTTTGCTTAACACTATACCAATAGACATCGAATAACAAACTTCTAAATCTTAAGCTACTGTTACCTACTTACTGTTAAGTTGGTCTTTTGTAAAACAACAAACAAATATATATATATATATTTTTTTTTTATTGCTTACATGGGTGGGCGAGCTCACAGCCCACCTGGTGTTAAGTGGTTACTGGAGCCCATAGACATCTACAACGTAAATGCGCTACCCAGTCTCAGTATAGTTACAACGGCTACCCCACCCATCGAACCGAAACGCATTACTGCTTCACGGCGGAAATAGGCGGGGTGGTGGTACCTACCCGTGCGGACTCCCAAGAGGTCCTACCACCAGTGATAAAATCTTGTAAATTAGCCGTGAAACTTTGTCAAGCTTAGTTGTAACTTCGACACACTATCTGAAACGTACGTACATTAAAATTTGTTAGAGGGAGCGCGCCGCCAGTCTTACCCGTTAACCACAAAATTTTCATAATCGAGACAAGAATAAAAAAATCTTAATTCTTTTTTTTAAAGATAGTCATGATGTAGGAAGCGAGCGATAGTTTTTTTTATTTTTATTGCTTAGATGTGTGGACGAGCTCACAGCCCACCTGGTGTTAAGTGGTTACTGGAGCCCATAGACATCTACAATGTAAATGCGACACACACCTTGAGATATAAGTTCTAAGGTCTCAGTATAGTTACAGCGGCTACCCCACCCTTCAAACCGAAACGCAATACTGCTTCACGGCAGAAATAGGTAGGGCAGTGGTACCCACCCGCGCGGACTCACAAGTTGTCCTACCACCAGTAATTACGCAAATTATAATGTAGCGGTTTGATTTTTATTACACGATGCTATTCTTTCACCATGGAAGTCAATCGTGAACATTTGTTGAGTACGTATTTCATTAGAAAAATTGGTACCCGCCTGCGGGATTCGAACACCGGTGCATCGCTACATACAAATGCACCGGACGTCTTATCCTTTAGGCCACGACCCTTTAGGCCACGACGACTTCAAAAATAAATAGTTTAAATCATAGTTTAAAGCATTCCGTAACAAAATTCATGCGGCGTACCTTCGTAAGATATGGTCTTTGATATAATCACGTATAACTATAGTGACCATACTTTTTGTACGTAAAAACAGGACAGGGAGCAAAATAAAACTTAACTATGTGTGGTGTACTCTGGTCACTATATTGGTGGTATTAATGTTCTAAATCGATATCACAAAAATCTATAGAATCTTGATGACAATACAATTTCCAAAATCAATCAATATCCCGAAGTCTTGAAGATTGAGAAATATTGTAGAAGGGCCATGTAGCTATAAAGTAAGCATGGTCGCTATGTGGTGTGGTCTGGTCACTATAGATTAGAAGAGTTGAAATAATACGTCCATTTAGGTAGTTTGAAGGTCCAGTTTATTGTGTCAAAAGGTGTATTTAGTTACAAGACAGTAGTGCTGAAGAAGCACTTTAAATAAGGCTGTTTACATGGCTGAATGGTTACACACTACATATGCTATTATAGTACTTAACTATAGGTTACTTATGTTACTTTTTTACATGACGCTTAGCGATCAATGTTTACACTACTCGACTAGTCTACTCTATCGGTAAAACAGGTTGTGTTTTATCTTAAAGGTTCGTCCAAAGTTAATGTACACAAAAAAAAATTCTAAACGATTATTTGCGAACTAGATTATTATACATTTATACTATGTTTATACATTAAAATATTATATTTCAGTATAATTTTAAATTTCATTGAAAATCAGTACATAAATAAATAAATAAAAATCAGGAGATTTGCGTTTAAAAAAAAAAACAGTACTGTCCCGCCAAAAACAGTACGAATGGTCACTATACGTATAACAGATGTCAACCCGGTCCGCTTCGTGACCGATGAACCTGCGACCATACTCGTGTTTGTCGTATAGGAAAGTATTTCTGATTAATTCTCCATTACACCTCAATATGAGAATTGGGCTTATAACTTCGCAAATTGATTGGAACGTGGAGCTTTTGGGTACGTTTTTATTTGTGAGCTTATAAATAGAAGAGTTCATGGCTTCCTGATATTGAATGATTACAGAAGTATATAGACACAATTTTAATAAAGCTGGTCGCCTTGAGAGATATGTTTCCAGTAGACAGTGGCTTGGTTGTGCCCTCTGCATTGAAAACGACCATGAGTAGCAGTGTCCACTCATCGTCACTTGGCCCGTATGCTCGTCTGACTACGTATACTACCCTACCTTACCTAGTATACTACCCTACCAATCAAGGGGAACCGGCTAATTTATCCACTTAAAATCAAGTGAGCCATCTGTCCTTCTGCACATCTGCGACAAAAAAGCCACCCCAATACTAAAACCGAATTCCAAACTCACAAAAGCTCAGCAACCAATCACTTACAACAATAAAAGTAGCGAAAAAATCATTCCCAGCTTTCTCAAGTGAAAGCTAGTTTCTGTGCTTTAAAGCTCCCCGTAGGACGATAATTCTGGGAACTCTGTCGCCCCTTTAATGATACAACTTGATTATATTGCCTCGGACAACTTGCCCAAGTGTTTTTGGGCTCGAGAGAGTTCTGAAATGGTTTTCTTTGACAAATATCGCTTTATAGTATCCTGGGTCGATGGTTTCAAGAGTACAGCTCATTGGCACTACGGGACTACATTACAATACATCCAAATGAGACCAGTACCGATCAGAGAGGTCCAGAATCACCAAATATCTTTGTTTTGTTACAGTGCCACCGAATAAGACCTTTATTTATGGTGACGAGGAACACGCGACCCACGGCACTCTCCTGACCTTGATGTGCACAGCTTTGGGCGCAAGACCAGCCGCCACAATCGAATGGTTCAATGGCACTAAGAAACTGAGCCCCGACGAGCATAACATACATGTGAGTATTTTGACGTTTTGTTTTTTTCTAGAGACAGATCTTTAGGTATCTACACGGGCGACTAAGGACGCTGGTGAACTATTTTGAATAACTAAACAGCCTTCTTTTCTCAGACTTAACCCCAACACTGGTTCCCAATACTCCTTCTTTAAAATCCGTTCCTGCTATTAATACACCGAAAGAGTCCTTTAAGCCACGGCCACTTCACAAATAAATATTTTCAAATCGACGCATTCACAGTTTCAGAATACGTCCTATATACCGAAAAAAAAGGCTGTTACTAAATTTACATTTTGAAAATTGGTAGAAATTCTGTTCAATGATTCAGCCTAGTGTTTTAACAGGCTGGAAGTACCTCTTCTTGGTAATTTGAAGTTTTGCGTTGAGATAATCTCAAAACAATTTGGGAATATGTTGGGTAGCATAATGATACAATTGATGGGTAAAGAGGAAGCGGGGTCAGGATATTCATCTTCATCATCATCATCCCACAGCTGCCTACTGCTAGACGTAAGCCTCGCCCAATTTAGACTATTAAGCCCCTTCGTCCATTTCTTACCAGCCACCCTTCAAAAGTCATCGCACTACCGGTCAAGACATTCAGTCGAGGATTAATATTCAAACAGACCGCGTCTATTACAAGTATTGATTTACGTGACCAATTTATCTAATGAAATACGTGAAAATTTAAATAACGAAACACGTTTTGAAAAATCAATATCTGCTCGTAATAGTCAGAAAAACTCCCCAAGAAGAAAGACTTTAATTTCAGTATAGAAGCAAACGTAGGCATAAAAGATTCACGCCCGAACTGAGACTCAGCGAAAATTTGATAGCTTTCATAAAAATACAATCCACGGAGAGCCAATAAGTCGAAGCTTTTGGATTTCCAGTAATAACCGAAGATATTTTTCTCTTGCTAGACGAATAGAGGTGAAATTATTTTACGAATATTGAACAAAATTATTATTATTGGAATTTAAACTTTGCGTGGAGCGAACACAAGATGGTGTTATTTTATAAGTAGGTCGTAGACTTAAGATTGTGCTCATTCTACCAGTGGCAGGGGATATTTGGAGCGTGACTCACTATGCTACCCTCTTGGGCGTGAAGCTTGCTAGGACCTCATGCCTCGCTATGTCGTATCTATGGGTAGGAAGATCTCGTAATATCAGATGAACATTGAGCGCATTTTAAATAATAAAAACACCGTCGATACTTTTTTTTATTGCATAGATGTGTGGACGAGCTCATAGCCCACCTGGTCCTAATAGACATCTATAACGTAAGTGCACCCACCTTGAGATATAAATTCTAAAATCTCAGTATAGTTACAACGGTTGCCCCACCCTTCAAGCCGAAACGCATAACTGCTTCACGGCAGAAATTCAGGGTGGTGGTACCCACTCGTGCGAACTCACAAGAGGTCCTACCACCAGTAATTAGCAAATTATAATTTGGCGGGTTTGATTTTTATTACACGATGTTATTCCTTCACCGTGGAAGTCAATCGTGAACATTTGTTGAGTACGTATTTCATTAGAAAAATTGGTACTCGCCTGCGGGATTCGAACACCGGTGCATCGCTCAACACGAATGCACCGGACGTCTTATCCCTTAGGCCACGACGACTTCCATGTGTAATAATGGTTGTTTATTAACTGTTTAGCATCTGTGAAAGTGCCAAAATGTGGGAAAATGAAACAAAGCCGCTGAACGTAACTTCTCGGGATCCTCCAAAAAGTTCTCTGCAAAACCTACGACCAGTAATAAGTACTCAAAGGTCTCCTTTTATTATATCTGTTCCATCTAACCTTCAGCACCGATCTGTCCTGACCCATCACTAAATCAGCTCAAGGAACGCCGCTTCACTTTGCAATCGGAATACATTAAACTTTAAATAGATATTCTTCGGAAGACATTAATCAATGTCACAATGGATTTACCATAAAAACTGGGCGACTTCCCGACAGGAATTATTTTATCATCAATCCGCCAGACTCCGGGGTGATCAGGGACGCGCCCATGTTTTATAGTTGAATTATTTTTTGTTGAAGACAATTAATTTTTCAGACGCTTTTTCGGTGGCGTGGTTGGGCTGACAAGTCTGTCAATGCCACGGTCTGGCAATCATTGAATGATATTCGGACTAAGATATTGCAGATCAAGAGGTTAGGGGGAAATTATAAATTATACTTAAACATTTATTATAAATATAAGATATTCAAACAGATGAAAACACGAATGTCTTGAAAGCCTTTGCAAAAAAACGAAAGCGAGAAAGTTGATATTGACATTTGCAAACCTCTACCACTAATATTCAAGTTTTGTCAGTACGTGACAAGTGACAAGTGATAGTTATTGATTTTTTTAATAATTTTATGACCTGGTAACTGAGACCTTTAGGTCAAGTCTTATTTAAATTTTAATGAAAACTTTTTTTATATGATATTAAGAAATGAAATTAAGTTGATTAATGTGAAACATGGCATGAAATGAAATGACATGAGATGATATGAGATGAAGTATAAACTCAGTAAAATTGTGGTTATTAACTGAGACTTTTGCAGTGGACTTTTTGGAGGATCCCGAGAAGTTACTTTTAGCGGCTTTGTTTCGTTTTCCCACATTTGTGCACTTTCACAGATACTAAACAGTTAATAAAACCACCGCTATTACACATTTAAACCTGAAGAAACACTGAATAGATAAAACAAAACAAATCACACAACTTCACTCCTCGCGTTCCCGCCAAAAAGTCTTGTGATAGCTATTTGACGAGCACACCTTAACCTTGTTGCTGCGGAACATACTGAATGAGTCCCTCGATCAAAGTTAATTATACGAATCAGCGGACTGCGAGTCTGGTACTATATTTCGTAGACACGTCACGTTACTCTGTTCATTGGGAGCTAGTCTATACTAATATTATAAAGAGGAAAGATTTGTTTGGTTGTTTGTATTGAATAGGCTCCGAAACTACCGAACTGATTTGAAAAATTCTGTCACTCTTTGAAAGCTACACTATTCCAGAGCGACATAGGCTATAATCTTTTTTGAAAAAAATTGGGGATCCTTACTAATCAATACTTAATATTATAAAGAGGAAAAATTTGTTTGTTTGTTTGTATTGAATAGGCTCCGAAACTACTGAACCTATTTGAAAATATATTTCACTGTTTGAAAGCTACACTATTCCTAAGTGACATAAGCCATAATCTTTTTTGAAAATTATTTGGGTTCCTTACTAAAACTCCAATAATGTAACCCAAGGTGTAAGGTAAAAACATTGCCTAAAATACTATTTACATCGCGTGCCCTGCAAAAAATATTGATGGTAGAATAAAATAATGTACTACGACTTTGTAGAACACGTTATTATTTACAAAAAGTGTTGCGACAGCATATGTCTAACTATTATAATTATGCCGCAATCAGTGATCTTTTATTTAAAAAAATAATACAACGTCAAATATCGTTGAAATTTTTTTTAAAGACCCGAGCGTAGCCAAAGCCGGCCGCTAGTTCTGAGAATAAAGGGATATTTCCACAAATCATGCGTGCTATGTAGGTGGTAGTGGTAATGGCGGCAGCGCACCAGATAACGCAGCACGGGTAGATCTCCCGTGAGGAGAACCGACAGTCTGCTAAAGACTGCTGCTGCTTTTTAATCTTTAATTTGTTGAAATCTAATACGCCATAATAAACACTATAGATAGATTGATCTGATCTTTACTGCACAAGGACGTAGTATTATAATCACAGAATACATGTACTCTAATTAGATTATAATAGTATTTTTTTGTAACAGTAGTTCAAGGTACTTACTGCATATTGCCACAGACTATTTTTTTGGAACGAAGTTCCTTAAAGGACGATACCCTAACCGGGAAAAAACGTCCATAACGTTAGATTTTTATTAGTAATGCACACAGTGTATGTACTTAACTTTGTAATAACGTACAAAAAATAACATATTTTTTTATCATTCATTGACCACGATCTCGGAACGTTCGTTTGCGCAATACACTAACTCTTATGCAAACAACCGTGAATGAAGTGTACCATAATAAGTTCGCACGCTACCGAATGACCGTGGGTTGTTGCGAAACCTCCAGTTTTATTTTCATTATATCTCGAATAGAACTTAAAGTTAATATTTTTATAATAAGGAACTTCGTTCCTATCCGGTGTCCCACGACATCACACATCTTTTTTTTATCAGCAGTCGTCGTGGCTTAAAGGATAAGACGTTCGGTGTATTGGTATGCAGCGATGCATCGGTGTTCGAATCCCGCTGGCAAATACCAAATTTTTCTAATGGAATACGTACTTAACAAATGTTCACGATTGACTTCGACGGTGAAGGAATAGCATCTTGTAACGAAAATGAAACCCGCAAATTTATAATTTGGGTAATTACTGGTGGTAGGACTTCTTGTGAGTCCGCACGGGTAGGTACCACCACCCTGCCTATTTCTGCCGTGAAGCCTCCTCCTGCCGTGAAGCGACCTCTTTGTCGAGTTCGACGAGTACGGTTACCGGGGCTCCTAAGCCTGCTCCTAGTGCTAGAGCTGAAGGCATCTAATGCAAAGGTTATTGGATCTGATGGATCCGTAAGGACATGTCTAGGTCTATCGAAAAGTAACGCATTAAGCAGTATAAGTTTTAAAAGATAGAACCACCGAACCGTATTCTTCAGGAAAACTCACCCATTACACCAGCGAGCCACGAGTTATTCCCGAACCACTTCTAAAGGGTTGACTCATAAAATAATTAACTTTACTCTCAAGTCGAAATTTGATTACGCGAGCTCCTAATTCCTTAAACATTTAAATTCGGTTAAAGTATTTTACATTCAGCGAAATTCCGTAATCGAATCAGCTCATAATGAAATGAGAATTCAATTATTATTGTTACGCCGGTAAGAGTATCGCCATCTATCGCCGAATAGTCGAACGAATATCGAAGGATCCAGAATGCTCGAGAATTACAACGCCATCTATTGACAGATAGCGGAAACTACGACTAGAGCTGTGTGGAACATTCTTGATAATTCTAGGGAAGTGGTAACGACTATAAAAGCGTAGAGATGGCACGCAGTCAGTCAGAAATCGGAACTACTCGGAGCGAATCAGCGAAAGGATCACCTGAAGCGAAGCGGAACAAGCGAATTGAGTGTTTTAAGGTGTTTGTGAAGTGTTTAAGTGCTTTAAGTGTTGAATACAATTTTTAAGTTGTACTTTGGTGAAATTTCATTCATCCCGAACCCCAGCGCGTAGCATTATTTTCCACCTAACCTGTGTTACAAACGGCTGAATTGAAGCTAAACAACTAGCGGGACTCATATGGAACGCAATAGGTGAAATGAAAGCTAAACTTACATTTTCAAAGCTCGCAAAAGTTTAAAACGTATCAAAAAAAGATTCACGAAATGTAAAGTAAGCGCTTTGGATAAAAGCTATCGTGAGCTTTCAATAAAAACTGCACAAATTACTGTTAAAATGAAGGAAAGCTTTTGTTGTCCCTACGATGAGATCAAATTAGTTGTAGGGATGGGAGTAGACGCTTTATCGATGTCGGATTTTTTTCTTTATGGGTTAAAGACGACGAACTTTTTATTTATTGCTTAGGTGGGTGGACGAACTCACAGCCCACCTAGTGTTACGTGGTCACTGGAGCCCATAAACATCTACAACGTAAATGCGCCACCCACCTTGAGATACAAGTTCTAAGGTCTTAGTATAGTTACAACGGCTATCCCACTCTTCAAACCGAAACGCATTGCTGCTTCACGGCAGAAATAGGCGGGGTAGTGATACCTACCCGTGCGGACTCACAAGAAGTCCTACCACCTTTATACGAGTATCACTTATTATTGCTGTGTGGCTCTTTTTCTGATCTAAATCTACAGATGAGGCTACAGAGTAAGAAAGACAGTAGAAAGATTCAATAGGTTCAGTAAAAAAGCCTTAAACCTCTTCAGTACAAAAGGTATGACTAGAAAATAGACTGATGTCGAACCATGTTAGGGTACATCAAGCTACTCTACTAAGCTGCTAACTCGCTAAGAAATAAAGCTGTCATTGGATCATGTTGAAACAACTGTCAAAGAGGTCGCTCGTCAAATTTGTTTCTCTGGTAGCCATATAGACCAGAAAAAGACAGTAGTATGGAAATTTCTTCACCCGAAACAGAGATACCCACTTTTTAAAACTATCGATATAAACGGTGTGGAATGGACATCACTAATCGCTAACGGCGTATAGTTTACACAAACTCAAGAGCGATTCCTTTAACAGAGAACATCTTAGATACAGCCCGTTATTTCTTTACTGGACTCTGCTGATTGTGGGACTACAATTCATAAGATTTTAGAGGTTTTGGCGCTTGCACACGGACAAAGTAAGCGCTTTGAAATATTACTACTATAACGCTAACAGTAGTTTCATCTTAACTAATTTAAAATGTATTGTGCTCAAATTATTCCGCGTTATCTTCTTTAATATCTATATATTAATACGTGAAGCAAAAACTTTGTATCACTTTTTACGAAAATTGCGCGGACGGAGGAGTATGAAATTGTTCACACTTATAGAGAATATAGAGAAGAAGTGCACAATGCTAATATTTTTATAAAACAATGCATAAAAGATACATTAAATCAGTAAAGAAAACATTAAACACACTACATACCATTGTATTTGACGCACACACGCATGCATACTATTTATTGTCAAACTTTTGTTCTTGACGTGTGTTGTCAAATTGAGAATAGATTAAATATTGTTTGTCTTTGTTAATATTATTTATAGTATAGCCTTGGCGAAATTTGTGATTATAGAAGTATAAAATACAATCATAATAGTGTACAAACTTACAATTCCAATTAATTATAGTCGAATTTCGACTACTGCGAGACCTCTAGTAATATAAATTACGTATCACGTTGTTTATCCGCGATGGACACCTAAACTACTGAACCTATTTTAACTTTTTTTTTTTAATATGTGCTTTGTTCCAACTTATGCCATAGTATGGTTTTTATTTTGATTAATGGTCGCAACATTTATTAATTAACAATAAAATGATCTCTTATGTTGATTATTGTTATTAATTGTAAGTTTCATAAGTCTAAAACAGATGGCGCCTTAAATCAGTTTTTACAGACAATTGTACATTGTAATACTCTCTGACATTAATATCTCATAGATGGCGCTGTATTAAAAATACCAACGTTTCACATAAGCTACAATTTAATGGCATAAACACCACGTGTTGCTGAGGCTAAAGTATATTTTTTTATCATTAATTGACCACGATCTCAGAGCGTACGTTTGCGCAATACACTAACTCTTATGCAAACAACCGTGAATGAAGTGTACCACAATAAGTTCGCAGGTTACCGAATGACCGTGGGTTGTTGCGAAACCTCCAGTTTTATTTTTTTTACACCTCGAATAGAACTTTTTTTATAATAAGGAACTTCGTTCCTATCCGGTGTCCCACGACACCACATTTATTTATTTTTTGTTTCGTATAAAATTGATAATGTTACTATTTAATTACAAAGTGGAGCTTTGTGTTAAAAAATAGACTGCTTGTTTCAGCTTTAGTTTATGGGATAGGGATTAAACTGCTATAGCTTATACCAAGCTCCCGTGATCTTTTGTGTATAGAATGAAGAAAATGGCTCGTTTCACGTTTTTTCACAGCGATAAGTACCTCGGAGCGGGGCATTAGAATGCCCATTTGATACGTCACAATCGCACTGAGCGTAGGGGTGACGACTTCAGATAAATAAGTTATTCCTTCTGAAATCTAATTGGCTTGATGAACCTTCAACTTGAACATGTTTGTTGCTGTGAACTAACACACACACACACACACACACACACACACACACACACACACACACACACACACACACACACACACACACNACACACACACACACACACACGCACGGGCACACATATGTGTCAAAGTCTTGATGATCGATCTATAATGATACCAACCAACGGATACTTTAATTCTATTGTAGGTAGACTGGTTTACGATTACCATGACATATTATAATCCAACACGGGTAGGTACCGCCATACTGCCATACTGCCAACTATACTGGCATTCGATATCTCCTATCGTCAGTATTAAAATAAGGACTAAGCTATTAAAGGAACTTAAGTAGGAAATGATATTGAGATACTCTTGTTGCAGACATCTTATAGACAAAATCTTTAAAGACAGAAATCTTACGTGCGGTGCTCGCAGCAAATAAACTGAATATCATTTTTTATAAATAAATAAAAGATTGTGTGGCTTTATGAAACCACGGTAAAAGTGAAACTTTTTTTCACATTATAGATATTTAACTCTGACAAACAACATTTACATTAAACACTGACAAAAACAAAAAACAAAATAGCGTGGAGCACTGGCACAAATGGGTAATAGTCTCTAAAAAAACATGCCACACCGACATAAGATCTCTCCTTGAGCTTAGGATCGACTGAACCACGTCAGTCCTCCAGGACCTCGCTGGAATATTTGTGACTACCACCAAGATCTGCACCGACGGTGGCTCCAAGCGGGCTCACGCCCAGACCCCTCTGCGTTCTCCAACGCGCACGTTCTACTCATAACAGCTTAATGATACCGAAAAAATATTAGCATCAAACGTTTCAGTGCCATCCGTTTTCAGGGCTGGTTGAATATCATCACAGCCGGCTCAATGGCTTGCGAGGCACAGAGGTGAAACAGTATACAAAACAGAGAATTTTGGTTGTTCAAAAAATTTACTGATAACTAAGGTTTATTTCGAGAGTGCTATGTTATCTGCTTGTAGTGTCGATGTGTTACCAGTTACAGTTACGACAAATGCTACTTTTCGCTGCAGAAGAACGAGCTTAGGGCGGAAATGCTATCCCTTACATTATCCCTTTAGATAAAAAAGCGTAACTGGTCCATGTCAAGTTAGAGCCCGCATGGGTAAGTACCGCCACCCTGTCTATTGTCGTCGTTGCGTTTCGGTTTGAAGTTCGAGGTAGCCGTTGTACTGTTAAAACTGAGACCTGAACTCAGGTCTTAAGTTGGGTGGCGGTTTTTACGTTGTTGATGTCTACGGGCTCGACCACACATAATAGAAAAACAAAAAATATTACCACCAAAATAATTGACCACCAAATCATTTGTATTGTACCAAAGTGTATTTTTTTCAATAATCTCTAACTAATGAAGGAGAGCTTTTGTGTATAACAAAGAAAAGCTTAACCAATTCGGGAGTTTACTTCCAGCTAACCAATAGCTGAGAAAAATGCGTTGAGTATGAGGGGAGAATTGAATTAAATTAGATTGATTAAAATAATGATCAGATACATTTAGTAAGTATCATATCTATTATGTACTAGGAAAACCATTTACTTTTTTTATGTTGCTCCAGTTGGCAGACGAGCATACGGCCCACCTGATGGTGAGTGGTTACCGTCGCCCATGGATTCTAGCAATCCCAGGGGCAGAGCCAAGCTGCCTACCGTTAAGTACTCTCCACAAGCCTCGTTTGCAAAATTCTTGACGTATTCTTCTTTTTAGTGCTGGACCTTGATGTAGGAGCTTAGTAATACCGTGGTGTGGTAGCTTCCCCCCAGCGGTGACCGAAAAGAATCATGCGAAATCCAAGCAACCCTAGATTTAATTCTCCGAGCACGATTTATATCTTTTAGCGATGAATAGGCGAGCCTTATTTGTGTTTTTATAGCTTTTATTATGAGGCCGTAACGATGTTAATTAAATAAACATTTAGATTATTTTTTTCATGAAATAATGAAAAAAAATATTTGCACAAATATACCTACAGCTACTTTCATACTAACAGCTTCTCAGCTCACGCGCCTTGAAGAGATAAAATTAAAATGAAAATTTCAAGGCGTTGGGGCTGGTAGATACTTGTATATAAAGAAAATATTAAAAAACATATAATATATTTAATAAGATTGCAATATGCAATGTCGTCGTGGCCTAACGGATAAGACGTCCGGTGCATTCGTATTTAGTGACGCACCGGTGTTCGAATCTCAGGCGGGTACCAATTTTTCTAATGAAATACGTACTCAACAAATGTTTACGACTGACTTCCACGGTGAAGGAATAACATCGTGTAATAAAAATCAAACCCGCAAAGTTATAATTTGCGTAATGACTGGTAGTAGGACCTCTTGTGAGTCCGCCCGGTTGGATACCACCACCCGCCTATTTCTGCTGCAGTGAAATGCGTTTCGGTTTGAAGGTTGGGGCAGCCGTTGTAACTATACTTGAGACCTTAGAACTCATACCTCAAGGTGGGTGGCGGAATTTACGTTGTAGATGTCTATGGGCTCCTGTAACCACTTAACATCAGGTGGACTGTGAGCTCGTCCACCCATCTAAGCAATAAAAAAGTACATATTAATATTTTTCATACTTCATAAGAGACATGATTTATGACAAGCTTTCCAAAAAAAGATCTTCATCGACAGTGTTGGAAATAAAACAAAAAAAAAATCAGGGCCCAATTAAGTTCCGGAATTGCAGGAGCAATTAGAGAACAGTAGGTATTGTTTTACCGTTTTCTAGGCTGTATGCAAACCAACTATTATTTGGAAGTGCTTTTATGGCGCAACGAACATATTTTCGTACCGTTTTTATAGTCTATGTTTATGGTTTCAACGATAAAGAATGAAGTCTTACATATATATATATATTATTTAATATATAAGTTTTCTGTATGCAAAAGTAAACTATTTATTTTATATATTTATTAAAATCTTATTAATTATACAAGTTTTAAAAAAAAGATGGGTGTCGTGGGACGCCGGATAGGAACGAAGTTCCTTATTATAAAAATATTAATTTTAAGTTCTATTCGAGGTATAAAGAAAATAATTATTCGGGTAAACATTTTTTATTATGATTCTTTTATTGATAAAAATAAAATAAAAACTACTTTACAAAGTTATCAACTTTATTTTATTCACAATGATTTCTGAAAAATATATAATAATAATATACAAAGAAACAGCTATTTATATAAATAATAATAATAACCGTCATCACGTAGACTATACATTAGACCATAAGACACTGCATAGCCATCATACTAAGACTATACATAAATAATAAAAATCTTACGTTACGGACGTTTTTTCCCGGTTAAGACACCCCTCTGCATTGCTCCACAAGGAACTTCGTTCCATAAGATTCGAATTACCATTTTTTTAAAACACTATATAAAATGATTGTTTTAATTTGTCCTTTTATGCCTTGACGAGGCTCTCGTCACGAGGAATGCTGATATCAGCTTGAACGGCTTGACGCGCAAACTGTTCTATTATCACAATATGAGGCTTAGTGGCAATTATAGATCTCCTATCCGTGATAATAGATCGGTCCCAGTCAAGGTCGAGTTTGGTATTATTTTGTACTGGTAATAGGACCTCTTGTGGGTCCGCACGGGTAGGTACCACCAACCTGCCCATTTCTGCCGTGAAGCAGTAATGCGTTTCGGTTTGAAGGGCGGGACAGCCGTTGTAACTATACTGAGACCTTACAGCTTATGTCTCAAGATGGGTAGCGGCATTTAGGTTGTAGATGTCTATGGGCTCCAGTAAGCACTTAACATCAGGTGGGCCGTGAGCTCGTCCTCCCATCTAAGCAATAAGAAAAAGGTGCAAATATAAGGTATTATTAAAATTAAATAAGGTACACCAGACGCAACAATTATTTATTTTTTGATAATCCTACGCCTTCAAAGAGCGTTCATTGGATCCCAAAGAGGCGGCGTCACAAGCGTGCAGACTCTACTTTTTAATCAGTGCTGAAGATAAGAAGGCGCTCATCTAGATATATTTTTGCGAAGTTTCATTAAAAACCATCTAATATTTTATTTATTGATCCCTGGCCCATTTCTGCGCAGTCATGTGGTTTTTTTTTGTTTTTTATTGCATATATTGAAGAACGAACTCACAGCCCACCTGGTGTTAAGTGACAAAGACCATCAAAGACATCTACAACGTAAATTCCGCCACCCACCTTGAGATATAAGTTCTAAGGTCTCAGTATAGTTACAACGGCTACCCCACCCTTCAAATCGAAACGCATTACTGCTTCACGGCAGAAATGGGCAGGGTGGTGGTACCTGCATGCAGTTTGAAAAGTGAGGACATGATATTGAGTGATGACTACCGTTTTATAGCACATTTGAGACTCGAACCTCAAATTTCAAAGCGTGCAGCGGTATACGCGCGTGACTCGGAAACGAAATCCTGGAAACTGACGTCGCGTATCTGTATTGTCTTTGTAGGCAGACGAGCATACGGCCCACCTGATGGTAAGTGGTTACCATTTCTCATGGACGTCAGCAATGCCAGGGGCAGAGCCCAGCCGCTGCCTACCGCCTAATACTCTCCACAAGCCTCGTTTGAAGAAGGACATGTCATAGCGTGCTAATAATTCTTAACGCCTATAACTAAAGCGAACCACAATATTATATCGAGGTAATCGAGGTAATATTAAAAGCAACGTATACGTGTCCAAGAACATCAATCGTGGTTCAAATTTATATAATTAAAGGCACGGCACCACTCGTAAAGTTGAATTTTACGAGGGCACCCACTGAACTAAGCGTTCTGGAAACGTCTGAATTGTCATAATAATGTTCTGTAAAACTTTTTCGATGTCCATATTTATACGGTGACTATTTACAATCAGGTGGGCCGTAAACTAGCCTGCCTATATGATGACGACAAAAAAACCACGACCACTATTATTGTCTCATCCAGTGCATCGATTTTGGATGCCTAGTGGGGCAATGAAAAGATATTTTGTGCAAAGTTTTATTTGGTTAATTTCGTATCTTATTTATCTGACACAACATTAATCTTTATATCAACGTTAATTTCCATGGTGGAATGAGGTCGATGCAATTTTTCATCTTGTCACGACACGCCTCAGAGACGTGGATCAGTGAGAAATTACGTTAGACAACATTATACGGATGAGCTTTATTATGTCGAAAATGAGCTTTAAAGCATAAGTTTAAGCTTTCAGTATCGATTTTCTGTTACGAAAATGCAAGGTAAGTCGAGCTTAGTGTCAATCGTTTCGCTGAAGCACCGTCGTGTGGGCATTTTTAATGGCATTCATAAATTATGGCTGAATCAACATCAATCTTCATTTATTTTTGATTTGCTTTTAGTAAAAGTGAAACTGACACTCGAAAATTTAATTAACTATTTATAAGCATTGTAAAAGTGATCGAGCTTCTAGGCTGACCGAAAAATTTTAAAAGCTCTTAAACGTTACAAAAGCTCCGCACTGACCATAGCCTACCGTAAGGTTACGTCGTAAAAGGGTGGACGAAGCTAATGTTTTATGAATTTCACATGAGCTTTAAGCACAAAGGTTTAGGAATGACAAGTTCTTCTCAACGATGTGATGCTTTATTTACCCTGGATGAGCAAATGAAAATGTGAATATGTAAGTGGGTGACCCAAAGTGGATGTTGGCATTTACGTTGCAGATGTCTATGGGCTCCAGTAACTACTTAACACCAGGTGGGCCGTGAGCTCGTTGACACATCTACGCCATAGAAAAAAAACATAATAATTTACGGTTTTATGAGTATTGACGAATGCTCACAAATCTGATTCTTGTTCCATCCAGTGTTCAATTCAATGATTTCGTTTTTTTTTATTGCTTAGATGGGTGGACGAGCTCACAACCCACCTGGTGCTAAGTGCTTACTGGAGCCCATAGACATCTACGACGTAAATGCGCCATCCACCTTGAGATATAAGTTCTAAGGTCTCAGTATAGTTACAACGGCTGCCCCACCCTTCAAACCGAAACACATTACTGCTTCACGGCAGAAATAGGCGGGGTGGTGGTACCTACCCGTGCGGACTCACAAGAGGTCCTACCACAAGTTGAAGAGTGTTAGCATATTCTCTGAGTTTGAGTCCGTCAGCTCACCTACCAGTCACAACGTAGTTGGGAAAGTTCCTTAGGCTATCAGCAAATAAGTAGGGGAAAGAAACCAATCTGATCCTGTTAACCATGATCTGACATTTTTATTTTAAATAGTAGGCAGCGGCTTGGCTCTGTCCCTGGCATTGCTGACGTCCATGAGCGACGGTGACCACTTACTACCAGGTGGGCCGTATGCTCATCTGCCTACAAAGGCAATAAAAAAAAAATAGTAATAATTTGTTATGAAACCAATTTAAAAAAAAAAAGAATTTTATACGTTTTTTTAAAACCAACTTGAAAGTGAAGTAACGAAAAAGAAAGTTAAGAAAAAAAGAATTGAAATTCGCAGCCCAACTAAAGTAATCCGATTACGTTGTAGTGCTGTTCGGCTTATCGATAAAATTAATTATGTCGAGTTATCGATAGATTTTCACAGAGCTGTCCCTATTTTCTGGTTTCTTGATGTCAGTTACATGCAGACGTAATGTGGTTTTCCTAGCTCATACCACGATAGTAATAATTATTAAGTGCATCCAAATTTTGTATTGTAAAAATCGAACTGTTTACCTTCGGAGATGAAGTATGTATATATATAACTCTAAGATAAATTTTTTTTACCTACCTATGCTGATAGCCTTGAGAGGCTATTTCAGCTTCACCCTAACGTGTGTAGGTGAGCTCACGGGGCTTAAACCGGATTGTTGCTAACACTGACCCCAGCAAGAGCGGTGCTTCGCAGAATCTACCACCGGATCGGAAACGCAACACACTGAGAAGATCCGGCGAGAAACTCAGTGGGCTGTATCTATGGGTTAATTCGCTCGTCGAGTCCTTCGTCGCAAGTGACGGACTTGACGAGGAAGGTGACCGGTGCTTGAAGTACCTAAAAGCACCGTTAATGGATCGGGAAGATCCGTAATGACGTATATAGTGATAATAGAACAGTCTACGCGTTAAGCAGTCTTAGCTGATATCACCATTCCTCGTGACGAGAGCCTCGTCAAGGCAGAAAAGGACAAACTAAAACAATCATTTTATACTGTTTTAAAAAAATTGTATTTTGAATCTTTTTGTAACTATACTTGAGACCTTAGAACTTATATCTCAAGTTGGGTGGCGCATTTGCGTTGTGGATGTCTATGGGCTCGTAAGAGTATTGATGATTAATATTTATAGGCGCTATTATTACTGTTGGTAGGACGCCTTGTGAGTCCGCACGAGTAGGTACCACTAGCGCGCCTATTTCTGCCGTGAAGCAGTAATGCGTTTCAGTTCGACGGATGGGGCAGCTGTTGTACTGTAAAAATGTAGACCTTAGAACTCATGTCTTGAAGTGAGTGGTGACATTTACGTTGTAGGTGTCTATGACCTCCAGTAATCGCTTAACACCAGGTACGCCGTGAGCTCATCTACTCATCTAAGAAATACCAAAAAAAAGGCAGTGGCTTGGCTTTGCCCCTGGCATTGCTAACGTCCATGTTTGACGGTAAACATTCACTATCAGAATGGCCGTAACTTATTCTACCTATAGGGCAATAACATAAATAAATAAAGTTTACTTTGAATATTTACTATATTATATTATATTGAATACTGTATAAAGCTATACATTGATTTTAATTGAAAGATAATTGTAAATAGACATGTTTTAACAAAAACCAACTTCAAATAGAAAAAAAAGATATTCCAAAAGAAATTAATATACACTAAAAACAATAATCATCGAAATCGGTTGGCGTGATATTGAGTTATTTATCTATTTGTCGCGCACGTACTTAATGCAAATTTAGGACTTATATGGCTATCTCATGGATACCATTATCGGAACTGGACTAAATAAGATGGGACCATACGGGAAGCGTCAGCTTTCTAATAAAAAAAGAATCATCAAAATCGATTCACCCAGTCAAAAGTTATGAGGTAACAAAAAAAAACATACAGTAGAATTGAAAACCTCCTCCTTTTTTAAAGTCGTTTAAAAAGAACATTTTTTTTTTTATAAAGAAATCAAAATGCAAGTTAGTTTAATAACCTAAAAGTACATAATATTATTATCCGCAACACGCTTCGTCAGAAGCGTATATTATGTTTTGGTATACACGACTATAGTATGCGTGAATCAAAGACGTGTTTAATGTGAAATCTTCATTCCAACCCTTTACAAAATTGAAAGATATAATATAAGCAAGTCTCTAAGTCTCTGGCTCCCATAGCACAGGACTACAGGGAATCATAGTTTGTGGCTAGACGACCAGTTTATTTTTGCCCCGGGTATTATTCTCGTAATTCATTTAAGACCAACGCGAGCTCACAGTTTACACAACTTCAGATGACTTTCAGCTAAGTGAAAAAATCGAAAACATTAACATCGGCAAATCTATATATTAATACGTGAAGCAAAAACTTTGTATCCCTTTTTACGAAAATTGCGCGGACGGAGGAGTATGAAATTTTCCGCACTTATAGAGAATATAGAGAAGAAGTGCACAATGCTAATATTTTTTTTAAAATAATTAATGCATAAAAGATACATTAAATCAATAAAGAAAATATTACACACACTACATACCATGTATTTGACGCACACACGCATGCGTACTATTTATTGTCAAACTTTTGTTCTTGACGTCTGTTGTCAAATTGAGAATAGATTAAATATTGTTTGTCTTTATTAATATTTTTTTATAGTTTAGCCTTGGCGAAATTTGTGATTATAGAAGTATAAAATACAATCATAATAGTGTACAAACTTACAATTCCAATTAATTATAGTCGAATTTCGATTACTGTGGGACCTCTAGTATATAGTAATTCCACACTCTAATTACGCAAATAGCTCTTAAACCAAATCATTACTTAAATATATTTAGTTTAATCGCAAACTGTGGTCAAATTATTAACTGTGGCCGTGCGTGGACACTTTGATGATTGACCGCACTCGTTATAGTAATGAGCTGTTTACATAGATAATTACTTATCATCGTATATTAGACTATTTTGTTGCAGTGTACAATTATTTTTTGACGTGACAACGTCTTATAATTTGATGGAGCCGGCTGCGCGCACGGAAAAACATAACCCGTGCGGCGTTACCTCGCTCTGAGGCGTTTCATTTAAGGCTTCAAGTGCAAGCGAGAGCGCGCAACGAGCGACAAAAAGGCACAATCGGCCTCCGCGTTCGGCAGCGTTCGACATCTGTCTCTCTCCTACTTGAGTGAGCGATGCATCCGCGCGGACAGCTGCTATACAATAATACATTTACATGTTTTCGTCAAGTATGAAGTTCAGTGAAAAGTGAATGTGGTGTCAATTGGCCATACAAAATATCTATCAAACAAATAAAATAAAAAATTTCTTTTGAAAAAATGAAAGCATCAGTATTTTCTTATGACGTTGTCACGTTCAACTATCGTCAGTAAACCGACTTTACAGGCAAACGATTTTTTTTGCTATTGAATTATTATTATACTACTAAAGGCAATCGTTACAAAAAATCGACTTTTCGGCGTTAAATTTTATCGATAATACCACCTCACTAGCGAGTGGAATTCCGACTAATTAAACGTTTAAAAGGACGCGAAATGAAGGGAAAATCCTCCTTTAAGCCATGTTACATTTCAAGATGTCTGTTTGGGGAGTTAATGAAAAAATATGCTATAAAATGACATTTTTAAATTGCATTCCAAATACGCCTTCATTGTAACATGTACATGTAGGTATTTTTATCGCGATGCCCACATACTTTACAATTCAGAGAACGAAGGTACAAAGATAAATAAATAATAAATAAACAACTGGGAACAAATCACACACGGTCTTTCGGTCCCAAATTAGGATTCCCTGTGTTATGAGTATCAGATACTGATAAACATACTTATATCTATATATTAATACGTGAAGCAAAAACTTTGTAACCGTTTTTACGAAAATTGCGCGGACGGAGGAGTATGAAATTTCCCACACTTATAGATAATATAGAGAAGGAGTGCAGAATTGCTTAGATCCAGTAAAAAAATCTCTCAGGTTGAGCCCGTGAGCTCACCTACCTAAAACAGCCGTGATTAAATTTTACGAGTATAATACTTACAAATTATGTTGTATAGTGCTTCGCTCCCAAAAACGATTCTAAAAGCTAGTGTTACATTTTTTCAGATAGACTGAACTTTAAAATCTATTTCTTCTACAAACTCCGAACTTTATCTTGAGATAAATATAATATAAAGATGTGTGGGGTGTCGTGGGACACCGGATAGGAACGAAGTTCCTTATTATAAAAATATTAATTTTAAGTTCTATTCGAGGTATAATGAAAATAAAACTGGAGCTTTCGCAACAACCCACGGTCATTCGGTAACGTGCGATCTTATTGTGGTACACTTCATTCACGGTTGTTTGCATAAGAGTTAGTGTATTGCGCAAACGAACACTCTGAGATCGTGGTCAATGAATGATAAAAAAATATGTTATTTTTTGTACGTTATTACAAAGTTAAGTCGTACATTGTGTGCATTACTAATAAAAATCTTACGTTACGGACTTTTTTCCCGGTCAGGGTACCCCTCCGCATCGTCCCATAAGGAACTTTGTTCCAATATATTATATTAAATCATTTTATCTGTAGTTTCCCTCCTAAAGTATTTTAATGAATGTTTGAGTTCTCATATTTACAATATACGATAATATCCGCAATTTAAACATGAGTGGCTCATCATACAAAACCCTAATGTGGCCGTATTCTGTAAACTAATTGATTTTGCTTTCTCTTTGTTTCATGTTGGAATGAGCAGCAGCGGCAAATCGAAATGGTAAGTGGTGATATATTTTCTTCTATCTACTTTCTCATATGAGGCGACCCTTATCGAAGGATGAAGACTGCAGTGGAAAAGGGAACGAGATCTCTTGTGTCTCTGTGTCTGATCTCTACATAGTTGCCTTTTACCCTGGATCTTCCCATGCGTGTTGTATTCAAATACCTCAATTTTCTAGTTACGTATTTATGCTAAGCTTGCAAAACCAATAATACAATAATGGTATGTCTCCATGCATGCAGACGCGAACACATGATTTCTCGTATATAGTAAGTAAGTAAGGGTAAGGGAGTAAGGGGAGATCGGAATGCTACCTTCACCGGCCCTATTGTCAACCCCACCTGCACGCGCCGGATGGCGGCGGTGACCAACAGGTTGCCGTGATGCTCCCTACTAGAAAACCAACGGGGCAATGGCGACCGAGCAATGGCGGTATAACCATACACACTCGTCAGGACAACCTGGACAACCCATACGGAAGAGGCGCCAGAAACCTTGGGGATCAAATACCCCCTAACATGCTGGTGCAAAAGGCAACGGGAAACCACTGCACTAACTTCCCACGAGAGTCATGAGCAGGTCGTATCCGACTGATGCATGACCACGACCACTCTGTCAAGAGTGTACGAATAGGAAAAAAACGTCTCCATGCATGCAGACATATGATTTTTCATATATTATATTATGTATTATACAAAATAATTAATTCATATTTGAACAAACACGCTTAAGAATCATGTCAAGAAAATTTTCAATGAATAACTAATTTATACGGATTTACAATGCAAAGTACCACGGACCGGCAGAAACATGAGATATAATTACTGGAAGAGCTTAATGAATCTATACTAATATAAAAATCTACAGTGGTTTTTAACGGATGTTCCGTTATAATTACTGAACCATGCATCCGATTGACTTGAAACTTGGTATCCATGTAGAAAATACATGTACTTAATGGATAGGCTAATGTTTATATGAGTGTTGGACTCCCTACACCAGTTGCGGGGGTGCTAATAATCTTTGTGGGGGCGAGAAATAATAATGTGAATTTTAAATGCCTAGCGAAGCGGACGGGTACAGCTATTAAATTTATATTATTATTAATAATTTTCCATTACCTAACTTCTCGAATAGATTGGTGTGGATAGTGAGTATTTTGACGTACTAAGCTATTTAAACTGCAATGCCTATTTCATTGAAAATACCAATCAAATAGGCAGTAACTCGAAAGTGTGAACGCCAATTCTCTACCACACAGCACTGCGCAGTCGGAAAATCAACCCACACGAAATAATGGTGGAGGAACTACATACGTTCCCATATCATCTATCATTATGTATGTGTTAGCGATAATAATATTATATAATATAATATAATAATATAGCGATAATAATAATAATATATTGCAGTGATGCTACGTCAGTCTCGCGATTGTCGGACTGTCGATATCACGCTAAGTTGTAATGATAAACACGTGTCTTATTAATCCTTGTCCGATATTTAGACAGAATGGCTTACAGAATACTTGGTGGTTGGATTTCTAAAAACTTAAGTCCTCTGTTTAGTTGATTGACAGGAGGTTTTAGTACGTCAACTCCAGCATTACATTATCTACACGTAGGTGAAAGACCGATGATTTCTACTTAACTCAAAAAATTCCTATATTGGTCAACAAATTTATTCCATTTTATTACCAATTGCACTTTCCATTTAATTTATCTCCTTGTAACGTCTTGAGACAAAGAGGATCTGATAATTCAGAGCTGCCATCTCTGTTCCGGAAGAAATTAAAAATATATCACGATGACCTCAAAGCTTACAAAGCGCTAAACGAATGAACTTGAAAGCTGATTCTTGATTTCTGCTCACGTGCTTAGTTCTCTAGTAGCTTTGTCATTAGATCATAATATATTAATTATTTTTGCAATATTAAATTTTACAGCATTACGAGGGCGGCACTGAAAATTTCGGGAATTAACGAAGTGACACAACATTACTAATTAAAAATGTATTTATTGCTTTTCGAAGTATTCTCCGCGAAATTTGACACATTTTTCCATACGATGGAACCAATCATTGAAGCAACCATTCCATTTGGAAGTTGGGGTCTCCGAAATGGCCGTTTTGTAGGCGTCCACAGCTTCTTCAGGTGATGAAAATCTCTGTCCTCGCAATTTATTCTTTATTTTAGGGAAAGTATAGAAATCATTAGGGCTTAGGTCGGGGCTGTACGGCGGATGGTCTAATAATTCTATGTTTTCTTGCTCTTAAAAACTCTTTTGTTCTGTGCGCGGTGTGAGAACTCGCATTGTCGTGATGGAGGATGATGCGGCGGTTGCAGTTCTCTTTACGGAGTTCAGAAACGACCTGTGGCAAACAAATGCTAGCATACCATTCTGCATTAACCGTTCTTTGTCCCTCAAGAGGAATAGTCGTAACATGGCCGGTTTTGGAGACAAACGTGGCCACCATTTTTTTTGCAACACTCCGTGAACGAACAATTTTTGTTGGCTTTAACTCATTTTCGAACACCCAAACTCGTGACTGGTTTTTTGTTTCGGGTTCGTACGCGTATATCCAGGATTCGTCACCTGATACAATGTTGTATACAGCATTTGAGGATCCTGCGTGGAATCTTTCGAGAGTTCTGACGCACCAAGTAACGCGAGCCGCTTTTTGCTCTTCACAGAGCGAATGCGGTATCCATCGGGAAAACAACTTTTTTACACCTAATTGTTCATGCAAGATTATTTGTATTTGACTCATGCCAATGTCTAAAGTTGCCTGAATTTCGCGGTATGTCACATGTCGATCTTCCTCAATCAGCTTACGCACAGCATCAACGTTTTCTTGGGTGACTGCAGTTTTTGGACGACCTTGACGGGGATCATCACTGAGCTTGACACGTCCACGTTGAAACTCAGCAAACCAGCGATAAATTGTGGTTTTGGATGGGGCTTCATCACCAAATGCAGAAATCATCCGGTCAACACACTGTTTTTGTGTTAAACCACTTCGAAAGTCATAATAAATCATCGCTCTTGAATTTTCTCGAGTCAATTCCATTTTCTCAACGACTAAACAAGTTTGACAAAACCTCGTGACAAGACCGAGAATCTTTTTTTAAATAAATAAATGGTATTCGATTTTTAAAACCAAGGAGTTTTCAATTAAAAAGATTTTAATATGACAGGAACAGTGGAAATATTCCATTCCCGATACTTTTAGTGCAGCCTAGTATGACCTACTATTTGTGGTAATAAATTCGGTATTTAGAGATATGCAATATAATTTAAATTCCTCACAAACTAGAACGTCCCACTTAATTCAAAGGCAACCAAGCTGTGGTAGAAGATTGTTCCTTGCAAAGATTTCTGTTGTTCTAAGGTTACTAGAAACTAATAGCGGTATTACGAATCTATTAGATGGATTGGATTTCGTGTTTTTTGCCATTGAAATCTACGTTAAATACCCTTGTTCGAGTGAAAATTAACTGTATCATAATTGAATATTATAATTGCTTATCAATAATGTGGTTTGTTATTTGTTGTTCGTATTCACGGGATATTATACTTCGAACATAATATAAAAGTCAATCACACCATCCACATCAACAATATCTATAATGTGTACAATCTCTATAATATATAAAAATGAATTGCTGTTCGTTAGTCTCGCTAAAACTCGAGAACGGCTGGACCGATTTGGCAAATTTTGGTCTTGAATCATTTGTGGAAGTCCAGAGAAGATTTAAAAGGATAGATAAATATGAAAATACTTGGAATTAAATAAAAATATCAATTTCGTTTTTCGTTTGACGTGTCCCCGTCGGATTCCTTTTGTTTGTTTTAAGTTTATTTTATACAAAAGTTTAGGCCTTTTATTTATCGGTTGAGGCACTACGAAGTCTGCCGGGTCAGCTAGTATTAAAATATTACCAAAAGTAAAGAAAACAACTCTAGGCACTAGAAGATACGAATTAAAACTAAAATTACGTTTTTACAATAAACTTGAATCAACGCGCGCGAATCTCGTAGGATAACGTCACGGGACAGCGGCGCGTTCGGGAACCCCGATCGCATCCGATGACGCCCGAGTGCGACCCAGTGTTGCACGCTACAATAATAAACCACATTCGTCTTAGTAGAATTAATTTGTCCGTGCAGTTTGGGTCATAAAAAATCAGAGCGGTGATGTGAGTATTTCGCTCTCTCTTCCAGTCACGAGCCTTATGGACGGGCATAGTGATGCGCATTATTGTTGTAGATAAGCGTTATCGATAGTGTATTTAGTTTTGTCATTTTGTGGGCTAGTGATAAAAATGAAAGAAAAAATCACTAATCGAACACTTACACCACATATCGCCGCAAAAAGTTAACGAGAATGATAGAAATTAACACTTTGTAACTTTTCGGGATTTATTCTTATTTCAGTGAAAAGTTTTAACATATTGTTGATAACAACACGTGCCAATATTATTTTGAATAAATTCTGCCGTTTTGATACAAAACAAAGGAGTAGCCATTGTGTCACTAAAGAAATTCAGAGAACGAATGCATAAAAACACATTACTCTTCGACATAATGTAATATATAATTTGCAGGTAAGTAAGTACAAATGACTCTTAACATAACAATGTCTCACCACCGTTCCTATACCACCCCGCCGCCGTGTATCTTCGATGACTCATTTGTTTTTATCGATAAAGGCGTTGCGCCCGCGCAACATGCTCACCGCCCTAGCCGGGCTATGTTTTATGACCCAAACTGCACAGCCAAAATAATTCTACTATAGTAGAATATCTAAGCTTCTTTTCTTTTGCAGACTGATACGACTTTCAATACGATTTCCAATCTAACGATCGAAGCAACGCGCTTTGAAAACGGCCAGAAATTTCACTGCGAGGCTGCCAATGAGGTCACCATCGAGACAAAGGATCATCCTATGCACGCCACCAGAGAACTAGAAATTTGGTGTAAGTCATCCACGCAGTCCTATCACTATCAGTTCCTCTCCAGCACACAGGGTTAGCACTCGGATGTAGGTGGTGTCACTAATGAGTTAACTGTCATTTCAGATCCGCCGATAGTTCGTGTTGAACCGAAAAACATCACAGTGATCGAAGGCTCAAAACTGCTCCTCAAATGTGAATACGAAAGCAACCCTTCATCTCTAAGCGCCGTATTTTGGTAAGATCTTTTGCTAGCACCTCCAATAACTCAACCAAGCTCAGAGTTAAGTCACTATTTATTAGAGCCCATTGCACCGTAACGTAAATGACTCAAGAGTCATAAATTAGGAGTCTCATTGAAATATTGGTGTCCGCCCTTCGAACCCTAACTTCAAATATAATCTGTAACTGCTTCGTTATAGAACTATCCAGCATGACGGCAGTGAATCAAACGGGTCCAAGGTCATGCTCTATCTTGTGATGCAACTACATAGTAACATAAATGGTCTAAATTGAACATTTTGCACCAATAATCTTTTAATACAATATAGGAAACTGCTGCGATGACCTTAAGTTTTTTTTTTTATTGCTTAGATGCGTGGACGAGCTCACAGCCCACCTGGTGTTAAATTAGTTACTGGAGCCCATAGACATATACAACGTAAATGCGCCACCCATTTTGAGATATAAGTTCTAAGATCTCAGTATAGTTACAACGGCTGCCCCGCCCTTCAAACCGAAACGCATTACTGCTTCACGGCAGAAATAGGCAGGTTGGTGGTACCTGCCCGCGCGGACTCACAAGAGTTCCTACCACCAGTAATTACGGAAATTATCATTTTGTGGATTTCATTTTTATTACACGATGTTATTCCTTCACCGTGGAAGTCAATTGTGAACATTTGTTAAGCGCGTATACCATTAGAAAAATTGGTACCCATCTGCGGGATTCGAACACCGGTGCATCGCTAGATACGAATGCACCGGACGTCTTATCCTTTAGGCCACGACGACTTCATCAATGATTGCTACATGTTAATTTTGGACTATTGTGAATAGCTACAGTTGGACTCTTCACTCGTATCCTGAACTTAAACCTACCATCAGTAATAAAAGAAACTTAAAGAAACCACCAGTTTAAGAGAAATCTTCAAAAGAGGTTTCATACTTAACCATCTTGATCTTCAATTCCAGGTTCCGGGATGGCGAACGAGTCAACGTGAATGACACAGCACACTACCAAGGGGGCACCACGGATCAGCACTCGCTCATCATCATGAACGCCAGAGGAGTCGACATGGGAAACTATACTTGCCTGCTGACGAATTCTGTTGGAAACGGCACCAGCGAGGACAACATCGTCGTCAACGTGCTTTGTGAGTGGTTCAGCTTTTATGTGCTCAGCTTTTGGGTGGTCACAAACGACTTGCAAGGATCAGGTAGTAAAAGCCAAGCCAAAAACGTGATGCGTTTGAGTAACTACTGCATCGATGGTAAGGCATAATTTGTGGATACCGATGTGCAATGCTTAGTGGTGGTAGGACCTCTTGTGAGGACCACCACATGGTTTCGGTTTGAAGGGTGGAGCAGCCGTTATAACTATACTGGAGACCTTAGAACTTATATCTCAAGGTGGGTGGCGCATTTACGTTGTAGATGTCTATAGGCTCCAGTAACCATTTAACATCAGGTGGGCTGTGAGCTCGTCCACCCATCTAAGCAATTAAATATTTAAAAAATCCAATTTGAAGCGGTATTATCTTGGAGCTCATACTTCAAGGTCGGAGCATCTTTTATCTGTGAACTCCTCTGCTCATTTTTGATAAAAAAAAATTATTGCCCTTGTAGGCAGACGAGCATACGGCCCACCTGATGGTGAGTGGTACCCGTCGCCCATGGACTTCAGCAATGCCAGGGGCAGAGCCAAGCCGCTGCATACCTAGCATTCAAAATCTTATTTTCGTATATTTTTTTTAGACAAACCCCAAGTTCGCCTAACCATGAGCTCTCCAAGTCCCATCTTAGAGACTGACCACAAGAATGTGACTCTGACATGCGAGGTAGTCTCCGGGAACCCACCGACGCTGGACGAAGTAATTTGGTACCTGGATGGGGAAGTGTTGAAGCATCTTCCTGACTGTAATGGAACTGATGGAGATGGTATTATTTTTTTATTGTGACTAAAATATTGATCTATACTAATAATATAAAGAGGAAAGATTTGTTTGTTTGTATTGAATAGGCTCCGAAACTAATGAACCGATTTGAAAAATTCTTTCACGGTTTTGAAGCTACACTATTCACGAGTGACATAGGCTATTATTATCTTTTTTGAAAAAAATTAGGAATCCTTACTAAAACTCCAATAAGGTGTAAAAAATTACCTAAAATATTCTTTACATCGCGTGCCCTGCGAAAACCATTGATGATATAAAATAATGTACTACGACTTTGTAGAACACATTATTAATTACAAAAAGTGTCGCGACAACATATCGCACCTTTAAAATTATAGAGACTCATTTTGAAATATTTGGATTTTGTCTTTAATTCAAAAATTGACCTAGAACAATCCTGTTCAGCGACTTTTAGTAATCAAATGACCATAAGTACGTTATAAAAGGACAAAGTTATCTATCGGTCTCTTTCACTCTGTCCCCTTCCGCTACGTTTTTTCGGGTTCAGAACTTTAATGGATGTTTTCCAAAAAACACATTTTTTGAGTTGGGTCTTTATAATTCTAAAGGTGCGATATGTCTAACTATTATACTTATGCCGCAATAAGTGTTCTTTTATTAAAAAAAAAAAACAACGTTAAACATCGTTGAAATTTTTGTTAAAGACCCGAGCGGAGCCGGAGCGGGCCACTAGTTTTATACATTTTTCTACTCACGATTGTATTCTCTGCGAGTGGCGCTATTATTCATTTTTTTATTCCAAAAGAAACATCATCAAAGATTATTTACTTTACCACGCATCCCCAGAGAACCTCTGCAACGAGGTGGATCCATCGATGCTGCTTCTACAGGACACCACCAAGAGTTTCCACGGGAATTACTCCTGTAAGGGCAAGAACTTCGCTGGCTGGGGAGACGTCAGCGAAAAGACCGAGCTGGTGGTCAATTGTAAGTCGCTCATCCGATTTCAAAATGAAGAGTTCCAATTTATTACCTTGACATCGATTTAGTAATGGAATAGATTTACTTAAACACTGCTAATGACAAAAGTGAATTGACCTGAAGACCCTTTTACTAAACTAACTAATCAAACCCGCAAAATTATAATTTACGTAATCACTGGTGGTAGGACCTCTTGTGAGTCCGCATGGGTAGGTACCACTATCCCGCCTATTTCTGCCGTGAAGCAGTAATGCGTTTCGGTTTGAAGGGTGGGGTAGCCGTTGTAACTATACTGAGACCTTAGAACTTATATCTCAAGGTGGGTGGCGCATTTACATTGTAGATATCTATGGGCTCCAGTAACCACTGTTAATACCAGGTGAGCTGTGAGCCCGTCCACACATCTAAGCAATAAAAAAAAATTAAAACAAAACTATTTCTATTCCGACGTTACTATGAGATACTAAAGATCACAGAATTTTTCAGAAAAACGTACTCATTTCCTTGTTATCAGTGAAACTTACAGGCTTAAGAGTTAAAACTTCGGACAAAATAAAGGCCCTATCATACAAAGTCCTTTATGACATGAGCTAATATTTGAGACCATCGGTTACAATCCTCAGATCCACCGGGGCCAGCAAAACTGACATATTCACCGTGGCGCGTTATCAAAGGCAAGAGTCTGGTACTGAGTTGCAGCATTGAAGAAAAAGGAAGACCAGAGGCCAACAGGTAACCGTACAACCGTTTTTGTTAGCATTTATATGGGCCATTTATATGGGCCTGGTCAAAGGACTTTTTTTTTATTGCCTAGATGAGGGGACGATCTTACAGCCCACTTGGTGTTCCCACCTCATCTTCGACGTAAATGCGCCACACACCTTGAGATATAAGTTCTAAGGTTTCAAATATAGTTACATAGGTCTACCGTCCTATATAGAAAGTATTTAGAACAGAAAGACGCTAGAAGCTAGACCTATGTTCCCACCCTTCGAACCGGAACGTAAAACTTTATAGTTTAATGGCAAGATAGTTTTAGTGATCACAATTCGTAGGTCAGTATGTCTGAATCGAGTGGCACCCATTTCTCAATATCGCAGATCGAATCTCGCCGCCGGTCACTTTGCATTAGCAAGTCTCAATATTTCAATACCGGTATTTACTTCTTCTACCAGCGGCCACTTTGCGTAAAGTGCAAGGCTCGGTATTGCAATATGTACTTCTCTTAGCCTTCAATGGGAAACGAAGGAAACAGCCGGATTGAGTTTGATGAAATCAGGAAATCATTCCAATGGTGAATGTAGAGAGTTATCTCCTGAATTTGGTAGAGACCGGATTTGGTAGTCGGTCAGCCAAGCAAGCCGGGCTTGATAATCTTCTTCTTGTTCTTCACCTTATCCACTAGGAGGGGTCGGTCAGCTAATTTTTAATACGATTTTATTAGCTTCAGACGTATGTATGTTAATATGTAACGGAATCTTTGAACATGTTTTTGACCCCCTTCAAAACTTCGGATTAACTCGAAATTTGGTATACTTATAAAGGACCGATGACAATTCAATATTAAAAAAGAATAATGAAAAAATTTAAATTATTTAAAATACGCTTATATAGAAAATATAACTAAAAAATAGTATAATAATATAATATTCTCATAATATAATATAATAATATAATAAAATATAATATTCTCATGTTGTATTTGTTATTTTAGCTATATGTTATTTGTTCTACATACACTCATCACATTTAATTATTATTCTCATAATCCTCTCGCAGGTCTGCTGGAAGAGATTTCTTAAAGAAATAAGCAGCGCCTTTGTACATAATTTTCCTATTAATCTGTACTATGTCTTCTTTTCTGTGTGTACATAAATAAATAAATAAATAAAAAATAAAATAAATAGAAAATGAATTTGAATTAAAAATAGTGTAAGAAAAAAATATTTTATTGTTAAAAAGGCGTGGGGTGCATAATATCAGTAGTTATAAATATTTTAGTATTAACAAATATGGGTGAAAAGGGTTATTTTGATATCCTAAATAACCTAAAAGCACCTCACGCTTTCTATAAAAGCGTATTTTGTTAGTTTTTTTAAACTATTATTTATATTTTCTATTCCATTCTCTTCTATCAGCCGTCATTTCAACACTCACTCCTCTGTCTCTCATATCGTCATTCACACACTCCATCCATGTCTTCTTCGGTCGACCTCTTCCCCCTCTACCTTGCTCTAGCATTTCCATACATCTCCTAGTCACGTGCAGCAATAAATAAACTAGCTATTATATAAAAGATCAATTAATATTTTTAATGTACCTCAAATTTCGTCTGTCCTAGGTTCAAATGGCATCGAGGCGGTAGACTGATCACCGACATCGTGTCCCAGAACTGGACCATAGACCCGGTCACGTTGGACAACAGAACGAACTACTCCTGCCGGGGCGTCAGCATCGGCGGCATGGGGGAGCCGGCCACGACCTTTGTGGATGTCCTCGGTAATCTTTCTGCTTAAATTGGAAAAGTTCAACGTCTGTGTGGTATTAAGTAACTTTTTTGTTATTTATTTTTTTATTGCTTAGTTGGATGGACAAGTTCACAGCCCACGTGGTATTAAGTGGTTACTGGAGCCCATAGACATCTACAACGTAAATGCGCCACCCACCTTGAGATAAGTTCCAAGGTCTCAGTATAGTTACAACGGCTGCCCCGCCCTTCAAACCGAAAGGCATTACTGCTTCACGGCAGAAATAGGCAGGATGGTGGTATCTACCCGTGCGGACTCACAAGAGGTCCTACCACCAGTAATAAAACGCAACGCGCCAAACAACTCGACAAAGTTTGCCACGCCGCCCTCAGGTCATCATCACCATTATAAGACGTTCAGTGCACTCATATGTAGCGATGCATCAGTGTTCGAATCCCGCCGGCAGATACCAATTTATCCAATGACATACGTACTTAACAAATGTGCACTATTGACTTCCACGGTGAAGGAATAACATCGTGCAATAAAAATCGAATCCGCAAAATTATAATTTGCGTAATTACCGCTAGTAGGACGTCTTGTGAGTCCGCGCGGGTAAATATCGCTGCCCTGCCTATTTCTGCCGTGAAGCAGTAATGCGTTTCAGTTTAAAGGGTGGCGCACCCGTTGTACTGTTAAAAAATGAGATCTTAGAACTCATGTCTCAAGATGGGTGGCGGCATTTACGTTGTAAATATCACATTTACACAATACGATTGTAATTAATTGTAATTACTTAAAATTGCAATCGTATCGAGTACAGTTAGTAAAAAATGGGAATTTTAAATTGTAAAAGATTTTACAATCATACCCACAATCAGATCTAAACTTCGTGAGAAACCGCAATAGTATATTTATTCCCACTAATAATTAATCTCTTAACCGATTTAATGCGTCTTCAAAATGATTTTGTATATTGACAGCCCCGCCGAGCTTCCAGTACGCCATGAACCATTACAGCGGAGCTTTATATAAATCTCAGGTGAGCTTAGTACCATTAAGGAGCCGAACTGACTTACATTACTACATGTGACGTCATTTGGGGGCAAAACGTATTTCGGAACATGCCAACCATAGATTATACACAACGATCGGTCGTGGAGCTCGACATGAAGAGTATAAGTTTAAATGGTGATTTAAATGTAACCATAAAATATCATTTTAATTTTTAACGTTATTGCGAATACCAGTTGAGAAATAAATAATACTTTTAAAAAACTTACAAAATACGCTTTTATAGATACTTGGATTTTCTATAAAAGCGTATTTTGTTAGGTTTTTTGAACTATTATTTATTTTTCATCTTTTTGTTGAGTTTCAATTTTTCCAATATATTTTTTCAATATTGAATTGTCGTCGGTCCTTAATAAGTATACCAAATTTCGAGTTAATCCGACGTTTTGAAGGGGGTCAAAATGATGTTCAAAGATTCCGTTACAAACATACATACGTCTGAAGCTAATAAAAGCGTATTAAAAAATAAAATAAATACCATTCCGTCTTAGTTCTTTAAATATTAAGTATCGGATTCCTAAGCAATTCGTTCGTTCTCCAGAACATATCGCTGTCTTGCACGGTGGAGTGCGCCCCGCCCTGCGGCGTCCAGTGGCTCAAGGACGGCCAGGTCATCAGCGAGGACAACGAGCGCTACTACGTGGAGGAGACGGCCATCGCGCCCCAAGCCAACCGGAACGACTTCGAGGCCACGCAGTCCGTGCTGGTAACGAGGGGACCTTTGGCTCGCATTGGGGACACAAAACTATTGGGACTCAGCCCTCATATCTCAACGGTGGTGGCTGTGGTCACAACTGACACTAGCTGATGCCGTACACTCGAGGCGATAAATAAAGATGTGTGGTGTCGTGGGACACCGGATAGGAACGAAGTTCCTTATTATAAAAATATTAATTTAAAGTTCTATTCGAGGTGTAAAGAAAATAAAACTGGAGGTTTCGCAACAACCCACGGTCATTCGGTAACGTGCGAACTTATTGTGGTACACTTCATTCACGGTTGTTTGCATAAGAGTTAGTGTATTGCGCAAACGAACGCTCTGAGACCGTGGTCAATGAATAATAAGAAAATATGTTATTTTTTGTACGTTATTACAAAGTTAAATCGTACACTGTGTGCATTACTAATCAAAATCTTACGTTACGGACGTTTTTTCCCGATTAGAGTACCTCTCCGCACCGTCCCATAAGAAACATCGTTCCAAGAAATCAAAGTAACGAAATAAAACGGAATGGTTGAGCAGAAACCGTCCTCAAGGTGCCATCATGTAAGCAATCGTACCGTTTGTGTGTCGCAGCGCTGGAACATGTCGGCGTGGCCGGGCGGCGCTCTGGACCGCGCGGCTGACGCGGCCAGCTACACCTGCCGCTCCTCCAGAAACCTGGCTGGGCCCCCGGTCAACAGCACCACCAAGTTTGCAGTCGAATGTAAGTGGCACTGTGGTGATAACCCACGGCGCGCCCTCGTAACGCCTATAGCTCGTCAGTTACAGTTACAAATCAAACCCGGAAAATTATAATTTGCATAATTACTGGTGGTAGGACCTCTCGTGAGTCCGCGCGGGTAGGTACCACCGCCCTGCTTATTTCTGCCGTGAAGCAGTAATGCGTTTCGGTTTGAAGGGTAGGGGCAGCCGTTGTAACTATACTTGAGACCTTAGAACTTATATCTCAAAGTGGGTGGCGCATTTACGCCGTAGATGTCTATGGGCTCCAGTAACCACTTAACGCCAGGTGGGCTGTGAGCTCGTCCACACATCTAAGCAATATAAAAAAAGGTACGCATCAGGCAGACCGTGCGCTCATCGATCGCCACCCATCTGTCGACCTGCTCACCACAAAGCCTCTTGCGTTCACCACCAACACGATTTGTGCTACTTAAAAATTTTTTTGAAGAAAGTCCTTAGCCGCGTTAGCTTAACTAGAGTATCAACTTGGCCCTAGCACCGCTCCTAATGGATTGTCTTTCCCCGCCGCACTGCCCTCGAAAATCGTGGTGAGCAAAATAGGACAAGTAAAGTAAGACTACTGATATTCCTCAGTACCTGACATACTATTTACTTTCAGCTGGATCGTATGCTCGTTAGTCTGCAAGAGCAATAAAGCCTTGCGGTTAATAAATTTCGCTTCATTAATAGTAGATTATGAGCCTAGGTGGGCATCGCTCTCACGGCACAGTCACTCGTGGTTGCCAGAAGACAACCTTAATACAATTTAGGCTCCAGATCATATTCCAAGGAGTCCGTAAGCGTCGAGCCTCACTTAACAGTGGGTGGATGGTTCAGCCACGTGTTATCTATACTTCTATACTAATATTATAAAGAGGAAAGATTTGTTTGTTTGTTTGTATTGAATAGGCTCCGAAACTACTGAACCGATTTGATAAATTCTTTCACTGTTTGGAATTCACACTATTCCCGAAAGACATAGGCTATAATTTTTTTTGAAAAAAAATTCTTTGGGATCCTTACTAAAACTCCAATAAGGTGTAAAAAAATTATCTAAAATATTCTATACATCGCGTGCTCTGCGAAAACTATTGATGGTAGAATAAAATAATGTACTGCGACTTTGTATACTCTTTTTTATTATTTACAAAAAAATGTCGCGGCAGCATATGTCCAACTATTATAGTTATGCCGCAATAAGTGTTTTTTTATTAAAAAAAAATAAAACAACGTCAAATATCGTTGAAATTTTTGTTAAAGACCCGAGCGGAGCCGGAGCGGGCGACTAGTAACTAATATAGCCCTAGTAAATTCATGTGTTTGTATTTTCAGACGAGCCAGAGAACATAACGGTGAATCCGAGCATCGTCTCCGTGGTGGAGAACGAGGTGCCGGCCAAGGTCGTCTGCTCCGCCAGGTACGGCGTGACGTCACGCGTCCGCGATGCTTATCACTCAACTTCACGGCCCTAGTGATGTCTGCGGCTGACACTGAACCCGCACACCACGTGTGGGCGTCTGTAGTGATCACGATAAGACAACGATTTGTAATTTGGTGAAACAGAAATGAGACTTAAGCAACAGTTTGGCCCCTGGCATTGCTGATTATTGTTGAGCGACGGTAACCACTCACTATCAAGTGGGCCGTATGCTGGTCTCTTAAGCGGGCAATGACAATAAGATTTGATGTGTAAAATGACAGTAAGATGGGCAATGAAAATAAGACAAAGAGATGACAAGAAGCATGTTACCCTGCATGCGAATGAGATAGAATTACTTTTCTTTTTTTTCTTTTTTATTGCTCTTGTAGGCAGACGAGCATGCGGCCCACCTGATGGTGAGTGATTACCGTCGCCCATAGACATCAGCAATGCCAGTGGCAGAGCCAAGCCGCTGCCTACCTCTTAATACTCTCCATAAGCCTCTTTTAAAGAATGACATGTCATAGCGCTCGGGAAACACCGTGGAGGGGAGCTCATTCCATCGGATGGTACGTGGCAAAAAAGACTTCTGGAAACACACTGTCGATGAACGCAGCAGTTCCAGATAATATGGATGAGCTCTGCTCCGATGGCGGGAGGTGCGATGCTAAGGGTTTACCAGCTTGCTCTGTCTGCCGGCAGGGGTTTCCCGACGCCGTCGTACTGGTGGAGGCGCGAGGACGCGACTCGTAGTCGCGCCAAGGCGCAGCGCCCGCCGCTGTCGGCCTCCGGTACGCTGCTGCTGGGCGCCGTGCAGCGCCGCGACGCCGGCCGCTACGTGTGTGAGGCCTACAACCGGCACGGCGCCGTCAGCACCGCCGTGCTGCTAGACGTGCTGTGTGAGTACCAGCTAACCACGCAATACCCCAAGCGGGGTTCGACAGAATCCTCACAGAGCAAAGAGGGTCGCATCCCATCAGCCCTATTCTACGTATCCCTTTTTTTTTCGGGCCGGGTGCCGAACATCCTACGAGGTCCCTGCGCCTAGGAGGCGCGCGGGGTATGTGGGACTTGATGGTCTGCAAGGTGTTGGGAGCAGACCGCGGGCCCAAGGATTTTAGGGCCCTACCCAACAAACGGCTCCCCTTGCACTCTCTCACCAGACGTCCGATCTCAGCCCGGTGTCAGAACCCAGACAGAGTATCCCTACCTATCAAAAACAATTATTTTTTCATCGGTCCATAGTTCCTTTAGGTCATTTATCCTGCAACTCTGACAAAAGATACCAAGAAACCGTAGAGAATTACCTACGGCTTGAATCTGAGACTAATAATTCTAATAAAGACCCTAAATAGGCCCCTGCATTTCATCTCCATCATCAGCTCATAGTTATCCACTACTGGGCACACATAGCTTTGCAAGTATGAATATATGCATATAACGGTATTTGTTACACCCACCGGCAGCCGTAGTGGAGAGAATGAGATCTTAGATTAAATTTGCTCAGGGCACCTTATAAAATATAAAATAAAATAAGATGGCCGGTCCATAGAACGCCTCGTTGTACAGGGAAGCGTTGATGGTACAAGACCGCGCGGGAGGCCACCAATGCGGTGGACCGACCAAATTAAAACTGCAGTGGGAGGTCCCTTAAATGAGTGCAGTAGAATGGCATCGAGCAGGGAGAGATGGCGCGACATCGTAAGACGCATCAAGTCTGCCCCTTCCAACACTACATGACGATCACGACCACTCTGTCAAGAGTGACACGACTAAGAAGAAGAAGAAGAAAATAAGAAATGCAATCACACACAAAGACATATATTAAATTGAAACACACACACGTATACAATAAAAGAAATTAAAATATAAAAAGAAAACTAAAGATACTTAAACTAGATTGTACAATTATTAGGATTATAAAATTAATGGAGGGTAATTAACAAGATCTGCGATGAAATAATAAATTACAAAATTATACGTATCTTTTTGGTAGGATGCGGTGATTCAGAGGTTAGGATCTTGGATTGATGTTATACCAGTTCCCTCGCGTCAGTCATAAAGTACTCAGATCTGGAGACTACTCCGGGACGTTACGTACCACGGAGCGTATTCCAATATATAAAAGTCATGAATTACGGGACTATTGGAACCCTATAAAGTATTAATTATACACAATAAGTTCATGAGACGTTACAGATCAAATATATCGACGCTCGAAAGGCAAACTGACTAAGCGACAATGCGTGAACTTTACAGTAGACTAATTTAAAGTTGAAATACCTGAAAAAATTTCTGTTTTAACGAATCTAGCTGTAGGATTGAAATTATTTTAATAGCCCTAGAAATATATATTTGGTTATTGCCTATCATTTATACAAAGCAGTTATTGTCGCTTAGTCAAGTTTGCCTTTCAAACGTCGATATGCATAATTAAACACTTACCGATAAATCTAAATCGGGCACAATTTAATAACTTGAATGTGAAACATTCTTATACAGTTCAATAAATATGTATACTGTCTTGACTTTTCCTATAACTGTTTGGCGCGGCTTCTCAATGAGTCGTTCCTAGCGCATGCACGCCTATTTAAATGAAATCGGAACAAAGGATGAACCGATGGAGGGAGCAAACGCCAGATTGACTTACAACGAATATGCTAACTAGCAATACGGTGTTACATGCCTTTAAGATTCCTTCCCATCTAGGCACCCAGCAAGAAACTTGTACTTTGAATTGATCTAAAAATCCGGTTTCCAGATATTCCTGAATGCGGCATACAGCAGACCAACATCGACGGCGAACAGGTGCTGGTCTGCAGCGCCAAGGCCAACCCAGCAGAAGTAAGAAATATCCTCATCATACCACCGCTACCAATTAAAAACCACGTCTCATAATTAGCCACTCTTTTAATACCACATTCCAACACCAACTTTTAATACCACATTCCAACACATTCCAACAATGTTCACGATTGACTTTCACGGTGAAGGAATAACATCGTGTAATAAAAATCAAACCCGCAAAATTATAATTTGCGTAATCACTGGTGGTAGGACCTCTTGGGAGTCCGCACGGGTAGGTACCACCATCCCGCCTATTTCCGCCGTGAAGCAGTAATGCGTTTCGGTTCGAAGGGTGGGGTAGCCGTTGTAACTATACTGAGATCTTAGAACTTATATCTCGAGGTGGGTGGCGCATTTATGTTGTAGATGTCTATGGGCTCCAGTAACCACTTAACACCAGGTGGGCTGTGAGCTCGTCCATCCATCTAAGCAATAAAAAAAAAAACCCCAGTCCGGAGTCGGTAATTCAGTGAAATAAAGGTTATTTTTGGATTTCTTAATTGAAATTACTCAACTTTAAGTGTCAGTTCCTACAGGCCCCCTTAAAGATACAAGCCAACCAAATACGGTTTAATTACATTACAACAACTTGAAACCGGAAGTGAAATGGCAGTACTTCTATATGAAGCTTATAATTAAGCGTGTACCAATCGATCTTGAAATTAAGCTAGATTGTAACGACTTCGCCTATAATCACATATAACCAAATACCCCATCTGCATTTTCCAGGTTTCCTTCATGTGGAAACTGAAGAATGATAACGACAGCCTAACGGATGAGAAGATATGGCAGGCCGGGACCCAGAGCTATCTGCGGCTCAGTCCTGGTGTGGACGTCTACAGGACCTACCTGTGCTTTGCGAACAACAGCGTGGGCGTCTCCAGGCCCTGCGAGCGAGATGTCATGGGTAAGGCATTGGGTCCCTCCCCTTTACGTCAACTCCACTTACACAAGCTGCTCCCGTAGAGCAGTCTTCCTTCGATTATCATTCCCAACAGTTTGTACCAACTCGTGAATGTTGAAAATAGCGCAAGTCTGGTCTGTCTAACAAACGGACCCGGCCCGGCTACTAGGCTGACTCACGGGCGTGTATCTCTGGACACACCCTTCCAAGCTACTGCTTGAATTAATCCGTAATAGTAGTATCCACAATAACCTTACCTTTTACTGGTGGTAGGACTTCTTGTGAGTCCGCACGGGTAGGTACCACCGCCCTGCCTATTTCTGCCGTGAAACAGTAATGCGTTTCGGTTTGAAGGGTGGGGCAGCCGCTGTAACTATACTGAGACCTTAGAACTTATATCTCCAGTTGGGTGGCGCATTTACGTTGTAGATGTCTATGGGCTCCATTAACCACTTAACACCAGGTGGGCTGTGAGCTCGTTTACCCATCTAAGCAATAAAAAAAACCGACCTAACGTTACCTGTTTCTTGACCTAAATATTTCACTGATGGACTACGCTTATTTCATCAAGGTCATCATCAGGTTTGAATTGGTGATTAACTATTATTCATGGACCGGCAACTACAAATCTTAAATTGGGAAGGCATTCAACTTTCTACGAATAAATGAGACAATAAAAGAACATTCGTGGAGGAAGTATTGCGAGTCTCCGCGGATCCGTACCGCCATTCTGCCTATTCCTGTCGCGAAGTTCGACTCCAGCTAATACAGTCTGCAACCTCATGCCTCGGGCTGTATAAGAACCCCCCTCTCTCAGACTCTATCTTGCCGCCTGACTATTAGAGTCATGTCGTGACGTTATCTGCCATTATATTGAGGACTTCCTATTTTGTTTACAGCCAACTTGGAAAACTTCAGTAAGTCAATGTAGCTAATAGCTCGACTCCTATACAAAATGTTCTTTTTAAAACTTGGAAAATTGTATATCCGATCTTATGTTTCTGATATCCAGAAATAAGTTCATCATAGTATGCCCATTCTACCGAGAACAATTATGACCTTATTTTATATGGTTACTGCACCATTAACAATGCAATTGACATCCTCAAACTTATGTTTTACCAAACCATATGGACTTCATTTTATGCACATTATTTTTTTTACAAAAAATGTACTAATAAATAAAAGGAATAAGTAATAAAGAATTTATTATGAACATTCTTCCCATCGAGAGACGATTAGATAGTTTTTTACCTGATGGGAAGTGACCACTGCAATCGTGAGCATCGCCGGACACACATATCCTCGATACAATAAACTACAATCAAAATGACACCTAAAAAGATATTTTTACCTACAATAGATTGATACTTAAGCCAACTAAAAATCATCGGTGCGCGATCTGCCACAAGTAAAGGCTCTTGTATTCTTAACTTAACCCTTTCTTAACTTAAAGCTTCGAAAGTTTGGTGGCGCGACCAACAAAAGCTCCTGATGATCGGCGGCATAGCGCTGGCCGCGCTCGTCCTGACCGTGATCCTGTGCATCATCATAATATGCATATGCCGGAGGATGCGCGCCAAATCCAAATGTGAGCAAAGTTATTTAGTGTTATTTAGCATTTCTCATTCGACATGTATTTGTAAATAATTTTACGGTTTTGTTTATTTTTCAAAAGTGATTTTTACGAGGTTCGGAATCAAAAATTAATTTAGAACTAATTGACTGACGAAACTATTGAGTGATGTATTTGAGAAGGCAAGGAGGTATACATTCGGACCCTCTGAGGTGCGTCACGAGGGTCATAGACGAAGAGAGTGTTCTAGAACATAAGCAAGGCCGTAAAACTGTTCGCACATCCCTGTCGTGATCCATTAACATCTGTGAAATTCATTTATTAAAATAAAAAAAATCGAAAACCATCTCATTATAAATTAGCGTTGTTTGTTTTTACGTCACGTTGTTTTGCTAATTGTTTAATTTGTAAATGTAAAATTACTAATTCACTTTTTTTTATCTTTTTTTTTTTCCGGCTCTCATTAAACTAACGTCAACGAACTAACAGACAATAATCCCGTCGAATTAGAAGAAAGGGAGAAGTAAGTTTCATTTTATAAATTAAAACATCTCAATTATTAGCTTTTAGTAATAAAAATAGACATTTCCGAATTATTTCGTAGAAGCGCCATCGATCTGTGAAGTACACCCGATATTATTTACACAATTTATTTTACTCATGTGTACATTTATTTACATAACGTTATTTACTAATTTATATTAATTTTACTTTTCACATTTATTATGTTATTTTTATCATCTTTTATTTATTATTTATTTATTTGTATGTATTTATTGTGTGTAACATGTATTTGCGGCGCCGGACAACAATAAGTCTCACAGGAATCTTTGAGCGCTAAGGATAGTCATTGAAGTCGGTCAATTTACTAACATAAAGCCTTTTTAAAATGAAACTTTTATTACGTCGTCTCAAACTTTTTCGTCTGTGTGTTGCATGTCGCGTGACGGTCGGCTACGGAGTAGGGATAAAGTGAAATGCGCTTGTCAGAGCAGCCAGGCGCTTAGTAACAGAAATCGACAGAATTGAAACATCAGTTTTAATCCTCAATTTGTACAATAGAGATACGACAGAAATAGGCGGGGTGGTGGTATCTACCCCTGAGGGCTCACAAGATACCACCAGTAGCTTGACCAGCACATAATTTTTCGCTTACAATAACATCCTAATATAGAGTTGTAGGTGTTACACTTGGTTTAAGTTAGGTCATGCCAATCAAAAGACGCTGTTGAATTCCAAGAATAACTAACTAAATAACTAAACTAACATAATCACTCGTTAATACTCATCTTGTCACGAAACTCAAAGCTACATAAATCAAATAAAGGCATGGCCAAAACAAAAGTGAACCAAAATGCATTCTATACCATTCAATGAACGACTTCAATGACTTAAGAATTAAAATTGTAATCTATCCAATAACTAGATGGTGCTTAATAAATTTCATCAATGAAAATCTTCAAAGAATCTTCAGACTCCTGAAAAAAAAAAAGCGTAAATATTTAGATCCTTTGAGAGACTAATTGTTTATGTCCTAAGCCTATCTACATATCTTACATCTAGTCGTAGCCAACATAAAGAAGGCTATATCTAGTTTTAACCAAATGAAATCGGCTACATCTAATATTAGCCGTGAACAAATCTGTTACACCTAGGCTTAAACACCGAAGTGCGGCTACACCTAGTTTTAGCCGGCTTGAACTAGGTGTAGCTACACTTCGGGTATTAGCCGTAGCATATGTACATATTACTGAACACGCAATAAATAAAGTGTTAATTGACCTTTGACCTGTTGGCGGAAAACTTATTCAAAGCATTATTCTTAAGGTAGTCGTGTGATTTTCAGCTTCGCCCTTGGTCCGAGCAGATTCTTGGCACACTCTCTCAATGCCACCCTCAAGGTCACCCCTAATAGTGCCCATGCGGAGCCCTGACCTCTACCGAGGTCAAGGACCGGAATAAGGTCATTTTTTTTCTGAGTGTTTCAGCGGCTGTAAAGATGCTTGGACCAACGGACCAATTATCCAATACTAATTTTATTTTTCGACCTTTTTTATTTATTTTAATACTATTTATAATATGTAGTTACTTTCTTTATTTATTTTAACAAATAAGTTTAAATAATGTTTATTTATACATAAATAATTATTTTTGTGTAGGTTCTTAACAGCCCTAACACCAGATGTGTTACGATTGACAACCATTAACACAGCAGGTACTAACGTAAATATGTATTGAGTGTATCCTTCTTCAATAGACGAAGAATGCTTTCTTGAGTTTTTTTTACGCTGAGAGCTTTACGATTTCTGAGTGAGTTTTGTAGAGTCGGACGTAGAGATAAAAAAATCCATTTGATTGTCACTGTTGTTTGCATGGTGCAAGTCGAAAGCATTCTTTCTCATATATGTATTATATATAGTATATTATCGGTTTTTTTCACTGTTTATTTACATATATCAGACAAGGAAAAATTCTAGAAACATTTTCACATAAACAAAATAAATTCCCTTATATATTTTTGTAAATAATTTTGAGACAAACATCATCCATACACCAATTTAATTATAGCTAAAAATTCGTATATGTAAATGGTGTCATTAAGGGGAGTTATTCCTTGTATATTACTTCATTATTATGTGATTTATTTAACACTTCGTAAATCACTTAATAAAATATCATTATTTTTCATTTTCACAATTTAGCCCGGACGGTAGCTGTTTGAATGAAAGCTCTATAGCTCAGACGATAATATCTCAAGCTCTGCCCGCTCTCTCGCCGCGTTTGAGCTTATCGTTCAGTCCAAAATCATCCGACCGAACTCGCTTGGTAGACCCACAAAATCGACGCAGCCTTGAGCTCAACAAATTCGATACTAACACTAGCAAGCTAGAATCGACGGTGACTGAAACCGAAGCAGACGATACTGCACCTAAAACGGAAGACAATAAACCCGAAACTTCTGTAACGCCAAACAGATGGCCATTAAAACCGGGGGTGCTTGTACACGTCAATTCTAATCACACCCTCAGCCCCAAAAACCAGACTAGGGTGGCCTCTAACAATGCCAAAACTGAGTCGAACCTAGGTCTTCTCGAGAGGAATGCTAACAACAAAACCGCCACCCCTGCAGCTAAGCCTAAACGCCAAAACGTGATAAGCGAGATCATGAGGAACTTGAGAATCAAGAGTGACAGTTCGGACGACAGCGGCAAGTACAAGAAGATCAATAAAAGTAATAAGCGTGTCATGTCACTGGCATTGGGCCGGTCTGGGTACGCGCCGAAAAACAGATTTAAATCATTGTTCCAAAGCGATTCTCCCAATGTAGTCGTCACTGAAGGAGGTAGATTATTTATTGCTCGTATTAAAAAGAAAATACCCGTGAAGGTAGTTATGATTCGATTCATTAGTAATACGTTTGAGAAAGCATATAATTTCCTTTTTTTATTGCCCTTGTAGGCAGACGAGCACACGGCCCACCTGATGGTGAGTGGTTACCGTCGCCCATGGACCTCAGCAATGCCAGGGGCAGAGCCAAGCCGCTGCCTACAAAATCCCTCAAGATAGAGCCTCGTGAGCTCACTTACTCGTTCGATTACGCTGGCATAGCCTAGCTTAAGTAGAAAAAAAATGTAACCGAAAAAAAAATTTGGATACATTCTGAGCATCTTTTATCTTCTGAGTATCTTTTATCTTTGTTGTTGGTAGTACTCTTAAACAGTATTATTTATTTGACAACATTTTTTTGTCTAAGTACCAGCCACTAGAACTTAGTACATCGTATTTGCGATGTTGACAAAGAATCAAGTCAAAAGCCACTACACGCTAGGACTATTAAAATATTCACGGGTTCAATCTAGAATAATCTGACTTTATGACATTGTGTAGAAAAATTCGAATAAGCACTTCATAGTTATTAGTTTACAACGCTCAATCAGTTTGTAGTGAGCTCTTAATTTAACCGAGTCAGTAATTAATTAGATTCTTGTCGGTATTGCTCGAAAATAATATTGGATCATTACTACCTCTACGAATAATAGAAAGCGCAGAAAGAAAGTTAAAATTGACAATAAACAACGAATCCCTCATACAAATTTACATAAAATTTATTTTTATTTATTTTCTGTTGATTCAAGCATTGTTTTTTTTTTGTTTTTTTTTTTGCGTTTATTTAATTTAACTTCCTTTTTGTTCTACATATAACATTGCACTATCGTTACAAAGTTTCACAGTATTCAAGCTCACAATTAATACATAGTTTACTTTCTTTATTGCAAAAAAGAAATATGAATGTAACAAAAACAAGTTAAGTCAATCTCTCTATTTCAATGAAATCCCTGAAACTAAATTTAATGAACAACATCCACAGGTTCTAGTGGGTGAGTTTCAGGCAAACTATAAGTGTGACAGTAAAAGCTTTAAATAAATTTAAAATATTTAGATATTAATTTTTTTGGATGTAAGAATTTAGTAATTTTTACTGGTAGTAGGACCTTTTGTGAGTCCGCGCGGGTAGGTAACACCACCCTGCCTATTTCTGCCGTGAAGCAGTAATGCGTTTCGGTTTGAAGGGTGGGGCAGCCGTTGGAACTATACTTGAGATCTTAGAACTTATATCTCAAGGTGGGTGGCGCATTTACTTTGTAGATGTCTATGGGCTCCAGTAACCACTTAACACCAGGTGGGCTGTGAGCTCGGCAACCCATCTAAGCCATAACAAAAAAAAAATACAATGTTCGTCTTATGAATGATTCTCTTGCGTTAATTAGAGACGTAACAAAATACTTTTACAAGGTCCAAGTTTCCAATCACAGCCCATTAATTCAACTAACGCGTTTTACAGCAAAATAAATCTTAGCATCTACAATATAGATTTCAATGTATTCCCACATTATCGTATAGACATTTAACCGATCGTTACATTTATTGACAGTTGACATTTATTGACAGTTGACATTTATTGACAGTAAACATGTATTATATTGTCGGCTGCGAATACGCCATAACATGATTACGGGAATTTAATATTCACACTAAAACGTTTCCTTCTTTTAACGCCTCATGGCTCACTGGTGCCGCATTTGAGAATGGAGATCAAATCAATTTAAAGTCGTATTTAACGAGAAATAAATCAGAGATTACTTTATACAATTTGTTGGCCACTTATTGGCGTTACTGGTTCCATCCGCAAATATGTTTACCCTGCTACGCATTGCATGAGGTGCCTGTCAGGAAATTCTATAGCATTACCTAAAGCCAGTTCTGTTTTGTACTAGCTATTCCAACTAGAACTGATCCAATCATTGAAGAGAATCTGTTCCGGCAAGTATGTCTCAGAATGTGTGGCTAGGTGTAAGCTGTTGATTCGTTTATATAGGACACAAAATTCCCGTGGTCATTTTTATTTTTCAAATTAAAACCATCACCGGACACCTCACATTCCTCGAATACCGTAAGCCCAGAATAGTCGTGTTAAAATTGAAGACACCTCGAAATTGCCATCTAACAAAATCAAAAAAAAATTATTCAATTTTGAATTTCAATTTCAATTACAAATGATGATTCAATGTTAACGCGAATGATTCCCTTTCTCTCCCCTTTCTCCCCCCTCCCCCCGCATAGTCATACACACACACACCACCATCATGGAGCCTGCAGCATGTTGTGTTTTTAATTTGCGCATGTTTTAGTTGTGTCATTCAAAAGGCCAGTTAAGGCTCACAAAACCGCGCTACCGATTAGCGAAACGCCCGTAAATAGACCGGCTAGAAAAAGGAAAAAGCCCGGAGACAGTGAGTAAAGCATGCTTTGTTATAGAGCTTTTTTAATTACATATCGGGGTAATCAAATGTATTTGTACTGAAGGAAATTTCAAGTTTAAATAGATTCGCTCGATTATTAAGTTCACTCACTTAGCTTAGCTTTTTAAAAACAAATTGAAGTTTTTTTTACGTGAATAGTAACCCAAAAAAAAATACTTCATATCATCTTAATATGTCTAGTTCATGACATTAAAATACAATGAAAAAACCACGAATATTATGAATGTATAAGAAATGATAGATTTTCTAATAAGATCAATCGAATATCCAAAACCACACAATCGTTTTCCAAATTATAATTAGGATTTTTTACTATACATATCCAAGATTTCTCATTCAAAGCTAATGAAATTTCCTTTAAAACAAATTTGTTTTGGTCTCCCCAATTTAGCATACAAAATTGATAAGCTTAGTTCACATAAGATTTACCTTTGTATCTCAACGTTAGTAGTAATGAATGAGGAACATGGAATGATAACCTGGCCCTATTCCAACAACACATGAATGCCCTCCATCATGAGAGATGAGGACAAAGTCTCCAATGCAATATAAGCTCCATAAGAGTAAGTCGTCATCATAGCTCATAGATTTCGAAATAAAACCTCTGAATATTTCCACAAAGGATTCAGTATCTCTAAAGACCTGGAAGAGACAGTCCACAAATATTTTACATAAACAATAAACTCTAATAAAGCTTCAAACCTTTCTAGATCAATGTAGATCTAATTGTCAGAATATTATAATTGTATAAAGTAGTTGAACGTAAGATAAAAAGGCAAAGGATCAAACAAATGAATTAATTGTTTACCAGTGAGCTCTGCTGTCACTTAATATTATACCCATATTTTACTGGTGGTAGAACATCTTGTGAGTCCGCGCGGGTAGGTACCACCACCCTGCCTATTTCTGCCGTGAAGCAGCAATGCGTTTCGGTTTAAAGGGTGAGGCAGTCGTTGTAACTATACTGAAACCTTAGAACTTATACCTCAAGGTGGGTGGCGCATTTGCGTTGTAAATGTCTATGGGCTCCAGTAACCACTTAACAACAGGTGGGCAGTGAGCTCGTCTACCCATCTAAGCAACAAAATATATATATTGTGACATATCAAGTGCCACCCTTTACACGTCTCGACTCCTTAAGCAGGAGGATACAGCCCGTATTTAATTTGCAATATCTTTGAAACAATACTTGTGTGGTCCACAGGCCCTCCTACGAATGGCGTAGATAATGCCGCGAACGGCAACCTTGGGGCGGAGCACCCGGGTCTCTACGAGAACCTGCCGTTCCACGGTCTACAGCAACCTCCGAACAAGGTATACCTCTCACATTACTCCATAGACCGTTAGCTTCTGACAAGACGCCTTTGATGGACATTAAATGGATATTTCCTTAGCCTTAAAATTGTAAAGAAACCATCATTGAAATACTTTTAATAACTAAATAAACAGTGAGCAGTCTAGTATCATACGGATAAATAAATAATAGTTTAAAAAAACTAACAAAATACGCTTTTATAGAAATATTTTTTTTTAAAATAATACCATTTTTTCTTACACTATTTTTAATTCAAATTTATTAATATTTATTTTCAATTTTTTAGTTGGATTTTCTATAAAAGCGTATTTTGTTAGTTTTTTTTAAACTATTATTTATTTTTCATTTTTTAGATGAATTTCAATTTTTTCAAATTTTTTAAATATTGAATTGTCATAAGTATACCAAATTTTTAATCTGACGTTTTGAAGAGGGTCAAAATGATGTTCAAAGATACCGTTACGAACATACATACGTCTGAAGCTAATAAAAGCGTATTAAAAAGAACAAGTCTTCAAGTATGATCATTTATCGCCAAGTGGATAGTTCATTGGAAACATAGTCCATAGAGCCGTCTTGTCAAAGGACCGGTCTATTTTGTGCATCAGCTTTAAGTTTTATGAGCTCGATTTATTTTTCTGTTGCTTCAACAATTAATTTGCGTTCAAACTAATAATATTCTGTTTTCGTTTCGTTTTGTTTTCATGTTTTGTTGCATGCGTTACAAAGCCCGTGCAAGCCATCCAGCCGAGGGTAGTTGATAGGGCACAGAAAGCACCGAAAGACGTCCAGACGCTTCAGAAGCAGCTCACAACGAACCCTTCCTTCGCCCCGCGAGTGGTCTGTCCGCCGTTCGTACAAAACACTCTATACTCAATACCGACGAATGCTCGGCTTCAGTACGGGGTTCCCCTCATCAGTCCCCTGCCGCAGATGTACCCGGTACACCAAGTCCTGCTGAACCCGTACCTGCCGTCGATGCAAGCGTCCTACTTAAAACATATCCCGACCATCGACGAGGAAGCCGACAGGAAATTCTCTTCCCTAAACACGAGAGCGTCGAGAAAGCCGCCCAGGTTTCAGTCAATGAGGATTGTCAGGAAACGTAACATCGAGAGGTTCTACCCGAACACTGAATACGGAGAAAACTTTAATGAGATCAATAACAACAAGAGCGGATCAGATAACGACAGGGACTCCACCGAAGACAACCTGTATGAGAACTGTCCCAATAGCGTGGACTTGATACCGCAAGATAAATACGAAAATCTAACTGACTCCATACAAATATGCGAAATAAGCTGCGACGAAATGAACCTCTCAACTAACACTTTGAGCAGACCGGTTCCAGCTCCGCGGACAAAAATATCACCTATGACGTCACCAGTGAAAAAAGACCACGTCTATGTAAACCTCTCAATGCCACTAATAAACACTAAATATACGAGGTCTTTTGACGCCATTGACGGGCCAATCAGAGCGTCGCGGTCCGCTGTGGAGCTCTCGGCTAAAGACGAAGAGGGAAGTGACCAAGCTGACACAGATAACAACGACCAGGAGACAGATGCTACTAATGACGAAAATACAAAGCCCAATATAATAGGTGCTACCCCTAAACGAAACTTGTCAGTTATACTACCGTCCTCGTCTTTAGTGAAATCTGTAGTGGACCAACTGAACGAGCAGGGGATCAATAAAGTAGGGCTGCCACCGAGGCAAGTGATAACGCCAAACAAAACGCTGCAAATACCAAAGTTGGTTGAGAAACCGGTGCCGAAGCGAAGCGTCGTGCGCCGCAGCAGCTCTGTGCAAGGCAACTTGGCTATGGACACTGATAATGGTCAGGTATAATGCTTTTTCGCGTTCACTTTTCGCCACCATTTTCGTTTCGCATCAGCAAACGTGTTGCAAATAACAAACTAACTAACACTAACATTTTGCTTCTTTACAGAACACTAACGTCTTACAACAGCAATACATGCAAAAGCGCAATCACTTTAGCAATTTAAGTGCGAAAGGGAAGAACAAAAAGAATTTTCAGATACCGCTCCAAAAACACCACAGCTTCTGTTACTTCCAACCCATTAGAGTAGACAAGAGAACGCCGGCAGACAGGTCGTACAACAACACCATCGGTCCGCTGATCTATCAGCCCGCAGACCCTCAGTACTACACGAAAACCTTGAACAGAACACGAGAGAAAAACACCCACAAGTTAAATCGCCTAAAGAAGTCAGAGAGCCTTAGAGAGAAGCTCTCTTGCGTGGGTCTGTATGACCCCTGCGACAGGGCGGAGCACCCAGAGCCGGGGCGCGGAGCCCGGCCGCGACCCCCAGGCCCGGGACACACGGCCAACTCAGTGCGGAACATAAACACTGACTACCCAGGTAGCGACGCGACCAAAGACGAAAAAACAAAGCATAAGAAGTTAGTCTATGCCGACCTAGCTCTAGGTAACCACAATATGAAGTTCAAAAACACTGTCAATTCTAACAGGCATCTGTATGACACGTATAGTATAAGTAGTGCCGATACTAACAATGTCACTAACGGTGGCCACAAGCACGCTCCGAGCCAGACAAGGGCAAGCGGCCAGCAGAGGAGTGACTACGCCACTCTAAAATTTAACGAAATTGATGTATGAGGTAAGTTCGAAGTTCCTCACAAAGTAGTTATGAGGTACTCTATCTAGAAGTTCCGTGTAAATTCCAAAGAACTCACTTTAACAAATTCGCAAAACTCTATCTAAAATTTGAGAATGAAACCTGTATATAACTGAATTCATCTCTGAGCTAAAAATGGTAATATGTGACAGAAGCTTGCGCAGCACACACGCTTTCAAAGTCCAAGCCTATAAAACAAAACTTTTAATCTTAAAAGCATGTAATGCAGTGTTGTGACGATTTGTTTTTCTTTCTAGGAGCGCTTTACCAAGAGTGACACGTACATATTTTAAAAAAAGGTAATAATTTTTCTAAATTAAAAAAAAAACGAGGCAATTTGTCATATCTACTAATTACTTAGCTCTCTTAACCACAGCTCAATTTTATCTTAATTCAATTTGTAATTATAAATAATTTGCTTGTTTTTTTGTATGTAAAACAGTTTAAGTATGTAAATAACACATATTACCATTTTTATATATTTTCTTTCAAAATTCTTCACTTTTCTTAGATTGTTTAAATAAAATACTCCTTTCTATATTTATGAACTAGCGACCCGCCCTCGCTTCGCTAAGGAAACTGTAATTTATTATACACACACTTTGTTTATTTATTATAAAAAAAAAGAACACAATATTCCTAACCTAAAAGTACATGTTATTATCCGCAACATGCTTCGTCAGATTACAGAAATAAAGTTATCAGCAACATGCTTCGTCAAAAATTTATTATTGATTTCTCCACTATTTAATGGATGTTATTATACATATAAACCTTCCTCCTCAATCACTCTATCTATTAAAGAAAACCGCATCAAAATCCGTTGCGTAGTTTTAAAGATTTAAGCATACATAGGGACAGACAGATATAGGGACAGAGAAAGCGACTTTGTTTTATACTATGTAGTGATGCGTCGGAGCTATGACGTCGCACAGTACTTGAACTACCTCAGTGATCCTGCTGATACCGTTCGTAATAAATTAACCTTACAACTGATTTCCGCTCTGCAGCCTTACCGGCCCGAGGACCAGTTCATCTACGCCGACGCCGACCTCAAGGACTACGGGCCCATCAACTACAAAGCGGCCTCGATCTACGCCCAGATGAAGAAGGTGAAAGAACAACAACAACTACAAGAGATCTACGAGAAAGAGAACCCGGAGAGTGACATGCTGTAGTCGGCAAACAGTTGCAGATGTTTCCCCTCGACCAGAGCCCCCAGCCCCACCAGTGCTATCCGACTGGTCGGCCTGGGGGCTCATCTAATGCTGGACTTACTACTCACACTCGGATGTAAGCTTCTCTATCACGTGAGACGAGTGGCAAGTGCGACCCTGCTGATACTAATTCCAAAAGTGAACGCTACCACCTTGAGACTAGAGCTGGATTTCTCAAAACTAATAAAATGATCTAACATTCACACTGAAATTTCGCGGCAGAAGTTTGATCTGTCAGACATCCGGGATCTTCCAACATCGAAGCTATCTGTGGTGCAAATGTCTTCTACCATCTACAGTTTACGAGCGAAACGATATGTCGGATCCTTGTATCTAAAACGCTATGAACTATTTAGTGTACACAATCAATATACTATTAAAAATACTAATCAACGTGCTTCACTTAATTTCTGGTCATAGTGGTAACTTAACTGTTAGCCCTGATAACCGGATAAGGAACAGGTGTCTGCTGGCTTTCTCACGTATTTCTGCTGAGGCACGGTCCAAGGAAGGCACAGGACAACGATTACCAGACCGAGGATATCACGTCTGAATACGCAGTGGTGATGCTAACAAACCAGTCTATTCAATGGCTGTTCTGACAACAGTAACTGTGAACTTGCGGAGCTTAGTGACGTCCAAAGAAACGACAAACTTTTTGCCAACTAAGCACTCTCGGAAAGCTCGGAGCGATTTGTAACTGAAATTATTATAAACCCCGCGCGTGTACAGTTTGCCTTAGATTAATAATGGCGGTAAAACATTAAATATAAAAAAAAGATGTAAATAAAATTTGTAAATGGACTATAGTTAAGCGGAAATCACAGATGACTTTAAGACAAAGTGACGTTAAAGATTTTTTTTACGTGATAAAAACATTTTATTTAAATTTCTTATCATTATGCGATGCTGATTCAACACATTTTAGGCGCAATCACACGTTTCTCTATACGTTTTGTAACTGGTCACGGAGGGACCGCGGAGGACCCGATTTCGCGGAGTACATACATAATGATTACAGCTTCAATTTATCGTATATTTCATTGATTTTGGATGACTAATGCAATAAAAAATATCGGCCAGAATCTATAAAATAAATAAAATGATTATAGTTAATTTGGTAAATCACAACTTTACAGTTCTGTAGTCGTAAATTGTCCGTCCTGGGAACGCTAATACACAATCAAACACACAATTATTAGAATACAGCAGTGTAACGAGAATCTATTGCTTAATTCACCAGACCTGCGGGATACCACCTGGGTTGGTACCGGTGTCGAGGTGTAACGCTACGCAGTCGAAGGTTTTCTTGGAGGTATCCGCTACGAATACTTGATTAGAACCTGTTCGGCGACTCCAATATTGACATGACAATGTCATTGAAACATCAGACTTTAAAAGGTTAAATCGGTTCTAGCCCATCGCCATATGTATGCACGAAATGGGAAATATCACTATATGTATTTGTGTTTATCCTATTTGTTTAACACCTTCGAATCGGCATTAGAGATGGTCTCATTACAGTACCATCAGCTTACGATAGGTATAGCACTAGTACATTGAACAGATAGCTGTGTAAGTACACTTGCAGTCCCACCGCAGCCCCGACGCAGTCCCGACACAGTCCCGGCGCAGTCCCAGCAGGTTTTACTAGTTAGATATAAAGCGCAGAAACTAGTTTCATAGCAGTCCAACTGAGGTTGAATGATTGGCGGAATCTCTAGACGTTTGGCGCCGCGGCTTCAGACCGGTGGTCGTGATGTAATCAGTCCTGCCTTTCAATGCGTCTAGCATCAACCATGAGTCGGCTCACACACAGTAGTAAAAATACTCAATGTCGTTTGAAGTTTCTGTATTGCCAGACCACAGTAACGTTTTCTTTTTCTTGCTTAGATGGGTTAACAAACATACTGCCCATCCGGTGTTAAGCGGTTACTGGAGTCCATAGACATCTACGACGTAAATGCGCCACCCACCTTGAGATATCAGTTCTAAGGTCTCAGTATAGTTACAACGGCTGCCGCGCCCTTCAAACCGAAACGCATTGCTGCTTCACGGCAGAAATAGACAGGGTGGTGGTGCCTACCCGCGCGGACTCACAAGAGGTCCTACCACCAGTAATGTCTTAGCTTCACTTCTAACCACCTTCTTCCATTTGGGTTATTTTTAACGGGATACGATCACTCGTGAATATATATTTTGTGATTCATGAATAAGCCCGTCGTCAAATCTTTTGTAAGCGTCGTCAAAACTAAATCGACCGGCATTTACATTAATTTATTTCTTGTCTTTGAAACAAATTAGTTTTATGTTTATAAAACAACGAAAACACGAATTTTAATTAATTTTAAGCGTACTACTACTATTCTGTATTTATTTGTGGTAATTATAAAGTTGTTTTTTAATTGATTATTTTTCATGTTGTGATAATAGTGATGAGTGTTTTTTTTTTGTTGGAACGTAGTTCCTTATGGGACTATGCGGAGGGGTAGCCTAACCCGGAAAAAACGTCCGTAACGTAAGATTTTTATTAGTAATGCACACAGTGTACGACTTAACTTTGTAATGACGTACAAAAAATAACATATTTTTTTATCATTTATTGACCATGACCTCAGAGCGTTCGTTTGCGCAATACACTAACTCTTATGCAAACAACCGTGAATGAAGTGTACCACAATAAGTTCGCACGTTACCGAATGACCGTGGGCTGTTGCGAAACCTCCAGTTTTATTTTCTTTATACCTCGAATAGAACTTAAAACTAATATTTTTATAATAAGGAACTTCGTTCCTATCCGGTGTCCCACGATACCACACATCTTTTATTTTTGTTAATTTTACGGCGCTTATAGTGGAAGTGCGAGCACGTGGTGATTTTTTTTACTTTCACCTGAATCACCAATCAGACGATGAAATCGCTGCTTTTACTGCGAAGGCTTTCCTCAGTTTGCCGCTAGGGGCGCTAGGGGCTGTTCCAACTCCATACAAACTTGAGTTAACTTTAACGCGATCGAGAAGTTAAAAAGCTCGCACTAAGCACACCGTTTGTGTCGCTTGAAGTTGGATTGTCGTCTCGTAGTGCTAACCAAAGCCCGTTTATTACGAATTGAAACGAAACTATTTTTTTGTTGTATACCAAATAAATAATTTATTTCCGATCAGCTTTAAATAAATAAATAAAAATAGTTATATATAATTTTTTTTCGTACATACTTAAATGTCGTACTAATAATGTTTATTAAACTATTCTATAAATAGGAAAAAGTAATCAAAAGTATGTCAGCTCTCTTTCATTTTGACTTAGTAAAGAAATACTGAAATTGCTATTTGATTTAGCGGTTTTGTTATCTTCAAATTAAAAAAATGCACTGTTCATTTTGTTTGCTTTAATTAATTTAAAAAAGTCTAATGCATTCTTTTTTAAAATTACCGTACTGTCAGAAATCATCTGAAGACAAAATCACATTAAGAATAATAAAATCGAAATGTTTTAGAACGAAAACAATTGTAAATAAAATAATATTAAATAAGTGAACTTGTTATAATATTGTCAGAATAGTGTTAATAAATAAAAATGATGGTTTTTATTTTCTTTTTGTTTTCTTGGACTAATAAATAATCCGATTAGCCCTACCACTAGTAATCACGCGAACATATATTATATGAATTTTGGGAATTTGTCTTTTAATAAAACCACATTAATCATTCATCGTGAAAGTCGTCGTTTTTAGTAAAGAATAATTGAGATTAATTACATAGAAAAAATATACACACGCCACCGGAAATAAAACTAGCTCTTGACATTTGTAGTCGTCGTGGCCTAAAGGATAAGGCGTCCGGAGCATTCGTATCTAGCGATGCACCGGTGTTCGAGTCCCACTGGCGGGTACCAATTCTTCTAATGAAATACGTACTCAACAAATGTTCACAATTGACTTCCACGGTGAATAATATCGTGTAATAAAAATCAAATCCGCAAAATTATAATTTACGTAATCACTGGTGGTAGGACCTCTTGTGAGTCCGCACGGGTAGGTACCACCACCCTGCCTATTTCTGCCGTGAAGCAGTAATGCGTTTCGGTTTGAAGGGTAGCCGTTGTAACTATACTGAGACCTTAGAACTTATATTTGAAGGTGGGTGGCGCATTTAAGTTGTACATGTCTATGGGCTCCAGTAACCACTTAACACCAGGTGGGCTGTGAGCTCGTCCACCCATCTAAGAAATAAAAAATTTTTTTTGAGATATAATTAATTACATAGAAACAATATACACACGCCGAGGGAAATAAAACTAGTTATTGACACTCATCAGCAATGGCGGGGACACATTCAAAAAACCACTAAACAAAATAAAACAAAATTATTTCTTAAAATAATTTATTTTCAAGAAACATATTTTTTTAAATAAAATTTCTATCACAGCCATTTTTGTTGGTTTAAACATAATATAATTTTTACAAAAACAATAATATCAGATACGTAAAATATTATTAATATGTTTACAATTAGCTAATACCACTATCTATATAATAGATAGATATAGATTACAATAGACTTAAAGATATGTCTATCATATTATTGCAATTATTATATTATGATACATTTAAAAAAATCTCGACAAGCAATTGTTTTTAATTTAATTATTATTCAATCGATTTGCGCTACTGGATAACTCGACTAATTAAAATAACAAGCAATGAGTTACCATAATAATCATTTGAAACTATTCCGATTTAAAATAAATCATTATTGTACAAAATCAATGAATCATTTGAAAAAAAAATCTTGTTTAAGTTAATCTCGTGGCGTACACATATCCTAACAATTCATTAGTAAATCACAATAAGGATACAAGAAAGAAATAATATATAAAAATTTACAATCTTACGTATGTTTTGAGCATATCTCCTTAAACCTAGATAAAATAATATGTTTGGCTTATGTATTCAAAATAATATTATTCAACATTTAATTTAGTGTATATACACAAAGGCCAAAGATAAAACGCTTCACTATTACTGATGGTAGGACCTCTTGTGAGTCCGCGCGGGTAGGTACCACCACCCTACCTATTTCTGCCGTGAAGCAGTAATGCGTTTCGGTTTGAAGGGTGGGGCAGCCGTTGTAACTATACTTGAGACCTTAGAACTTATATCTCAAGGTGAGTGGCGCAGTTACGTTGTAGATGTCTATGGGCTCCAGTAACCACTTAACACCAGGTGGGCTGTGAGGTCGTCTACCCATCTAGGCAATAAAAAAAAAAACAAAAAAACCTCAGTACGTTTTTCTCATGTATTACCAACTAAACATATTTTCAGTTTTTTCTATAATATATTAACATAAATAAAAAAAATCAAAAAGAGAAACCGTAATAGAAAATACACAAAATCATCATCATCATGATCCTATAGCAGTTTATTGCTAGACATAGGCCTCTCCAATTACACGCCACTGAGCATAATCCTCGGCTCCTCTCATCCAGCTCCTGCCAGCCACCCTGCACAGATTCTCACTCCACCGAGCCCTACATAAGCCAATTCGCAGTCTCCACTCAACAAAACACACATGGTACAAAAAACAATATGTCAGCGAATATCATTGAGCAAACACTAGTTCTATTAAGCATTTAACTTATAAAACAATATAAATATCACACGGCAAATGGTTGTAGTACTAAAAAGTCCGTAGCAATGTGAATGTGGTCCGCCTTAAAACATAGGATTGTGGTCTCAATCAAATAAGTACGGTCCTGCTTCATATCAGGAAATTATAGTGGTTACTACCTCCGCGAGCACTCGCTTTGCCTCTATTATTTAAGACAAGACTATTTAAGATATGATTATTAAGGACAAGGCTATTTAAGACCAGATTATATAAGAGAGAACTATTTAAGACAGGATTATTTAAGAGAGAACTATTTAAGATAGGATTATTTAAGAGAGAACTATTTAAGTTTCTTTTTGAGTGTTTAAAGGGTACAAAGCTACTTTTTTTTTAATTGCCTTTGTAGGCAGACGGGCATACAGCCCATCTGATGGTGAGTGGTTACCGACGCCCATGGACTTCAGCAATGCCAGAGCCAAGCCGCTGCCTACCGCCATCAAACGTTCACCGATCAGTAGTCACAACCTAATGAATGTCAGTAAAATATTCATTAGTTTTATACTCATAACATTTACGAACACAATTTTGAAATAATATCTCACTAATCTTACGGAATTCGTGTCAACATCTCGACGGCCTAATTAAAGCAAGATAAAAAATCACAACAGCTTTTCTTAGTTAACGAACTTAGTCAAAATAAATTACACAATAACTTTATTACTCATATAACTTATATAATTATTTAGGCTTAATTGTCAAGCTAATCTTATCGATAAATTGCACTGAATGAAATCTAAACGAAGCTCGATTTTTGATAGAAATATTTATAAAATCAATTACTCTGCCTCAAAGACTTTTTTAATTTTGAAAACTACAGAGGACCTATTGCCAAGCGGTCTTTTGAATCAACATTTTCATTTGACACTAAACATACCATAACAGGTCAAATGACCCATTTTGTAATTTTGCATTGAAAATGCACGTATCGTCTTATTGCTTTTGCACATTAGACTTTTTCTTACCAATTAATCTACAGTTATTGTACTATTTTTTTTACTTTGTTTCTACCCGATATAGTAAAAATAGGTATAAGTAAGTCTTGGTATGATTAGTGTTGATTAACCGAACTTGAACAAAAAATGTCTCGACTCCGCGCGTTTATCTCAATATTATCTCAACAAAAACTGAATATTGTCACTGGCGACCTCAAATGCCAAAGGGTAATTTGCTGGCCATAGCTCTCAAAGTTTTTTTTTATTGTCTTTGTAGACAGACGAGCATACGGCCCATCTAATGGTAAGTGGTTACCGTCGCCCATGGACTTCAGCAATGCCAGGAGCAGAGCCAAGCCGCGGCCTACCGTTAAGTATTCTCCATAAGCCTCGTTTGAAGAAGGATATGTCATAGCACACGGGAGCTCATTCCAAAGCCGGATGGTACGTGACAAAAATGATCTTTGGAAGCGCACTGTGGATGAACGCCGTGGCTCCAGGTAGTATGGACGAACTCTACTCCGGTGGCGGGCGATGCGATATACCTCTATCTAAGTAATTTACGCTTAAAAATCGTATTGACCTCTACCGAAGTACACGTAGTCCGAACACCATTTCCTCGCCTTAAGATCTTTCGAGCAGCAAGCCGGATAGGCTAGCTTTGATTTGGTAAGCTTGGCGCATCTCTGGCATAAATCCAACAACTCGTCCTGTAGACATGGAGAATGCATTGTTTGAAATTAGCTTAAAGACATTCCAATACTTCCAGACATCTTAGATGGCTATAAAACTAATATATTCAACGACAGCTCTGCTTTTTTTGGGCAGGTGCCGAACCTCATTCAAAGTGTCCGCGTCTATGGGGCACGCGGGGTATGTGGGACTTGATGGTCTGCTGATGTTGGGAGCAGTCCGCGGGTTCAAGAATGCTTTTAGGGCCCCAACCATCTAACGAATCCCTTGCAGTCTTTCACGTCCGATCTTTGCCCCGAATCAGAACTCAGTCAGAGTAGGGGAGCTCCCGCAGTCAACACTACAATAAGATTCTACATGAAGGACCTAAGGACGCTCGACCGACGGGCCCTCAAGACCATCGTCAATGACCCGTGGCTCAGTAAACAGTGGAGCCATGCAACTCCATCAACGAGGCGATCTATAAGTATCAAGTAACCAGAATGACATACATAACCCAATCGAATCGAGCAAGGGACAACACTAAGAACGTTTTTTTTTNCAGTCAACACTACAATAAGATTCTACATGAAGGACCTAAGGACGCTCGACCGACGGGCCCTCAAGACCATCGTCAATGACCCGTGGCTCAGTAAACAGTGGAGCCATGCAACTCCATCAACGAGGCGATCTATAAGTATCAAGTAACCAGAATGACATACATAACCCAATCGAATCGAGCAAGGGACAACACTAAGAACGTTTTTTTTTTGAATTCGTGTCAAGGCACTTACATCTGTGTGACATTCAGCTGACTCCGTGAAGATCTGACTGCCCGGCGCCAACCAGGGCGGTCTTGAGGTGGCGGTCCGAACCAGTGCGATACAAAGGAACAGCGCCATCAAAAACATTAAGTTCCTCTGTAAAAGAAAATTGATAAATCAATCGGCAGGTCAATCGGCAGATTTTTACTGGTGGTAGGACCTCTTGTGAGTCCGCACGGGTAGGTACCACCGCCCCGCCTATTTCTGCCGTGAAGCAGTAATGCGTTTCGGTTTGAAAGGTGGGGCAGCCGTTGTACTGAGACCTTAGAACTTATATCTCAAGCTGAGTGGCGGCATTTACGTTGTAGATGTCTATGGGCCAACACAGTAACCACTTAACACCAGGTAGGCTGTGATCTCGTCCACACATCTAAGCAATAGATATTATTTGTTAAAGTAATAGGTTTCTATCTACGAAAATAAATGATTTCTTAAATCGTAATACCATCAAAAAACGATTTAGATTTAAGTCGCGATAATGTTGGTAAATTATGTATTAGTCATATCACAATTCCGATTGTCCTCTTCGAATGCTTTATTTTGTGATAGCCGTAATTAGAGCGGATTGTTACGCAAGTGCGGCTCGGCTTACATCGGGCCGGTGATGCGCCAACGATTGGTATCAGCGAATGACTACAGCGATCGAGGTCTTTACAAGCTTGATAAACATCAAGTGTTTAATGCCCGCGGAATTTACAAGCGCGACATGATGGGTGAACACACAGCCCACCTGGTGTTAAGTGGTTACTGGAGCCCATAGAGATCTACAACGTAACTGCGCCACTCACCTTGAGATATAAGTTCTAAGGTCTCAAGTATAGTTACGACTGCCCCACCTTTCAAACCGAAACGCATTACTGCTTCACGGCAGAAATAGGCAGGGTGGTGGTACCTACCCGCGCGGACTCACAAGAGGTCCTACCTCTAGTAAAAATTTGTTTTGTGCATCAATAAATAAAAATAAAGAAAAACCACAACAAGACTAGCGCCATTCCGTTGTCATATCTGAACTCTAGTCTCGATGGAGCCATCACTAATTCCTATCTGATCGATTCATTACACAAATCGTTACTACCATAGTCACAGACCTAAAGGCCTTAGGAGACCGTTTGGTCAGCTTAGAGAGAGAGAGAGAGAGAGAGAGTATTCTTTATTGTACACCAAAAAACAAATAAACAGTGCGATACATTAAAAACAAAAAAGTACAATTGGCGGTCTTATCGCTAAGAGCGATCTCTTCCAGACAACCATCAGGTGGACAAGAATCATTTGGAAACGAACTACGCGCGGTGTACCATTCCAGTGAAATACATATACATGTATGTACACACACATATACACATACATATCTCCGTAAATATACATACAATTAATACAAAGTATTATATAATATAATAATTATTATTAAAAATAAAAAAATAAAAATTAAATTTAAATTTAGTTGTAGTAAATAACTGATAAGCAATTGCGTATATCGATAAGTACTTCAACATTAAGTACCAACTTAATTTACGCAAGACTCGTCCCAATTATTACGGCAAAACAATATATGCCCTAATTCACTGGCGATATTTTCGAATGCAGCTTTTGTTTTGTAAATAATATTATGTTGTTTTGATCAAAACAGTTGTACCGGTTTCATTAATGACTTCGTTAATTTACACGTTACGATGCGCCAAATAAATGTTTAATTATCCATTTTCCAACTTAATTTCAATCAACAAATTTGTGTGGATATGCTATGCTTTGCTTTAAGTGGAGCGATTAAAGTATGTTGAAAAATGTCTCTTCGCAATAGCGCTCAGAGTATTAATAATCCTTATATTACTAATCAAACGCCTATGCGTTATCATAGATGATTCTTGTCCTGCTGAAAGCTGTCTGTAAGAAATTATCTTGGCGATAAGAGCGCCCATTTTTATATGCTTAATATATATTTTCTATTTTTCATTATGGAGTTTACAACAATTCAATGAGTAAATGACCAGTTTCCAACAATGTGTGTCACAGATTGAGGTGCTATCTCTTATCTGATGTCAGCATCCTTAACAAATATATGCTATGGCTATAGACTATACGAGTTAACGGCCTGCCCAGAATTAAGTGGTTACCAGACCTTACAGGTGTCACAATGTAAGCCTCTACATTGTGACACCTGTAAGGTCTGGTAACGCCCCCACCTTATGACATAACCCATGTGACATGCCCCACTTTTCAAACCAAAACTTCGACTTCTTTTTTACGTTTGAGAGATTACTTATCGCCTTGAGGCCTTTCCAGTTTTGCCAGGATAGATGAGCGAGCAAGGGCTCATCCAGGAGGGGTGGGATTTTCTAACAGCTACCCGAGCGCCTCCAAAAGAGACCTAACAACTCAAGAGTAACTGCTTTGGGAATGATCGACTTTATCCTGTAGAGACAGGCACGGTGGTGGTATCAACTTACAATATGTCCTAACACATTGAAAGTACCAGTGCGACCCAGTCTAAACTTAACCCCACGAGGCTCGCACATTTACCGAGCACCAACCGTTTCCATTTCATTTTGATATTTATTTCGTTTTGGAGTGATCGAGAAAGACATATCGGATGTGTTCTCTTCAGAAAGTATTTTCTTTATATGATATATAAGGAATGAAGGGACATTGTCAATGCTTCTTCATCGTTATAGTCTTCCAAAATTCGACCTGCCACCGTGATGTTGGAGCCAGTCACATACAAACCGACAGGCGTAGCTGCGTCACGGCAGAAATATACAAGATGTATACACCGGCGAACGCCATGCCACCAGTAATTTATAGCATGTGCTTTGAGGAATTGTTTGAGATGATCTCCTTTTTATCATCGCACCTCCCGCCATCGGAGCAGAGTTCATCCATATTATCTGGAACCGCTGCGTTCATTGACAGTGCGTTTCCAGAGGTCTTTTTTGCCCCGCACCATCCGGCTATGGAATGAGCTCCCCTCCACGGTATTTCCCGAGCGCTATGACAAGTCCTTCTTCAAACGAGGCTTGTGGAGAGTATTAAGTGGCTTGGCTCTGCCCCTGACATTACTGAAGTCCATGGGCGACGGTAACCACTCACCATTAGGTGGGCCGTATGCTCGACTGCCTAAAAGGGCACTAAGAAAAAAAAACGTTGTTATTCCCTCGTCATAGTGGCTGTTACTCAGTTAACATTATTTCATTATTTATTGTATTATTTAATATTAATTTTATATTAGTAGTTGACAATTTTAATGTTAATAATTTTGGTACAATTTCGTTTCATTTGATTTTTATTTATTATTATTTTTAAGAATTGTGAATAATTCTAATTTTAATTTTATTTTATTTTGATTTAAATTTTATGTAATTCTATGTAAAATTTTATGGACTTAAGTTGCCTGAAAAAACTCATTTTCTTTTGCACTTTAAGCGCAATGAAATGTTTTATCGACCAAATTAAATATCCAATTTATAAATTGTATATTTAATAATAATATTATATTGTTACACTTGTTCACAATTGTAAACAAGTGTAACAATATATCATATAGATAAAAATTAAGGATTTGTACATTAAAATCATAATCGCTTTGTGCTTGATTTTAAAACTGCGATTAAGATATTTAAAGTGATCACGCGATAGTGCTCTTTTTTTCTTTTTTTATTGCATATATGGGTGGACGAGCTCACAGCCCAGCTGGTGTTAAGTGACTACCGGAGTCCATAGACATATACAACGTAAATGCCGCCACCCACCTTGAGATTTCAGTTCTAAGGTCTCAGTATAGTTACAACGGCTGCCCCTTCAAGCTGAAACGCATTACTGCTTCACGGCAGAAATAGGCAGGGTGGTGCTACCTACACGCGCAGACTCACAAGAGGTCCTACCACCAGTAAATTAGCTTCGATGACCACTAAACAACAGTAGGGAATTACGCTCGTGGTAATTTCCACCCACAATACCTGTGTAATAAAAAGGCTAATGTACCGTTTCCAGACACCACAGCTTTTGACGGCCATCACACTCGTCCATTACGACGATGAGTTTGGCAAGTAAACTAACCCAAAGACACAGCCCACTGAGTTTCTCGCCGGATCTTCACAGTAGGTCGCGATTTGGATCCGGTGGTAGATTCTGCAAAACACTGCTGTTGCTAGGGCTAGTATTAGCAAATTCTCTCAGGTCGAACCCGTGAGCTTTCCTACCCAGGCGTGGGTGAAATAGCCCTCTAGGCTAACCAGCGAATAGACAGGAAAAAAAGGCCATCACAACTTTTCAAAAAACAAGAACTTACCCATAAAACGAACTGTAACGCCATTTTCTCAGGCAAACGAAATAAAAACACACGCGAATCAAGTATAATTAATATAAAACAAATTCGTACTGGTATGTTTGCTTTACGTATGTACAAACAACTATCGATCGTACTCGGCGATGTCTCAAAGACGTTTGAAGAGAACTGATTTAAAACACTGAATTAAATTATATTAGATAAACACTCACATGTAAATTGACATGCTCCAGAATTTGTACGTACGTATTCAATAAATTAATTGACACAATTTTGGAACTGTTTTTTTTTTAACGGCGTTGTTTAGATTGGTGAACCAGCTGACGGTCTACCTGTGTGCTCCAGTGGCTACAGGAGCCTCTGGGTTACGTGGCCCTCACTCCCTTTGAGGTCGAAGTTTCAATTGTATTATTACGCGCTGTGGACGGGATAAACCCTTAGAACACTTTACAATTCGTAAATCACTTCTTCCGCTTCGCTTCAGGTGATCCATTCGCTGTTTCGCTTCAAGTAGATCCGAACACTGACTGCATTCGTGTCATCTCTGCAACGCTTTTACAGTCGACACGACAACTCTACAATTATCGAAAACATTCCCGATAGAATGGATCGTTTCGATTTGTGTTGCCGGCATTTGATAATAGATGGCGTTATTCTTACCGGTGTAACAGTATTCCTTGACGGCTATCCTGTGTTAAAACATAAAGCGATCCGAATGTTCATGCCCATTCGTGTGAGGTACGTAGAACCACCAGTTACTTCGAAAACTCATTAATGGCAGGTTTGATTTTTATTGGACGATGTTCCCTGATGGAAGTCGTTCGAGTTTACGTGAAAGGATTTCTTTTTGACGTGACAACGTCTTATAATTCGATGGAGCCGGCTGCACGCACGAAAAAACATGACTCCTGCGGCGTTACATTGCTCTGAGGCGTTCCATTTAAGGCTTGAAGTGCAAGCGAGAGCGCGCAACGAGCGACAAAGAGGCACAATCGGCCTCCGCGTGCGGCAGCGTTCGACATCTGTCTCTCTCCTACTTGAGTGAGCGATGCATCCGCGTGGACAGCTGCTATACAATAATACATTTACATGTTTTCGTCAAGTATGAAGTTCAGTGAAAAGTGACTTTGGTGTTAATTATCCATACAAAATATCTATCAAACAAATAAACTTAAAATTTTCTTTTGAAAAATGAAACCATTCCATCAGTACCTATTTTCTTATGACGTTGTCACGTTCAACTATCGTCAGTAAACCGACTTTAAAGACAAACGATTTTTTTTTTGACCCTTTCGCTGACATCACTCCCCTCCACCAGAAAATTCTAAATTGGAACTGAATCTTGGACATCTTGTTCCCGGAGTCTTGGCACGTACTGCGTCAGGGAATGGAATTGTACATATTACATCTGAAATACCTTAGGGACTCTAGTCTTTCACCACTGCGATCACCTGTCCGATGACATTCTGGCCCATAGTATGAAAGTAGAGGTTGTACTTGTGGTTAAACTCTTAACCTCAATCCTGATATTAGATGATGAAGAAGCCCTGTATCGCCCGCCTTTCGTAGACCACCCATGTCCACCCTACCTGCAAGAAGGCGACTGGTTGGACCCCTCGAATAACAGTTCTATCAGCAGTAGAATTCTATTGCTATCAATAGTAACGACTTATATTGGACGACGCAGGAAAATATTGCACCTAATTGATGTGTTTTCTCGGTAGACCAACCGGGCTCAGATGCTNGATGAAGAAGCCCTGTATCGCCCGCCTTTCGTAGACCACCCATGTCCACCCTACCTGCAAGAAGGCGACTGGTTGGACCCCTCGAATAACAGTTCTATCAGCAGTAGAATTCTATTGCTATCAATAGTAACGACTTATATTGGACGACGCAGGAAAATATTGCACCTAATTGATGTGTTTTCTCGGTAGACCAACCGGGCTCAGATGCTTTATAGTTTTACAATATCAAGCAAACCATACACTGCTAGATTATTTACGTAAAATAAACAAACAAAGCCACGAGCCGGCGCTCTATATGTCGGGAACATCGCAGCCCCACGTGGTGTGAGATAACCGGTAGTTCCGTAGGAAGATAACGTAACTACATATAAGAAGCACTAATGGAAGATTACACAAAACATTTAAAGGTAATCTTTTTTTTATTGCTTAGATGGATGGACGAGTTCACAGCCCACCCGGTGTTAAGTGGTTACTGGAGCCCATAGACATCTACAACGTAAATGCGCCACCCACCTTGAGATATAAGTTCTATGGTCCCAGTATAGTTACAACGGCTGCCCCGCCATTCAAACCGAAACGCATTACTGCTTCACGGCAGAAATAGGCGGGGTGGTGGTACCTATCCGTGCGGACTCACAAGAGGTCCTACCACCGGTAATTACGCATATAATTTTTGCGGGTTTGATTTTTATTACACGATGTTATTCCTTAACCGTGGAAGTCAATCGTGAACATTTACTAAGTACATATTTCATTAGAAAAATCGGTACCGCCTCGCGGGATTCGAACACCGATGCATCGCTACATACGAATGCACCGGACGTCTTAACCTTTAGGCCACGATGACTTCAATCTCTTCGACATTTTGTCAAATGGTTTTTTCTTTTGGTGTAAAGAGCTTTAGAGACAAACAAGCGTACAGCTCATTAGACGGTAAATAGTCAGGCTCCCGGACATCAGCAAGGCTTGTTCAGTCGCTGGATACAGTCCAAGAAAACTATAGATGACGCTCATATACATAAAATTAATATTTTTGTGTGTGTGTGTAAATCGTACTTCGATCAGAGCCTAATCAGTTGTACCGTTATTTTCGTAAAGTCATCGTTATAAGCAATATCTGGTGCTCGCGCTGATACGTCGAATCAATCCTCGAAGTCTCATCCAAGTGGTGTCCTCGGTGGCACTTGGCAGGGTCATTGTGATGGTCAATTATCATATAAAACTTTTTTTTTTATTGCCCTTGTAGGCAGACGAGCATACGGCCCACCTGATGGTGAGTGGTTACCGTCGCCCATGGACTTCAGCAATGCCAGGGCCAGAGCCAAGCCGCTGCCTACTTGAATTTTTTCTCAAAATGTAAGGTTGGGTCTAATTTTTAACAAAAACCACTTTAAGCGGATTGATATTTTACTCTTGAGCCTTTGAAAGCGTATGAGGAATCATTATTAAATTACGGGCACACCTCTAAACACTACAATTGAAAAGTTAAAATGAGTAAGATGGGACTTCACGTCTTTAAAAAATTGTCATATATAACCTTTGTAAATGAACATTTTTTATATTTTTTTTATATTGCTTAGATATGTGGACGAGCTCACAGCCCACCTAGTTTTAAATGCTTACTGGAGCCCATAGAAATCTATAACGTAAATGCGCCACCCACCTTGTGATATAAGTTCTAAGATCTCAGTATAGTTACAACGGCTTCCATACCCTTCAGACCAAAACGCATTACTGCTTCACGGCAGAAATAGGCAGGGCGGTGGTACCTACCCGTGTGGACTCACAAGAGGTCCAGTAATTACGCAAATTATAATTTTTGCGGGTTTGATTTTTATTACACGATGTTATTCCTTCACCGTGGAAGTCAATCGTGAACATTTGCTAAGTATGTAGGTATTTCATTAGAAAAATTGGCACCTGCCTGCGGGATTCGAACACCGGTGCATCGCTAGATACGAATGCACCGGACGTCTTATCCTTTAGGCCACGACGACTTCAATCTCTTCTACATTCTGTCAAATGGTTTCTTTTGGTTTAAAGAGCTTTAGAGACAAACAAGCATACAGTTCATTAGACGGTAAATAGTCGTGCTCCTGGACTTCAGCTACTACTGTTTAGCCGCTGGATACATTCCAAGAAAACTATAGATGACGCTCATAAATAAAATTAATATATTTATGTGCGTGTGTAAGTCGTACTTCGATCAGAGCCTAATCAGTTGTACCGCTATTTTCGTAAAGTCATCGTTATAAGCAATATCTGGTGCTCGCGCTGAGACGTCAAATTAATTCTCGAAGTTTCATTCAAGTGGTACTTGTTATGGTCCTGTCCTGGTGAAACTGGAAAGGCCTCCGGGCCACCAGTAATCCTTCAATCATAAAAAAACTTGGTATGGTCATTGTGATGGTCAATTGTCATATATAACTTTAATTTTTTTTCAAAATGTAACGTTAGTTCTAGTTTTTAGTAAAAACCACTTTAAACATTAAGGATTGGTATTTTGCTCTTGAGCCTTTGAAATTGTACGATTGACTTCCACGGTGAAGGAATAATAACATCGTGTAATAAAAATCAAACTCGCAAAATTATAATTTACGTAATTACTGGTGGTAGGACCTCTTCTAAGTCTGCACGGGTTGGAAAACCTTCTCTTTTTTTTTTCGGGTAGCTTTCCGAACATCGAAGGCTCTGAAACGTCGTCCGTCTCGGTACGGCAGCCCGTCAGGCCGCCCAGATGGTGCCGCTGATGTCCCGGAATACCCCGCTGGATCAGAACCAGCCTGCCGGGTCGGGACGCGATACACCGTCGACCGGTCGCTCTATTACTCCACGGCAGCGCGCTAGAATGCTGGTAGCGCGCCGCGCGGCCTCTACCCCCTCAGGTCGCCCCTTGACCTTCACCGGGGGGAGTTCGCCTCTTACAGGGGCCGAAGTCGGGCAAAAGCCCTTCTACGGCCCCCGGCTCGGCGGCGACGGATAGGTGCGGAGAGGTATGAGCTCTCCTTCTCTCGTTCCGCCGCCTCCTTCTGCGAGATGGTGTACTCGCAGAAGTCGAGCATCGCCTTCCAGGACTCATCGCTGCCGAGCATCGTAGCCACGACAATCGGCAGCGACAAGTCCGGTCCTATTTGCGAGACAAGGACACGGCGTTGCTCCACCCATGCGGGGCAATGTGCGAGCGTATGCTCGACCGTGTCCTCGTCGCAGTCACAGTGGTGACACTCCATCGTCGGTTCCCTCCGGGCGACGCGATGCAGGTACCGGCCGAAACACCCATGGCCGGTAAGCATTTGCGTCAACCGGGAGGTGAGATGCCCTTGGTCACGGTTCGCCCATTCCGCGAGGACCGGGCGCACCGCGTCGACAGTCCGGAGACCGGCCGACGGGTCCGCCAAGCGGCGAGACCACGCCTCCAACACAGACCGCCGAGATTGGAGCCTCCGCGCTCTAATTGCTCCTTCTCCGGGACGTGGTTCCCCCCTGTCGCGAAGGTCACAATGCCACGCAAAATCGGCAGCGAGCGCCTCCGCCTCCAGGTCCCAGGGAGGCGTCCCGGCGAGAACGCACGCCGCCTCGAAGGAGACGATGCGGTATCCACGAATCGCCCTGACTGCGATTGCACGCTGCGGGCGCCGCAGCGCCACGACGTTTCTGCGAGTCAAGGCGCGGCACCACACGTGGGCTCCGTATAATGCAATAGACCGCACCACCCCCACGTAGAGGCGGCGCACCACCGTGTCAGGCCCTCCGACGTTTGGCAAGAGCCGACTCAGCGAGCCAGCCGTCGCCATCAGTCGGGGGCCCAACTTCTCGAAATGAGCGCGGAAGTTCCAACGACCGTCCAATTCGAGACCGAGGTACGGGTAGGAAAACCCTGCCTATTTCTGCCGTGAATCAGTAATGCGTTTCGGTTTGAAGGGTGGGGCAGCCGTTGTAACTACACTGAGATCTTAGAACTCATATCTCAAGGTGGGTGGCGCCATTTACGTTGTAGATGTCTATGGGCTCCGGTAACCACTTAACACCCGGTGGGCCGTGAGCTCGTCCACCCATCTAAGCAATTAAAATATATATATAACTAGTCAGGTCATAAGTATTGTCACACAGTAAAAACTTTTCTTTTAGAATGCTGGCCACAAAAAAGTTTATTGAATTCGAATTTCGAATTCTTCATGAAAATAAAAATGTATACTTTTAGAATTTTACTCATTTTTAAATATGGAGTGGACGCTTAAAGAAGACCGTGTTGCAGTTATTGCGTTGCATCGTTGCGGTTACGCGCCAATTCAAATTTGGCCCTTCAGATGGGGTTAAGCAGAACCACGGTGAAAAGGGTGTTAAATGAAGACTTAGGGCTTCGGGCATATCGAAGAAAAACAGGACATCGTTTGAATGCTCGTCTAATGGACCTGAGACTGAAGCGATGCCGCGCTTTGTTGAAGTGGTACGCAGGAAAAAAATATCGGGAAATTCTTTTTTCGGATGAAAAAATTTTTACCGTAGAAGAGAGCTACAACAAACAAAATGATAAGGTGTACGCACACAGTAGTGAAGAAGCGAGCAACCGTATTCCGCGTGTCCAACGAGGTCATTTTCCATCGTCGCTCATGGTATGGTTAGGAGTTTCTTATTGGGGCTTAACAGAGGTACATTTTTGTGAGAAAGGTGTAAAAACGAATGCAGTTGTGTATCAAAATACAGTCCTGACGAACCTTGTGGAACCTGTTTCTCATACCATGTTCAATAACAGGCACTGGGTATTCCAACAAGATTCGGCGCCAGCTCATAGAGCGAAGAGCACACAAGACTGGCTGGCGGCGCGTGAAATCGACTTCATCCGGCACGAAGACTGGCCCTCCTCCAGTCCAGATTTGAATCCGTTAGATTACAAGATATGGCAACACTTGGAGGAAAAGGCGTGCTCAAAGCCTCATCCCAATTTGGAGTCACTCAAGACATCCTTGATTAAGGCAGCCGCCGATATTGACATGGACCTCGTTCGTGCTGCGATAGACGACTGGCCGCGCAGATTGAAGGCCTGTATTCAAAATCACGGAGGTCATTTTGAATAAACTTTAGTGTCATAAGAATCTATGTTTTGTTAAGTTCATTTTGGTATATGAATGGTTACATAATGAATAAACTTGTTTCAATTATTTTACATTAAACATGTGACAGAATTTATGACCTGACTAGGTATATAACGTTAAATTTGTCTCAAATTAAATGTAACGTTGGGTCTAGTTTTTAGCAAAAACCACTTTAAGCGGATTTGTAATTTGCTCTTGAACCTTTGACTAAGACTTTTACGATATTACCGATTATACGACCTCTAACATTATAATTTTAAAGTTTAAATGAGTAGGATGGGACTTCACGTCTTTAATAGAAGACAAACGCTCTATTCTTTAGCGACAAGATTGTCATATAACATTTGTAAATAAAATTACACTCGTAAATCACAGAATATAGTTTCATCACGAAATTATACGAATAATTTATCAATTAGTTAATCTAGTGACAGCCCAAATGATAAATATGAAATGATCTTTGAACCACGGCCACAATTTATGTACACGCTCGGTTGCTTCTTCGATAAGCGATTTAAAATAAATCCAATACATACCTATTTTATTAATGTACAGATAATATGTAGATTGTTTTTACGTTGTCCAGAATCGTTGGGGGTCAAAGTGTCTGTAACATTAATTTATTTATTTATTTGGGAAACAAAGAGTACAATACAAACATATAATATTTTAAAAAAAAATGCTAAAACAATAACCAAATATGTTTCCACAATCAATATGACATATAAGTAGAAAGTGAACAGAGAAGGGAAATTTAGAAATTTAAGTTACAAAAAAACAAAAGCAACACAATACGCACATATTATTTTGTACATCAACTTACACTATAAGACTGTAATAATCATCGGACTAAATCACCTTATAAATAATTTAAAATAGCTTTTCTATATGCTACAAGGTGGTAGGACCTCTTGTGAGTCCGCGCGGGTGGGTACCACCACCCTGCCTAATTTTGCTGTAAAGCACTAAAGCCTTTAGGTTGGAAGGATGGGGCAGCCGTTGTAATAACTGACTTAGAACTCATGTCTCAAGATGGGTGGCGGCATTTACGTTGTTCATGTCTATAGGCTCAGATGAGCACTCAATACCAGCTTGTCCGCCAACCTAAGCAATAAGAAAAGGTATTCTCAAATCGCTTGTCGCGGTCAAGAGTACTCATAGTCATCGGGCCACAGATACTAGTTGTCTCACACGTTAAGCCCAAGAGGTATACGCGTGGCTGAAATGGGCAGGTTGGTTGCTCTACCCGTGCGGGCATACTGTACCCTTCCTCTAGTAAATGATGATTGGAGCGGGTTGGTTTTTATGAAGGGATTATTGAAGGCCTGTCTACCACCTGTCTACAACGCATAATACGCTACTTTGGCCACGTTGCCCGCAGAGGTGTAGACAACTTGGAACGTCTGATTGTCACTGGAAAAGTAGAAGGAAAACGTCCTAGAGGCCGGAGCCACAAACCTTGGTCTGACCAGATCTCGGAGCAAACCAGCGGACCACTTAGCACTGCACTACACCAAGTAACTAACCGGAACCGATGGGGGCTGGCAGTCGACATGTTGAAACGGAGTCACGATCCTCAGTAATAAGGGAGCGATGGAGAAGAATAAGAAGAATTGAAGGCTAACTCACACAGACAAAAGTCTGTCATTACCCATCTTATGGTCAGTGAGCTAAGTGCGAGTTTTATAACGTTCTCGATAGCGTAAAAGTTAACTAAAATTTGTATGGAGTTGGAACGTTTACCTACGTTTGCCGCTAGGGGCGCTGTTTCAACTGCATACAAAGTTTAGTTAACTTTAACGCTATCGAAAACGTTTAAAACTCGCACTATAAATAATAATAAACAAATAAATATTTATTAACAATCGCGCCACGTTAACTGGTCCCGTGATAAGTTCGTAAAGAACTTGTGTTACAGGTACCAGATAACGGAAATAAATGTAAGATTTTTATTATACACATACACATATTTAATATACATCCACAACCCTGGAAAAGACATTTATATTTTTCATACAAAAATCTTCCCTTGGCGGGATTCGAACCCGCAACCCCCTTGTGTAGTGACCATGTCACTTACCACTAGACCAGACGGCCGTTAAATGCATACAGGCAACTAATAACATTGCTTCCTTCAGTATCAACCCACAACAGGCATGTTATATCGTATCATTATATGGATCCGCTTATCGTGGGTTTTATTATACACTCAGTGTTATTAACATTGTACGACGGTGTTATCTTTATCGATACCAAATTGTATTAGTAAAATTGGTGTAGGTATAAATAATTTAGCATTCGTTTTCCATTTCAATACTTTGTACTATTGGACTACCATGATTGTTTGGTGGCGTTGACCGGTGTTGTGACTTCGCACGATAAATACCACCATCATCATCATTTTCCTGCCCTATCCCAGTCACCTGGGGTCGGCGTTTTTTTTTTTTTTTTTTTTTTCCTACCTATGCTGATAGCCTTGAGAGGCTATTTCAGCTTCACCCTAACGTTAGTAGGTGAGCTCGCGGGGCTCAACCGGAGAGTTGCTAACACTGACCCTAGCAAGAGCAGTGCTTCGCAGAATCTACCACCGGATCGGAAACGCGACCCACTGAGAAGATCCGGCGAGAAACTCAGTGGGCTGTGNCGGTCACCGTTCTCGTCGAACCCGTCGCTTGTGACGAAGGGCTCGACGAGTAAATTAACTCTCAGACACAGCCCACTGAGTTTCTCGCCGGATCTTCTCAGTGGGTCGCGTTTCCGATCCGGTGGTAGATTCTGCGAAGCACGGCTCTTGCTAGGGTTCGTGTTAGCAACGTCATCAGGTTTGAGCCCCGTGAGCTCACTTACAAACGTTAGGGTTACGCTGAAATAGCCCCTAAGGCTATCAGCATAGGTAGGAAAAAAAAAAAAAAAACAGGCAACTAATAGCCTTGCTTGTTTCAGTAACAACCCACAACAGGCATGTTATATCGTATCATTATATGGATCCGCTTATCGTGGGTTTTATTATACACTCAGTGTTATTAACATTGTACGACGGTGTTATCTTTATCGATACCAAATCTTATTAGTAAAATTGGTGTAGGTATAAATAATTTAGCATTCGTTTTCCATTGGAATACTTTGTACTATTGGACTACCATGATTGTTTGATGGCGGTGACCGGTGCTGTGACTTCGCACGATAAATACCACCACCATCATCATTGTCCTGCCCTATCCCAGTCCCCTGGGGTCGGTGAAACATGTTTTCTCCTTCCATACTCTTCTATCATATACCATTTCTTCGCTCACTCCCCTCTTACCCATATCGTCTTTCACGCAATACATCCATTTCTTCTTAGGTCTACCTCTTCCTCTATATTCTTCCACATTCATAGTTAACACTCTCTTACCAACCTCATTTTCATTTCGTCTCATCACATGTCCATACCAACCCAAACGCGCACTTCTCAGCTTCTCTGTCACAGGTGCCACTTTCAGACTTCCTCTAACATATTCATTCCGTATTCTCATCATCATCTCAAACAATTTCTCAGAGCGCTACCTGATTCTGGCGTGAACCAAACTTAACATGTCCATAAGTAACATAGTGCATTTTGCAAGTACTAATTAGTTATTGCCCTTTTAATTACCTTTCGCGCTGATACCACTCGTAAACCCACGAGATAAATAATAAAACAGAACGCAATAATGACTCATATTTGTTATTGTTATCATACAATTAAACAGTTTCTCTGACCGTCTGGCTTTGCGCTCAAGAATTTTCAAGATTTATACTACGCCCAGACTTCATATAATCACAGTAGTAATTAGTAGTAGGTACTTACGGAAATAACTCGTTTTGGTACTTTCGAGAAACTTGCAAAATGAGGTTAGCATTCGTTGACTTTACAAATGCCCTGAGGAGATCTTGAAGTCGTAAGAAGTAGTTCTATAGATTATTTAAAGGTACACCGATCTTTCTGTTAGCAAATCCCACCTCTCCTGGCTGAACCTTTGCTCGCCCACCTGTCCTGGTGAAACTGGAAAGGCCTCTGGGCCACCAATAATCACTAAGTCATAAAAAAATGCAGTGATAATAGATCCATATGTGCAGTAGTCACTATTTGGTTTATAAGTCCTGTCCTCTTAAAATCAATCCACTTTAGCTTGGTCCTAATTATAATCTCATAACAAAATACAAACTATATGTTCCCACATCTAGTCTGGGAGTCATTCACGCGATCCTTTACTGCTGCAGCTCTGTGCTGATAGCTCTACCTTCATTTAAGCTATGATAGTTATCGATTCACTGTTTTTGGAACGAAGTTCCTTATGGGACGATGCGGAGGGGTACCCTAACAGGGAAAAAACGTCCGTAACGTAAGATTTTTATTAGTAATGCACACAGTGTACGACTTAACTTTGTAATAACGTGCAAAAAATAACATATTTTTGTTATCATTCATTGGCCACGATCTCCGAGTGTTCGTTTGCGCAATACACTAACTCTTATGCAAACAACCGTGAATGAAGTGTACCACAATAAGTTCGCACGTTACCGAATGACCGTGGGTTGTTGCGAAACCTCCAGTCTTATTTTCTTTATACATCGAATAGAACTTAAAATTAATATTTTTGTAATAAAGAACTTCGTTCCTATCCGGTGACCCACGACACCAAACATCTTTTTGTTTTGTGTTCACGATGCAAGTTGGTTGAATTACAATTAGCTGATTAGTTATGATGCATAAAAATTCCATCCATCGCCAGATACCATCGCACCGCCCACCACTTCGTTAAACTTGTCGATTACGAGGAGCGAACTAGCTCATAGACACAACCCACCCAGTTTCTCGCCGGATCATTGGATCGCGATTCCGATCCGATGGTAGATTCAGCAAAGCATTGCTCTTGCTAAGGTTGGTGTTCTCTCAGATTGAGCTCGTAAGCTCACCTACTTACCTGTCCTGTAGCTTTTTTTTTTTAGCTCACAGCCCACCTGGTGTTAAGTGGTTACTGGAGCCCATACACATCTACAACGTAAATGCGCCACCCACCTTCAGATATGCGTTCTAAGGTCTCAAGTATAGTTACAACGGCTGCCCCACCCTTCAAACCGAAACGCATTACTGCTTCACGGCAGAAATAGGCAGGGTGGTGGTACCTACCCGTGTGGACTTACAAGAGGTCCTACTACCAGAAATAGCTGGACCTCTTAGGCTACCAATGAATAGGTAGGCGAAAAAAGGTGCAGGAACCTCTGAGAAACTGCATTTATTTAATCAATTTGTTGAAAACAAAATATTCTTATGCTAAATTGATCACAGATTGTAGTCGTTTTAAGCATTTAAGTATATAGATAGTTGGTGCTTTATCTGTGTTTTCATCAGACTAAGCCATTGTAATTCATTAGTCATTCTACAATCAATCTAACTTTTTGTTGATAACAATATTTTTGATATCTTGTGAAAAGTTTGTCTTTAAAGTATTATCGTCGGTATTATGCGCATAATAACCGCCACCTTCTGATAACGTTGGACTAGAATCGCTTCTGCAGTATGATTGAAGAATTCATAGCACTCGCGTGACCTTCATACTGGGTTGGACGTGCGTCAGGCCTTAAACCCTCAATGAATCTGATGGATATAAATGTGTACTCTCTTTTTTGATTGCCCTTGGATAAACAAAATAAAGTTGAGTGTCGGAATTTGTTTTGTATTTAAATTAAAATGTTCGATGACGTCCATATTGAATTACGAGTAAGAATTAATTATGTGTCATCGATGGTCGTACCCCGTTTTTAATATGCTTTGAAGTCGTCGTGTCCTAAAGGATAAGACGTCCGGTGCATACGTGTTGAGCGATGCACCGGTGTTCGAATCCCGCAGGCGGGTACCAATTTTTCTGATGAAATACGTACTCAACAAATGTTTACGATTGACTTCCACGGTGAAGGAATAACATCGTGTAATAGAAATCAAACCCGCAAAATTATAATTTGCGTAATTACTGGTGGTAGGACCTCTTGTGAGTCCGCGCGGGCAGGTACCACCGCCCCGCCTATTAATTTTTACCGTGAAGCAGTAATGCATTTCGGTCTGAAGGGTGGGGCAGCCGTTGTAACTATACTGAGATCTTAGAACTTATATCTCAAGGTGGGTGACGCATTTACGTTGTAGATGTCTATGGGCTCCAATAACCACTTAATACTAGGTGGGCTGTGAGCTCGTTCGTCAATCTAAGCAACAAAAAAAAAAAAAAAAAACTTCAGACGTATGTATGTTAGTATCTAACGGAATCTTTGAACATGATTTTTACTCCCTTCAAAACGTCGGATTAACTCGAAACTTGGTATAGCTACTTATTAAGGACCGACGACAACTCAATACTAAAAAAAACATAAAAAAAATTGTAAAAATTTAAATCCAACTAAAAAATAGAAAATAAATTTTAATAAATTTGAATTAAAAATAGTGTCAGAAAAAATGATTTTATTGTAAAAAAGCGTGGGTTGCTTTTCTATTTTCTATTTTTTAGTTGGTTTTTCTGTAAAAACGAATTTGGTAGTTTTGTTAAACTATTATTTATAATTTTTTGTTATTTGCCTTTGTAGGCAGACGAGCATACGCCCACCCCGGCCCACCTGATGGTGAGTGGTAACCGTCGCCCATGAACTTCAGCAACGCCAAGGGCAGAGCCAAGCCGCTGCCTACCGTTTAATACTCTCCACAAGCCTCGTTTGAAGAAGGACATGTCGTAGCACTCGGAATACACCGTGGAGGGGAACTCATTCAAAAACCGGATGGTACATGGCAAAAAATAGCTGACAATGTTTTTTATGGCTTAGAATGGCTTAGATGGATGGATGAGCTCACAGCCCACCTGGTGTTAAGTGATTACCGGAGCCCATAGACCTCTAGAATGTAAAGGTCCCACCTTGAGATATAAGTTATAAGTTACAACGGTTGCCCCACCCTTCAAACCGAAATGCACAACTGCTTCACGGCAGAAATAGGCAGCGTGGTTGTACCTACACGTGCGCACTCACAAGAGGTCCTACCACCAGTAATAAATATATGCAAGTTTATCTTGAAAACGTCGTAAGCCAGATTCAGGCATCTGTCAAATATCTTGCGTTGTATGATGGCTACCCGCCACACTCTTGATGATTAGAAAATGAGATTTATCCAGCGCATGGCTGATTGACTGTTTATTTATTTATTTATTTGTGTACACACAAAAAAGAAGACATAGTACAGAGTAATAGGAAAATTATGTACAAAGGCACTGCTTATTTCTTTAAGAAATCTCTTCCAGCAGAGCTGCGAGAGGATTATGAGAATAATAATTGTGATTTTTTCGTTTTAATTTGACCTTGCAATACTCCATAACGGAACAAATCTGAGCCAACTAGAAACATAAACGATACTTATCTCAATCAAGCCTAATGATCGTCGTGTGATTAGCGTTTAGCGCGATGACTTGTTACAATATAACGGATTATTTAAAGATTTTGGAAGGCTGCGTGATAATCAGGGACAGAAAGAAATTAACGATAGTAATATGATTTCACGAAGTAATCTGAACGAATCGGCAGTAGCATCTAATAACTAGACTTACAATCCAATCCCAAACACTCATTTACATACTTGTATACTTTTGAACATAGAAATCGAGTGCTTAATACGCGACATTTATCTTTGTAATTAAAGGTGGTTAATTGTAATCAGTTTTATTTGGTATTGGCATCAACAGTTCAATGTTTTTGATTGAACTTCAATTAAGATTACTCCATTCAAATTATTACAGAAAGTTTGTTATACTTAGTACTTTTTTCTGAATTTTAAACTTTGAAAAGCCCTCTTGTAAAGTTGCAAAAATGTTGCTTAAGCCATGCCTTTTAGTTGCCTTTACCTCCCGATCCACTAGCTGTGCTTTTAAGTTTTTTTTTTTTTATTGCTTAGATATGTGGACGAGCTCGCAGCCCACCTGATGTTAAGTGGTTACTGGACCCCATAGACATCTACAACGTAAATGCGCCACACACCTTGAGATATAGTTCTAAGGTCTCAGTATAGTCACAACGGCTGCCCCACCCTTCAAACCGAAACGCATTACTGCTTCACGGCAGAAATAGGCGGGGCGGTGGTACCTACCCGTGCGGACTCACAAGAGGTCCTACCACCAGTAATTACGCAAATTATAATTTTGCGGGTTTCATTTTTATTACACGATGTTATTCCTTCACCGTGGAAGTCAATCGTGAACATTTGTTGAGTACGTATTTCATTAGAAAAATTGGTACCCGCCTGCGGGATTCGAACACCGGTGCATCGCTTCAACACGAATGCACCGGACGTCTCCTCAAGCACCGGTCACCGTGAGGTTTTGGCAAGTAAACTATCCTATAGACACAACACAGTGAGTTTCTCGCTGGATCTTTTGAATGTATTGCGATTTTTCGATCCGGTGGTTGATTCAGCGAAGTGCAGCTTCAATCAATAAAAATATATTGTTTTCCTCACTGCACCGCTCTATCGGCGCAAACATCCGGGTTCAAATGTTTGAACTATTACGATATATTTCAGTTCACACCTAAGTGATGACAAAGTTGACGTTACGTTTAGATAAGGCGCTTAGGTCGGCCATAGGTGTGCTCTCTGATATCCGCGTTGTGACTCATCTTTGGGAGATGGCCATGTCAGACACGTAAATATTATCGAGTATAATTCGAAGTCGTCGTGGCCTAAAAGATAAGACGTCCGGTGCATTCGTGTTGAGCGATGCAACGGTGTTCGAATCTCAGGCGGGTACCGATTTTTCTAATGAAAAACGTACTCAACAATTGTTCACGATTGACTTCGACGGTAAAGGAATAACATCGTGTAATAAAAATGAAACCCGCAAAATTATAATTTGCGTAATTACCGGTGGTAAGACCTCTTGTGAGTCCGCACGGATAGGTACCATCGCCCTGCATATTTCTGCCGTGAAGCAGTAATGCGTTTCGGTTTGGAAGGTGGGGCAGCCGTTGTAACTACACTTGAGACCTTAGAACTTATATCTCAAGGTGGGTGGCGCATTTACGTTATATATGTCTATGGGCTCCAGTAACCACTCAACACCAGGTGGGCTGTGAGGTAATCCACCCATCTAAGCAATAAAAAAAATTGTTTAAGCGACATTTCGCTTAACACGCTACATTTGTCTTTGTAATTAAAGGCCCATTTTATTTGGTATCAGCATCAACAGTTCGATGTATTTAATTGAACTTCAATTAAGTTTACTCCATTGAAATAGCTGATGAAGTTTTTTTTTTTATAATATTTCCGTCCTAATCCTCTCTCTTTGAAGGGTGGAGCAGCTGATTAACGACCCTACAGACTTAGATCTCATGTCTCAATGCGTGCTTGAGGTTCATAGTCACAAAATCTCAAAATACCAAATAATTCAGAAATGTATACATAATATGAGAACCTATAAGTATTTTTTGAAGTGAAACTTCTTTAGTCGCGTTGAGTTAAATTTAACTCGCGACAGATTCGTTACGGCTAGAGAGAACAGATACAATTTAGGACTAGCTAGAGTGAGAAAATAGATAGAGTGTCTCGCGAACCACTCGAACTTTGAGAGAGGGAGAAAGCTAAGTCGTTTCTCTTTTACACATTCAATTTACGGGCGTCGGCCACTAGATGGCTTGTTATTAGCTGCTTATTGATCCTGTAGATGGCAGCAACATAATAACTATCTTATATTTTCTTTTTAATGAAGGATTTAAAAAAAAACATTTTTCTTTAAATGATTTAACATATTTATAAATGGTGAAGAGTAGTTGTTTCTTATATACACAATATTCCCTATTACATGAGAAATTTGATTGAAGGATGAAAAACGAAGATAATCACAATACTACACACCGCAAAAGAAGTTTCACTTCTTTCACGCGCGCCATTTTTTTTTAAAAGTGAAACTTTCAAATTACGTCGTCACAAACTTTTTCGCCTGTGTGTTGCATGTCGCGTGACGGTCGGCCGCGGAGTAGGAATAAAGTGAAAGGCGCTCGTCAGAGCAGCCAAGGCCAATATGGCGGTGCCTATAGTTCGCAGCAGCTGACCGTGTAGTGTATAGACTATTGCTCATTTGTGCCAGTGCTCCGCGCTATTCTGTTTGTTTTTGTCAGTGTTTAATGTAAATGTTGTTTGTCAGAGTTAAATGTCTATAATGTAAAAAAAAGTTTCACTTTTACCGTGGTTCCATATAACCACACAATCCTTTATTTTTGAAATGATACAATTTTGTTTTGTCATAATCTTTATTGGTCGGGTTGTCAAGTTTCCTTGTAGTAGTGCGGGGCGAGCTCCAGCAGCCAGCTGCGGTCTATGGGTATCACGTCGCGCATGTAGGTGCGGTCCCGGGAGCACTGCACGCTCGCGAACGTCACCCTGGGACAGAGACGGTGCACGTGTCGACTGCATGTGCGTGTGTAGTACACATGTAGCGATACACACTGCTGTCGTGAACTAACACGGGTACATTCGGTTTTATTTATACACATATATCATACTCGAAATAATATTTGAAAGCTATACAAATACTATAAATAGCGTAATAACTGATGATAGGACCACTTGAGAGTCTGCTCGGGTAGGTACCACGACCCTGCCTATTGCAGCCGTGAAGCAGTAATGCGTTTCGGTTTGAAAGGCGGGGCAGCCGTTGTACTGTAATAACTGAATTCTAATCATGTCTCAAAGTGGGTAGCATTTATGTTGTAGATGTACATGGGCTCCGGTGACTAATTAACACCAGGTGGGCTGTGAACTCTTCCACTCATGTTAGCGATACAAAGCATCCACCCGGTCGTCCCCGCTCGAGTTCACGTGAGCTGTCGGGGCGTGGCGGGGCGTGACGGGGCGTGACGGGGCGTGACGGGGCGTGACGGGGCGTGACGGGGCGTGACGCGCTCACCACTGCGGCGGCGGCGCGGCGTACAGACAGCTGTCGGGGCTTAGCGCGAGCTCGGCCCCGCGGAGTCCCCGGTAAGCGCCGGCCGGGGCGAGGCGCGCGGCCTGCGGGAAGTACCCGGACAGGACGCACTTCATCACTCTTTCACATTTCGCTGAAAAAAAACAACCTCCTTGTACGATAATGTTTCTAATTTAAGCTACAAAATTTACTGGCCATCTTTCTACCCCTTCACGACGCTACCCGAACGCTAGGACATGTGTTGTGGCGGGTAGCCATCATACAACGCAGATATATGTCAGGTGCCTGAATCTCGCTTACGCTATTTTCAAAATGAGCTTGCATATTAGTCGACTATTATCAAAGCCGGCAATCTGACTTTTGGACAATTATTGGTAAATCGAAAAACGAATTATTGACTTTGTATTCCATTGGCAGTCACAAAACTCTTCGGAACGACATCTTAGATAAATAACAGGTTAACTATTAACCTTTATTTAATGCAGGTTTTGAACCGTATTCTTTGACGGAGACGATTATATTCAAATCAATCTGTATCGACATATCAATAACATTTTTTTGTCCAAATGCACAGATTGCCACCTTTGATAATAGACGACTCATATATACAATTTCCGAACAACAACATTCGGACCGTCGGTCTACTGAGCAAATATCACCCGCTCGGTGGAAGATCTTCCTTCCGTAGTATATTCCCAAAGTGTTAAGCTAATGTAACAGTAAGCAGCGGCTTAACTCAGCCCTTGGCATTGCTGTCCATGGACAGCTGCTTAACTTTAGCCCGGCTGTATGTTTCTCTATATATAACTTGAGAATGTTTGTTTTAATATCACTATCCGGGGACCAGACTATAGAATATTTATTCAACTTTTACTCGGATCAATTGTAATTTTATCGTAACAAAGCCCGCGGACCTCAGCACAGCGCGGCGCCCGTACCTGTGCCGAGATCGGGACCCTCGAAGACCTTATTTTCAATATTAAACTTCCCTTTGACGATCTTCTCTAAGCTATCCCGTATATCAGCCGCCTGTAACACAAGAATTGAAAGTTGAATCCACAAAGTTGACCACCATTTTACTGAGATTATATTTCATCCCATATCATCTCATTTATACTAATATATACCGTTCCGTTATAAGTACTGAACCGTGCATCCGATCGACTTGGTATTCATGTAGAAAATACATGTACTTAATGGATAGGCTAATATTTATATGAGTGTTGGACTCCCTAATAATAATGACAATAAATAAAAATGTTAATTTTACACGCCCAACTAAGCGGGCGAGTACGGTTAGTTTCATATAATTTCATCTCAATTAATTAATTTGGATTACCTTCGTTTTTTATTATTCATAAACTTTAAATAATTAAAATTGCGAATTATAAAAATCTTATTACTCGACGCTGGCTAATGCACAAACCGTGCCGGAGTCAAAAAATAAAGAAAAAAAAAGTATTTAGGTAGGAATGGAACGGAGCTATATGTATGAAAGACAGATATAGAGCATGACTGAGTGAGAGAGATAGAAGATGTCGTGTTAGGGACTGAGAGAGACGGCGAATGAATGCGGAACCCACTCTGCTTCTTGTTGTCCTACCTAAGCTGATAGCCTTGAGAGGCTATATCAGCATAACCTTAACTAGTAGGTGAGCTCACGGGGCTCAAACCTGATGACGATGCTAACACGAACCCTGGCATGGGCCGTGGTTCGCAGAATCATCCACCGGATCGGAAAGCGACCCACTGAGAAGATCCGGCGAGAAACTCAGTGGGCTGTGTCTGAGAGTTAATTTACTCGTCGAAATGACCGAATTCCCCCCACTCTGAATTCCAAATCCCACATTTATATGACCCCCACCCCCAACCCTCCTCCCCCGGCTCTCCAATCCCCCGCAGTGCACTATTACCTTCTCAAGGACCCTGTGGTTGAGGCGGTACCTCTGACACCACTGTTTGCACGCCCGCTCTGACTTCCTCGCGTCGTCACACGAGCTCCTCACTTTCAGATACGAGTCGAATATGTTCAGGTACATGATGATGTCGCCCTCCGCCACCTGGAAGCGTTAGTGGCGTTAGCAGCGCGACGACCTCCCGCCCTCCTGTCGTATCTGTTGAGTCTGTGCTTATATATATTTTTTTTATTATTACTTAGATGGGTGGACGAGCTCACAGCCCACCTGGTGTTAAGTGGTTACTGGAGTCAATAGACATCTACGACGTAAATGCGCCACCCACCTTGAGATATAAGTTCTAAGGTCTCAGTATAGCTACAACGACTACCCCACCCTTCAAACCGAAACGCATTGCCGCTTCACGGCACAAATAGGCAGGGTGGTGGTACCTACCCATGCGGACTCACAAGACGTCCTACCACCAGTAATTACGCAAATTATAATTTTGCGGGTTTGATTTTTATTACAAGATGTTATTCCTTTCATTAGAAAAATTGGTGCATCGCTCAACACGAACGCACCGGACGTCTTACCCTTTAGGCCACGACGCTAATTATATTAAGACACATCAATACCTCAAAATGGTTCCTCCGGGACACTTTAGAAGCGACGGCCTCGCGTCCGTGGGCTGGTTTGATGAAGACGCTGTCCACTTGCAGCATGGCGGCTATGCTCAGAGCCTCGTCCACGCAGCCCAGCTCACCTGGAAACGACCTCGCTCTGAGTGCCACTGTCTCCCACGCCCAGGTGAAGTATGTATATGTGGCGGGTAGCCATCATACAAAGCAAGATAATTGACAGATGTCTGAATCTCGCTTACGACATTTTCAAGATAAAACGCATATACACAAGTTCCGAACGACAACATTAGGGCCGTCGGTCTACCGAGCAAATATCACCCGCTCGTTGGAAGATCTTCCCTTTGTCGTTTAAGCTTCCAAATATTCTTATATATTATAGCATAGCATAGTATTAGCATGGCAATTAGTATATAACATAATTAATAGGCGTAATCTCGTATGTCCCCCTAATAAGGCGGACCACCCAGAAACATGTCCTTGTCTTGGCATGTCCTTCTTCAAACGGGGCTTGTGAAGAGTATTAATCGGTAGGCAGCGGCTTGGCTCTGCCCCTGGCATTGCTGAAGTCCATGGGCGACGGTAACCGCTCACCATCAGGTGGGCCGTATGCTCGTCTGCCTACAAGGGCAATAAAACATAAAAAATTGGTTGTCTGTAAAGTCGGTGTACTGACGATAGTTGAACGTGACAACGTCATAAGAAAATACTGATGGAATGGTTTCATTTTTCAATTATCGCAATTATCGTTGCTATAAACAATTGACACCACATTCACTATTCACTGAACTTCATACTTGACGAAAACATGTAAATGTATTATTGTATAGCAGCTGTCCACGCGGATGCATCGCTCACTCAAGTAGGAGAGAGACAGATGTCGAACGCTGCCGAACGCGGAGGCCGATCGTGCCTCTTTGTCGCTCGTTGCGCGCTCTCGCTTGCACTTCAAGCCTTAAATGGAACGCCTCAGAGCGAGGTAACGCCGCATGAGTCATGTTTTTTCGTGCGTGCAGTCGGCTCCATCGAATTATAAGACGTTGTCACGTCAAAAAACGTAGGCTTCCTCATAATTGTAAACTAGGATTAAGATGATAATTAAACATGGGATACGCGCAAGAAGACGTTTTTCTTTAACACCTCCCAGAGTACAGCATTACACCAGGGACCGCACTCACCGCTGCTGCAGAGCATCTTCGCAGCCATGGGCGGTACCGGCAGCTCGGCCATGCGGAACCCCACGTCCGACGTTAAGTCGCCGCTGTGGTCGATGGCGCCCAGCGCGTACAGAGTCTCCAGGCCCGACAGCAGACTCTTGGCAGGCGGCGGAGTGGGGAACGAGAACCTGAGAGAGCCAGTCAGTTAATACAGCCGAATAGAACTTAAAATTAATATTTTTATAATAAGGAACTTCGATACTATCCGGTGTCCCACGACATCACAATTTTTTTTTAGTTACACTAACTTAACAACAGATGGCATCCCACGTCCTTATGAAGCGGAAGTTGGTAAATTGATTTATGGATCGAATTGATATTTTCCCTTGACGTTACCAGTCGATGAGACAGGCGTCACCACACGGGGCCTCGTGCAGACGCAACATATTATTGCATTTAGAAACCCCTATTTCGATTTTGTGTATTTTTGGAAAGAAGTTCCATATGGGACGATACGGTGGGGTACCATAACCGGGAAAAAACGTCCGTAACGTAAGATTTTTATTACTAATGCACACAGTGTACGACTTAACTTTGTAATAAAGTATAAAAAATAACATTTTTATTATATATTTTTTATAAATAATTGTGAATAAAATAAAGTTGATAACTTTGTAGTTTTTTTTTGTTTTTATAAATAAAAAAATCATAATAAAAATGTATATCCGGATAGTTATTCTCCTTATACCTCGAATAGAACTTAAAACTAATATTTTTATAATAAGGATGTTCGTTCCTATCCGGTGTACCATGACACCACACATCTTTTTTTTTACTTAGTTACAGTACCTGAACAACAGATGGCATCACACGTCCTTATGAAGTGGAATTCAGTAAATTGATTCATGGATCGAATTGTATTTTCCATTGACGTTACCAGTCGATGAGAAAGGCGTCACCACGCGTGATGTAGGGACACGTAAGCGCATGCGTATGCAATTATTACATTACGCTGCACCAGTTGCCAGTTGTTTATTATTGACGTCACGATCGGTAACAACATCTACACAAGTGACCGAAAACGGGACCTGATGGAGCTCACCTCAGCAGGTTGTGGATGCCGAGAGCCTTGAGCTGCAGCAGCACCGCCGCCAGGTCGCTGCGACACATCTCGGGCGGGACGCTCTCCGGCAGCTTCTCGTATTCATCTTCAGTGTACAAACTGGAATTATTGAAACAGAAGTGAAGAATGAAAAGTATGATATGGTCGTCGGACCACACCATCCCCACGTATGCAGTCTGCTCAATGCGAGCTTTTTAACGTTCTCGATAGCGTAAGCGATTAACTCGAATTTGTATGCTGTTGGAACAGCGCCCCTAGCGGCAAACGTACGCAAACGTATAGCTCCATAAACACAACCCACTGAGTTTCTCGCCGGATCTTCTCAGTGGGTCGCGTGTCCGATCCGGTGGTAGATTCTGCGAAGCACGGCTCTTGCTAGGACTAGTGTTAGCAACGACCCCAGGTTGGAGCCCTGTGAGCTCACTTAGACATTAGGGTGAAGTTGCAGCATTTTAAAAGAATTTAAAACTTTAATTCCGGACAGTAAGGTAGGATGGTGTTATGATCCCGCACGGGTCGGTACCTCTTCGAAGCAATCGTTGTACCGAGTTTGAGAGGCTGGACAGCTATTTTTTTTATTGCTTAGATGTGTGAACAAGCTCACGGCCCACCTAGTGTTAAGTGGTTACTGGAGCCCATAGACATCTACAAGGTAAATGCACCACCCACAGATATAAGTTCTAAGGCTGCCAAATTCAAACGCATTACTGCTTCACGGCAGAAATAGGCAGGGCGGTGGTACCTATCCGCGCGGACTCAAAAGAGGTGTACAGTATTGCCGCCTCACCGGTAGCAGTGTCCGGGGGCGGTGCGGCCGCTGCGTCCGGCGCGCTGTGTGGCGTTGTCCCGGGACACCGCGGTCGCGTGCTGTGCCTGCACGCCCAAGGCCGGGTCAAAGTACGCCAGCTTGTGGAAGCCGCAGTCGATTACTGAATGAAAAAAAAGTGGGTGTGTGTGCAAGTCACACACGGTAGAAGTGAAACTTAAAAATAAGATATAGATATAGATATACTGATATGCCGTCTTCGCGGCAAATTTTAAATCTGACATTTTACAACGCCAATCGATCTCCACGTTCGGAACCATAAAATGACAGCGAAGCTACATCGCATGCACACACACATCGATTACGAACGGGAGCCGAACAACACGCAACCGAATCTAGAACATTTAAACTTAACCGAATTCGACGACCGCGGGTGAAGTTAAATTATAATACATTAACAAAGGCCTAGTGATTCTAGAACAGTGCACGCGTCCAGGAGCTCCGTGTGGCAGTCCCAGGTGCGTATGTGCAATTACTAATTTTTTGAATCCTAGACGTACATTGGGGACCTAGGATACCTTGCTGGGCAAGTGCCGTATCCATCTCCGACCAGAGATCGATTGGTTTGTCCAGACCCAGTGTGTGTGTCGCAACGATAACCGGCTAAAACATACTACCGAGCCGGGAACTAACGTCTCACATACAACTGACTATCCCACTACACAGGAGCATACATATGGACAATGTTTAGTAGACGATAGTGGGGATGCTACGAAGTGTCGCACAAAGAGGAGACCGAGAACGTCTAATGTGTTCTATCTCATTCTCTCGCCGGCTGAATCCTATACATTTATGTGTTTGTGTCTCTATGGACTTATTTTTTCGTTTCATCGAGTTTGAAATAACAACGATTCTAAAGAAGAAGAAGAAAAACAAATTAAGGTTAAATATATACTTCAACTAGCAGACCCGGCCACACGTTGCTGTGACTAAAGTTTTTGTTTCTATATAACATATGGCCGGCTATGCTAATAACAAAAATTAACAAAGTTAGAATAATTGGATTTCACTGTGTTGAGTTACGAAATAAATTTCACTTATACTTTAGGCTCAGCAGCACGTGGCGTTTATGCCATGAAATTGTAGCTTATATGAAACATTGGTATTTTTAACACAGCGCCATCTATGAGTTACTAATGTCAGACAGTATTACAATTGTCTGTAAAACTGATTTAAGGCGCCATCTGTTTTAAACTTATGAAACTTACAATTAATAACAATAATCCATATCACTACATAGTATAAAACAAAGTCGCTTTCTCTGTCCCTATATCTGTCTGTCCCTATGTATGCTTAAATCTTTAAAACTACGCAACAGATTTTGATGCGGTTTTTTTTAATAGATAGAGTGATCGAAGAGGAAGGTTTATATGTATAATAACATCCATTAAATAGTGGAGAAATCAATAATAAATTACAGTTTCCGAAGCGAAGCGAGGGCGGGTCGCTAGTATAGTAAGAAATAATTTCATAGAGTTTGAAATCACAACGATTCTAAAGAAGAAAAATTAATAAGGTAGTGAGGCTGACCGTAAGTGATCCCGGGTATGGTGAGGCTGGTCTCGGCGAGGTTGGTGGCGAGCACGGCGCGGCGCGCGGCGGCCGGCGCGGGCAGGCAGGCGCGCAGCTGGCGCCGGGCCGGCAGCGCGCCGTACAGCGGCACCGCCACCAACTCCGCCGCCCTGATGCCGCTGGGGAAGTGGCTGCGGGACTTGTTGCGCTCCTGCGTCTGCTCCGAGTACTGCTCGAGGCTCTCTAGGGCCGCGTGGATCTCTTCCTGTGGAGCGCATAGTGTTTTAGTTTCCTCACGTTGTTCAACAAACAAACAAAAGCTTGTTGTGCCGATGAGTAGGTTACACGAGATACGAAATTCATTCGGGCGTTTGTCTGTGCGCCTGTACAACAAAATCCCACAAGATGTTCAGAGTCTACCTATACATATACTCCGCGCGCGAGCTCCGAGGATTCGGGGTCCGAGGAAGCGGGCGGGCGTGCACCGCGCCCGACCGTCGCTTCATACCCCGCTCTCTCCCAGTACTAGTGTTGACCTTAACGTGAGAGTACGCTTACCGACTCGTTGATTTTAATTTTGCGATAGCAGTGTTAATTACGTGTGATTTCTAATATAAATAGTCTTACACTTATAAGTCTTTTTGTTTGCACAAATAGCTATTTAATTTGATGAAAAAGGAATGGCGAGCACTAGCATAATAAACATGTCTTAGTATTAGAGGAATATTACTGGCAAAAGGATGGCTTAATGGAGGACTTTGTCGAATCATTTATTATTGAAGTATGTGAGGAGAGTACATCAAATTCTTCAACTACTGATTAATCAGATTGCGAGAGTAATTAATAAGATTTCACGTTCATTTTGTTCAATAAAACTCAGTTCATTAAATGAAATTCATACGTGATCAATTGTTTTATTCTTTTTCAAGTACATAATACCCTCATAAAATATAACTATTTTATAATTTACACTCGCACGGAGGCTTACGATGTGTTAGTATCGATAGCGCAATATCGACTAATTACAACACTAGCTCATTACGTCAACATTCCTTAAAAATCCTCGGAGCTCGCGCGCGGACAGTAGGTTTAAGAAAACTATTAAAGAACATCTGTACAATAAAGCTTACTATAAAGTCAATGATCATCTAGAAGATTGCACAAAGTGGGAATGAGTTGCTCGCTCCGGGCATTTCAATTTTGCAATAATTGTTACGTTGCTATATTGCAATAATTGTTATAAATTGTAAAAATGAATATTAAAAAAAAGACATGCCCGCTGAGTTTCTTGCCAGTTCTTCTCAAGACGGAGGCTAGTTTTTGTGAATTGGCGGTAGTTCTTTTTGAGGTTTAACAAGTACCTATATACTTTCATTTATGTTGAATAATTATTTTTTGATTTGATTTGATTCCGTGCTAAATGAACAGACTTGTAGCGTGCAACATTCGGTCGCACTCGGGCGTCATCGGGCGCGATCGGAATTCCCGAACGCACAGGTGTTCCGTGACGTCATTCAACAAGATTCGCGCGCCGATTTAAGTTCAATGTAAAAAAGTAATTTTAGTTTTAATTTGTGTCTTGTAGCGCCCATAGTAGAGTTATTTTGTCCGTGCAGTTTGGGTCATAAGAAATCAGAGCGGTGAAGCGAATATTTCGCTCTCTCTTCCACTCACGAGCCTTATGGACGGGCATAGTGATGCGCATTATTGTTGTTGCTTCGATGGATGGACTGGTGGCCCACCTGGTGTTAAGTGGTTACTGAAGCCCATAGACATCTACAACGTAAATGCGCCACCCACCTCGAGATATAAGTTCTAAGATCTCAGTATAGTTACAACGGCAACCCCACCCTTCGAACCGAAACGCATTACTGCTTCACGGCGGAAATAGGCGGGGTGGTGGTACCTACCCGTGCGGACTCCCAAGAGGTCCTACCACCAGTGATTACGCAAATTATAATTTTGCGGGTTTGATTTTTACTACACGATGTAGTTCCTTCACCGTGGAAGTCAATCGTGAACATTTGTTAAGTACGTATTTCATTAGAAAAATTGGTACCCGCCTGCGGGATTCGAACACCGGTGCATCGCTTCATACGAATGCACCGGACGTCTTATCCTTTAGGCCACGACGACTTCATCAAAAACGTTATCGATGGTGTATTTAGTTTTGTCATTTTGTGGGTTAGTGATAAAAATTTAAGAAAAATCACTAATCGAAAATCGCCGCAGCAAGTTAACGAGAACGGCAGAAATTAACACTTTGTAACTTTTCGAGATCTATTCTTATTTCAGTGAAAAAAATTTAACACATTGTTGATAACAACACGTGCAAATATTATTTTGAATAGATTCTACCGTTTTGATACAAAACAAAGGAGTAGCCATTGTGTCACTAAAGAAATTCAGACAACGAATGCATAAAAACACATTACTCTTCGACATAATGTACTATAATTTGCAGGACTCATTTGTTTTTATCGATAATGGCGTTGCGCCCGCGCAACATGCTCACCGCCCTAGCCGGGCTATGTTTTATGACCCAAACCGCACGGACAAAATAATTCTACTATAATGTTGTTTACTTTACTTTTGGTTATATTTTAATATTGTACATATGGGCGCAAACGCCACTATTGGCAATAATTAACATAATAATATTTAGTTTAGTTTATTCTATGTTAATATTTATTTATTATTATTTATTTATTTTTATTTATTTATTTATGTACACACAGAAAAGAGGATATAATACAGAGTAATAGGAAAATTATGTACAAAGGCACTGCTTATTTTTAGCAAGATGAAACTGTTATTCCACCATATTTAATAATTAGCAGACACTGTTTTGATGTGAAAATGTTCAGAATATGTTTAATGTTTATATTATTGTTTAAAAACACAAATGACTGTATAAATAATTAAATATGAATAAATCATAAATATTGATAATAATTGATATTATAATTAACAGTAATAATTAAGTGTTGTAATTGTTATGCAATGATGTTGTTAGCGCCATCTATTATTAGGGTGGATAATAACAATGTTAGTTATTATTACATAAAAGTAATTCATGTAAAATAAATTACATGTCAGTCATGTAAAAATCACTAAAATATGTATTGTGAATATTAAGCTATATTTTGTGAATTGTTTCGCAGTAATTACATTTGTTTGTATAAAAGAAGTTGTAGTTGCTATAACCATCAATCACAAAATGGCTAATTGTGTAAGAACCACTGAATAACTAACGCGTGGCTTTTTGTTCTAAACAAGTAATGTTAAAGTTTTATAGAATTGTATTGTATTTTCATTGTAAAAGAACTTATGTGTGAAAACCCTGGCTTAACGCCGACATACACATTATAGATGTTGTTGAAATGGTGTGTCTGTCTGTCTTTTATATATTCGGAGTGAAAATATCCCGCGAATACGAACAACAAATAACAAACCAGACTAATCATTATGACAACGCGACAGCGTAAATATTAAACTGCTCATGAACGCATCTATATCTATACTAATACTAATACTAATAATATTATAAAGAGGAAAGATTTGTTTGTTTGTTTGTTTCGAATAGGCTCCGAAACTACTGGACCGATTTGAAAAATTCTTTTTCCATTAGAAGCCGACATTGTCCCTGATGAACATAGGCTACTTCTTTTAATTTTTTTTTTTTTTGTTTTCTTGTGTGTTTTAATGTTGCCGAAGCGAAGCGATGGCGGGTCGCTAGTAACAAATAAACTCATAAAATTTGGCAAACAAAAAAGTGATTTAAGGTGTTTAAAAATTGAGTCAAAAATACAGACAACTTGTCTTTGTCAAGAAACGCACAGCTTTTTCCACTGAAGTATGAAATCTATATGGCTTTTTCAGACACTCAATTTAAGCACACAAGTGAAAAGCGCCATATATTATCTAAATCGACGTCGACAAGGGCTTTGAAGTTGATGGTGTTCGGGGTTCCCAGATTCTACACCAACCTTGGTAAGAACGCGCCTCTCAGCAGACTAGTTGGGGAATTAAATAATTTGCATAGCAAGTATTCTCTGGACGTTTTTGCTGGCACTGTTGGCAGTTTTAGACGAGAAGTTTACAGCCTTGCTCAATGAGTTTTTTCAATTAAGTAATAGCGTATTTGGTAGTAAATGTGTAATAATGTATGGTCTTCATGTAATGTTATATATAGTTTGTCTTTGTTTTTTATATAATGAACCGCTTTTTTTTTATGCATGCAGTCGGTACCTGTAATTGTGTTAGCATTTAGTGTGAAATCAATGTATATGATACCTGTAAAGGTCTGTGCTGATGTATAACATGTTGGTACCCAATAAATAAAATAAAAAAAATAAAATTAAATAAAATAAAAATTAAATAAAAAAAATTATACCTCTTTTTTTAAGATCATACTGCGGTTACATGATTACAAAAAGTGCTATCTTTTAATTAATTTTGATCTTTTCTCTTGAACATTATTTTTAATTGAATCTTATTTTTCAAAATTAACAAAAAAAACGCCATCTATTGGCCCCATTGTCATGCATTTTACTTTTTTAAAACAAATTTTCAACAACATGAGAACACTGCCATCTATTGATAATTTTTATCCTATTTGCTTTTTAAATTCATTAAAATGAAAACAGCGCCATCTGTTAACTAAAACATTTTACTTTTTTTTAACAAATTTCCAACAACATGAGAACACTGCCATCTATTGATCATTTTTATCCTATTTGCTTTTTAAAACTCATTAAAATGAAAACAGCGCCATCTATTAACTACAGCCTTATACTTTTTTAAACAAATTTTCAACAACATGAGAACACTGCCATCTATTGATAATTTTTATACTATTTGCCATTTTTAAATTCATTAAAATGAAAACAGCGCCATCTATTAACTAGTCTTATCACATTCTTTCTGTTTGCTCTTGTGAATTTTAAATAAAAAATTAGCATAAAAATAAGAAGGTACCTACTTGCGAAGTTAGAAAAGCCAAAATATCACCTGACGGTTGATTTTCGTGTATTTTAATGACTGTATCAACGGTCGCTTTCACATAGTCCGGAACTGGTTCTGAAAGTTTAAATACGATATTAAAATTGTATTGCACTACAAAAGAACTAAATCTGGTTTTTTTTTACTACCTAAGCTGATAGTCTTGAGAGGCTATTTCAGCGCAACCTTAGCTAGTAGGTGAGCTCATGGGGCTCAAAGCTGACGACGTTGCTAACACGAACTCTAGCAAGAGCCGTGCTTCGCAGAATCTATCATCGGATCGGAAACGCGACCCATTGAGAAGATCCGGCGAGAAACTTAGTGGGCTGTGTCTGAGGGTTAATTTACTCGCCGAGCCCTTCGTCGCAAGCGACGGGTTCGACGAGAACGATGACCGGTGCTTGAGGTACCTAAAAGCACCGTTAGTGGATCGGGAGGATCCGAAATGACGTGTTTGGGGCGACGTCGACTGCTTTCCATTCTGTCTGCAGGATCGTGAACATAAATCTGTTAGGGATACTCAAGGAATGGGATGAACCGCTCAACGCGTGAGATCAAAATGCCGAAGGACATCGCAAAAACAGTTTTATAAGTAAATAGAAAAATTATTTAGCGGAAAATTCTTAAATTTTTTAAACTCCTCAGGAAAAAATATTAATACAATAATTTGACTGCTTAAGTCCTGTACTCCTGGTACATTGTTCTACAATATTCTCCGACTATAAGTAATTTAAATAATCCGAGACTGTTTGTATCCATCCATTAAGGCACAATAAAAAGATAATTATTCTAACAACTTCCTTTGGATCATACGATCCTGGTACTTTTTCGGCAAAACATTTCGCAGAATAAGAATTTTTAGGGTATGAAAGAAATATAATAACTAAACACCCGACAAACTTTGTTTTGCTATATACATTATTTTTAGAATTAAATTTTTTGGGTGGATTATTACCCTTAACATTCAGGAGTATAAAAAATAGATGTTGACCAATTATCAGACCTAGCCGACGTGCACACGAAATTTCATGAGAATCGGTTGAGCCATTTCGGAGGAGTTTGGCAAAAAACACCGCGACACGAAAATTTTATATATTAGATTAATAAATTAGTATGAGTTTCTGACATCATGCTGACAAGAGGCACAGATAACAAAGCCATTAAACATGGTTATTAACAGTTAAAGAAACAATGTACATTGAATTTTTTAAGATTTATTAATATAATGTTGAAGTATACAAAGAATACATCCCTTCAATTATGAGCTCCTGGTACTTTTAGGTCAAATTCTTTTTTTATTGGTTAAGTTTGTGAAAGAGTTTACGGCCCAACCGGTGTTAAGTGGTCACCGGAGCCCATAGGTATCAACAACATAAATGCCACCCATTTAGAGACATGATTAGAACTCAGTTACAACGGCTACTCCACCCTTCAAACCGCAACCCTTCAACCTTACTGCTTCACGGCAGAAATAGACAGGGTGGTGGTACCTACCCGTGCGGACTCACAAGACGTCCTACCACCAATTAATTACGCAAATAATGTAGGTTTAGTTTTTATTACACGTTGTTGTATTCCTTAACCCCGGAAGTCAGTCGTGAACATTGGTCAAGTACTCTCTCTCTTCCTAACTATTCATCCCACATGGTGGTAGAGTCAGCTTCTATCTCTCCTCAGTTTCGCTTTGTCTGCGATATCCTCGTCAGTAACATTACATTCCCTCTTACCCATGAGCACTACATCTTTCCACCTTCCACTAGGTCTCCGACCGGGTCGAGGTCGAGCCTAACATTAGTTAAGTACGTATTTCATAAAAAAAATAGTACCCGCTTGTGGGATTCGAACCTCGATACATTCGCATCGCTTGATACGAACGCACCGGGCGTCTTATCCTTTAGGCCACGACGACTTCGAAACTTACCTTGTACCTGTACTTGATTAGAACACCTCCCTCGAAACATGTGATTCTGGTACTTTTCTAATAAGAACCAATCGACCGGTTTGCCGCTCATTATCATCATCGTCAGCCCACAGTCTTCCACTGCTGGACATAGGCCTCTCCCAATCCACACCACTGAGTCTTCAGCTCTCCTCATTCACCTCCTAACGGCCACCGTTCGAAGGTCATCACACCACCTAGCCAAGGGGCATCCCACGTTAACTTCTCCACTCAGGAACCCGTCTGATACAGTGATCGTCAGTTCTACGGCATAGATGTCCAGCCCACTGCCGCTCATAACTGGGCACAACGGCCCACGGCGGTTTTAACAGCCGTCTGGTGCAGTGGTAAGTGACATGGTCACTACACAAGAGGGTCGCGGGTTCAAATCCCGCCAAGGGAAGATATTTGTATGATAAATATAAAATGTCTTTTCCAGGGTTATAGATGTATATTAAATATATGTACGTGTATAATGAAAAATCTTACATTTATTTCCGTTTACTGGTACCTGTAACACAAGTTCTTTACGAACTTAGCCAGGGACCAGTTAACGTGGCGTGATCGTTAATAAATATTTATTAATTAATTAGTTGACCCGGCAGACTTCCTAGTGCCTCGATCGATAAATAAAAGACCTAAGCTTTTGTATAAAATTTACTTAAAACAAACAAAAGGAATCCGTCCAACGGGAGACACATCAAAGGAAAAACAAAATTGTTATTTTTATTTAATTCTATATAAACCTTTTAAGCCTTCTCTGGACTTCCACAAATAATTCAAGACCCAAATTAGCCAAATCGGTCCAGCCGTTCTCGAGTTTTAGAGAGACTAACGAACAATATTTATATATATAGACTAGCTGACCCGGCAAACATTGTTTTGCCATAATAATATATAAGATTTCTAGGGAATTTCTAGTGTAGAAAAAAAAACTAACTTATTGTAAGTGTGTAAGGATGTGGTAAATGAGTGAAAGAGGTATGTAGTGCTGTGAACGATGAGGGAATATATAATAAAAATAACAAAACCTCATTCAACCACATAATACCTAATAATACCTAAAAATATGTCCAAATAAATAAATAAAAATTTGGGTTGGACAACCCAACATATCACTTAAGGGTATAAAAAATAGATAGTAGCTGATTCTCAGGCTTACTGAATATGCATAAAAAATTTCAGGAGAATCGGTCAAGCAGTTTCGGAGGAGTATGGGAACGAACATTGTGACACAAGAATTTTATATATTAGATTTATTTATTTACAACTTCAAACACTCACCTTGAGTGTAATATATCTCAATAGGATGAGTCCGCCCCTGCACGGACATCACGACCGAAGTGGCGGGTTTGTTTCTGTCTTTCTTGTCGCTTGTGTTGAAGAAGTCCTTCAGGAATTCCGCGTTCATCGTAGCCGATGATATCACCAGTTTGAGATTCTTTCTTTTCTATATACGTGTTATATGAAAATGTTTTTGATTAAACCGGCCAAAGCAAGTTCACGGCTTTATGAGATCCGAGAGAAATAAATAATAGGTAGTTTAAAAAAAACTAACAAAATACGCTTTTATAGAAAATCCAACTAATAAATTTTAATAGAAAATAAATTTTAAATAATTTAATTAAAAAAAATTTTTTTACACTATCTTTAATTCAAATTTATTTAAATTTATTTTCTGTTGTTTTGGTTAGCGGAGGATGCTGCGAATACCGTGGACTGCCATGCGAACAAACGAGTCCATTCTAAGGCAGCTAGACATCCGAAAAAGTCTCTCTTCCATCTGCCGGGAATGTGTTATGAGCTTCTTCGGGCACATCATGCGGTCTCCCAGACATGAATTAGAGAAGTTCATAATTACGGGTCGAATAGAAGGCAAGCGCGCCGTGGGCAGAACACCAGCCAGATGGTCAGATCTAGCACGAGAAGCACTCGGTGGTGGTCTGTACCATGCAGTCCATGCCACCCATGATCGAGCACATCGGAAGTACGTCGCATGTGGTCGCGATCCTCAGTAGTGAGGGAACGATATAGAAGAAGTTGGATTATCTATAAAAGCGTATTTTGTTCGTTTTTTTAAGCTATTTTTCATTTTTTAGTTGAATGCTAATTTTTCATTTTTTTTTAAATATTGAATTGTCATCGGTCCTTAATAAGTATACCAAATTTCGAGTTAATCCCGACGTTTTGAAGGGGGTCAAAATCATTTTCAAAGATTCCGTTACCCACATACATACGTCTGAAGCTAATAAAAGCGTATTAATATGATAATGGATAAACGGTTTGAGACACGAAACCAGGACATCAATGACATCAGTGAAGATGGATTTGTAGATGATGGCCAAAAATATCTAGTTAATTAGATTAAAAATGACATACATAATACACTAGTTTGAGAACATTACCATCTTTCATTGCCCTAGCTCGCAGTTTTGTGTTCAATCGCTTAGATAGATGCAATAAACGCGCCCTTGAAGTCCATGGACATCATAACGAAACAACATTATTTAAACTTTATATTAATTAATCTTTCTTGCTACATTTCAGTAGATTATTAGTGAAATCTGTTTGGTGTTTCAACAGTGCTATGAAGCGACTTAATTAAAACGAAGTCTGACTTGCTGACATTGTCAATGTCTGTTAGCGAATTTTAACTAGTACTATCATACTATTACCGGTACTATTGTTTGAATAGGAACGACTTTTTTATATTAGATTTTCTATTTCAATGTCGACTTAATCTGCCGTGGTCTGATGCTCTGAAAAGGTCTCTGGCGCCGGAATTGGAGGCAGAACTCTGACGAAAATAGTAAATATTAATATAGTGTTACGCCGGTAAGAGTAACGCCATCTATCGCCGAATAGTCGAACGAATATCGAAGGATCTAGTAGTATCTAGAACGCTCGAGAAGTACAACGCCATCTATTGTCAGATAGTAGAAACACACAATACTCGACTTTTATGGAATATTCTCGACGATTCTAGGGATTTGATCTCGACTATAAAAGCGTTGCAGGGATGGCACGCAGTCAGTTAGTAATCGGAACTACTCGAAGCGAAACAGCGAACGGATCACCTGAAGCGAAGCGGAACAAGCGAATTGAGAATTTTAAGGGGTTTGTTGAGTGTTTTGATTGTTCTAAGTGATAAATACAGTGTTAAGTTGTAATTCGGTAGAAATTTATTTATCCTGAACCCCAACGCGTAACGATAGTAAAGAAAAAAAATATAATAAGAAAATGTCAGAGTCAGAATTAAAGACTTAGAAGTAGAGACATTGATGAATGATTACCGACGAAATCGAGCGATTTTGAAGTTTGGCTTCAGACGTATTGAGCACCACTCACTTTCAAAGCTCTTCAGACCTGTTTATTCTAATTCTAGTCTATATACATAATCAATACAAAATAAAATATATCGTCTTTTCGCATTAAAAGTGTACAATTTCCAAAAATATTCGAAACTGAGTTAATATGCGGAATCATTTGGTATCACCAGTATTTTACTCATAAACACTGTCAAAAGAGCGTAGTTTAGTTTTAGTTTACATATGTTTTGACTACTATTAACAAAATTAATACATAATTTTATCTTAATTTAAACGAAAGATAATGTAACTGGTAAAAAATCAAAAATAAATGTTGCAAAGATGATTAATATTAAAAATACCACATGTTAAACCTTTAAAACACTGTAAAATTAGTAAGTTTTGAGATTATACAGTTTTAATGCGAGATGACGATTTTTTTTTTATTGCCCTTGTAGGCAGACGAGCATACGGCCCACCTGATGGTGGTGGTTACCGTCGCCCATGGACCTCAGCAATGCCAGGGGCAGAGCCAAGCCACTGCCTACAAATATATTTCCGGTATTGCAGTTTGGAAACAAGTTAACCCTGACTTTCTTGGCAGTCCGCTTAAATATCAATGTTTGAATATTTGAAAGCGCCTTTAAGCACACAAAAGCTTAAAAACTCTTTGGATTTGACTAAGAGAGAATTCAATTATGATAATTGAAAATCAAGATACTTACTTTAATTATTTTTTTTAATAATCCCATTAGCACATCGGTCATTAGTGACCTTTCGTGAACCTGAAAAAGTATCACATTATAAATACAATAATTTAATTTTATATCGATTCGTAAGTATAAGTTTACCGTCACCTCTACAATTGCTTACAAACAAATTAATATAGGTGTCTTATTCGTATTTATGAGTTACTAGCTGTACCCGTCCGTTTCGCTGGGCATTTAAAATTAACATTATTATTTCTTAACCCCACAAAGATTCTCATCATTAACGTCCCCGCAACTGGTGTAGGGAGTCCAACACTCATATAAATATTAGTCTATCCATTAAGTTAAGTTTTTACTGGTGGTAGGACCTCTTTTGAGTTACTGGTGGTAGGACCTCTTTTAGAGTCCACGCGGGTAGGTACCACCACCCTGCCTATTTCTGCCGTGAAGCAGTAATGCGTTTCGGTTTGAAGGGTGGGGCAGCCGTTGTAACTATACTTGAGACCTTACAACTTATATCTCAAGGTGGGTGGCGCATTTATGTTGTAGATGTCTATGGGCTCCAGTAACCACTTAACATCAGGTGGGCTGTGAGCTCGTCCACTCATCTAAGAAATAAAAAAAAATAAAAAAAGTACAGGTATTTTCTACATGGATACCAAGTTTCAAGTCAATCGGATGCATGGTTCAGTAGTTATAACCGAACATCCGTAAAAACCACTGTACATTTATATAATATATTAGTATAGATTAGGAGCTTTATAATCCCGTAATTAGAAGACGGTTGAAAAACATTATTAGGAAGGTTTTATTGTAAAAAACAAATTTTATACTAAAAGTAGTTATATGTTATGAACAGATTGAGTAGAAGGGTTATTTTGATAATATCCTGAAATCCCCACGCTCTTTTACAATAAAATTATTTTTTCTTACAATAGTTTTATTTCAAATTTATTAAAATTTATTCTCTATTTTTGGGTTGTATTTTCTATGAAAGCGTATTTTGTTAGTTTTAAACTATTATTTATTTTTCATTTTTTAGTTGAAATTCAATTTTTTTTTTCCATGTATTTTTTTTAAATATTGAATTGTCATCTGTCCTTAATAAGTATACCAAATTTCGAGTTAATCCGACGTTTTGAAGGGGGTCAAAATCATGTTCAAAGATTCCGTTACAAACATACATACATACGTCTGAAGCTAATAAATAAAAAAAGCGTATTAATACTTATAAACATATACGTTACGACAAATTTAAAAATTCGAAAACTTAAAATTTATCTATCTATTAGTATCCCTTAATCAATTGACCTTCGTTGTGACTCACTCATACATATTAAGCGATCATAATTCAAAGGCGGAATAAAATGAAAGGCATATCTCGAGCAAAAGCAATTCATACATTTTATTATATACTATAATAAAAGATAACGTTTACGTAAATAACGATCGTTTTATATGTGATAAGCCTAGCGATAAAAAAGTTATAACACTGCCCTTAACAATGAACATTATTTATAGATCCAACTTTGTACAACCCGGTATAAACGAATTACATGTCATCAAAATTGCGTTTACGGGGCCATCCATGACTAACGTGACCACTTCGATAAAGCGGCACGACACGAGAACCCTCTCATCGTGGCCGCCGGTAACTACATTCCCGATCCTGCGGACAGAATGGAAAGCAGTCGACGTCGCCCCAAACACGTCATTTCGGATCCCCCCGATCCACTAACGGTGCTTTTAGGTACCTCAAGCACCGGTCATCGTTCTCGTCGAACCCGTCGCTTGCGACGAAGGGCTCGACGAGTAAATTAACTCTCAGACACAGCCCACTGAGTTTCTCGCCGGATCTTCTCAGTGGGTCGCGTTTCCGATCCGGTGGTAGATTCTGCGAAGCACGGCTCTTGCTAGGGTTCGTGTTAGCAACGTCGTCAGGTTTGAGCCCCGTGAGCTCACCTACTAGTTAAGGCGNTCGTCGAACCCGTCGCTTGCGACGAAGGGCTCGACGAGTAAATTAACTCTCAGACACAGCCCACTGAGTTTCTCGCCGGATCTTCTCAGTGGGTCGCGTTTCCGATCCGGTGGTAGATTCTGCGAAGCACGGCTCTTGCTAGGGTTCGTGTTAGCAACGTCGTCAGGTTTGAGCCCCGTGAGCTCACCTACTAGTTAAGGCGACGCTGATATAGTCTCTTAAGGTTATCAGCTTAAGTATGAAAAAAAAAATAACGTGACCATACGTCCCGCTTTGGGCGGGATTGTCCCGCTTTGTTCGAGGAGAACAAAAATGTCCCGCTTTCATTTAGTATCTCTTGTGCATGTATTTACTAGAAACTTAACAAATACTTATTTATCCAAAATCCTTATTGTATTACAAAGTACATACTAAAGTAACCATACTTTTGCTGTAGAAGAGTAATTTTTTGTTGCGAATTTATTTATAAATATTATATTAAGGCCAAGTTGCTGTAAGAATTATGATGTAAGTGAGGGTAAGATACCATAATAAATAATTTCAAGTCATTTTTTAAATCATATTTTTTATTTTGCACTAAATATTACATGTTACCCCGATCTATCCTATATAATATGTATTTATTTATACCCCCAGCAGATCCTCATGAACCTCAATAGGTCGTAGATCCTTCTTGCGGTCCAGAAAATTGTATTCGAAAGGTTGGCATTACAGTAATATAACCCCCTTATAACACGGTAGATCGAGACCGAGTTATACAAAACGCGTTGTAGGAGTATTCTCGCATAACACGCTTTTATGATCACATACAACGCGTTATATACAAAGTATACCCAATGTTTTTACAATTCAAAAACTAGGAACACATATTTATTTATAAATTATAAAAAAATATTTTATAAGAACACATTTGACGCAAGGTGCAAAGGACCGCGAAATTAATTACGAACTATACAAATCATTATAAATTTTACAGTACAGAAATATAACGTGCTAAATCCCCGTGCTATATACACGTGTTATACGAGGAACAGAAACACGCGTAATATGAAAATGCGTTATAAGAATACCGTGTTTTAAAGGGGACTACTGCACAATGAAATATAATGACAATAAAACAAATGCGAGGTACAAACCTTAAAACCCAACTAGACTACCCACATTCCTTCATAGGAGGGTCAAAATAAATTCTTACCTCATCGAGTATGATGCAAGAATACTGCATCAGCAGAGGCGAAGCGAACATCTCTCGAAGCAATACGCCTTCCGTCATGAACTGAGGACAATACGAGTCTGTGTAATTCCAAAATCGCAGCACCGTAGATACGTTTTGACGTGACAACGTCTTATAATTCGATGGAGGCGGTTGCACGCACGAAAAAACATGACTCATGCGGCGTTACCTCGCTCTGAGGCGTATTTTCTTATGACGTTATCACGTTCAACTATCGTCAGTAAGCCGACTTTACAAACAACCGATTTTTTCATTGATGGTAGGACTTCTTGTGAGTCTGCAAAGGTAGGTACCACCACCCTGCCTATTTCTGTCGTGGAGCAGTAATGCGTTTAGGTTTGAAGGGCGGGGCAGCCGTTGTACTAATAAAACTGAGACCTTAGAGCTGTTGTCTCGAGACGGCTTATACGTTGTAGATGTATATGGGCTCCGGTGAACATTTAACACCAGGTTGGTCATTAGCTGGCCAATCTATCTAAGCAATAAAAAACGCTACACGAGGAAGTACCGTCTAGAGCCTTGAAGAGCAGGGAAGCCTTCGGGCATTACAATTAATAGCCTCAAATCGCGTCATCAATTTCGACCGCTCAACTTTGTCATGAGTTAACTGAAGCATTTAACAAAGACTAATTCAATATAAATATTTTGCCGTCGTGGCCTAAAGGATAAGACGTCCGGTGCATTCGTGTTGAGCGAGGCACCGGTGTTCGAATCGAATCCATGGTAGGCGGGTACCAATTTTTCTGATGAAATACGTACTCAACAAATGTTCACGATTGACTACCACGGTGAAGGAATAACATCGTGTAATAAAAATCAAGACCGCAAAATTATAATTTGCGTAATTACTGGTGGTTAGGACCTCTTGTGAGACTGAGACCTTAGAACTTATATCTCAAGGTGGGTGGCGCATTTACGTTGTAGACGTCTATAGGCTCCAGTAACCACTTAACACCAGGTGGGCTGTGAGCTCGTCCACCAAACTAAGTAATAATAAAAAAAACGCAGCACAAAAATCACACGCTATTTCTCAATATGTTATAAATATATGGCTTTTAAACACTAAAAGAAGCGCGCTTAATAGCACGCTCAACTATAAATTACGATAAGCATTTTGATAAAGGTAACTCTAGTCAGGATGATTAAGTAGTCAGGACGTCAGACTTCGATGCGCGTGTAGATTTTCAAGTGAATCAGACATTTTGAAACTAATTAAAATTACATACACACTGTTACGCCAGTAAGAGTAACGCCATCTGTCATCGAATAGCAGAAAGGAATATCAAAAGAACTAGTAATATCGAGAACGCTCGAGAATGGTAACGCCATCTATTATCAAATAGCGAAAGGGCATGTCGAAAAGACTATTCCTACTGGAACCCGAGCCCTAGCGCGTAACAATACATAGATATATGAACGTATTGGTTAGTTACAATTGTAATTTGGTTTCTATTGCCTAGACAGACGGTTGAATATGCTCAAGGTTAATCCGGTGTTTGGAATACTCTAGAATAAGGACAATTTTTGTGTCACCGTGCGTTATAGCACAAGTAAAAAAAATTCAACGTCATTTGTTAGTAAAAGACAGACGAGCGAAGATCACATCATTTCAAATCCCCACAGACACAGTCCACTGAGTTTCTCGACGGATCTTCTCAGTGGGTCTTCTCAATAGATTCAGCGGAGCACTGCTCTTGCTAGGGCTAGTGTTAGTTCTCTCAGGTTGAGCCCATGAGCTCACCCACCCGTCCGCGCGTAGCTGGATAGCCTCTTAGGAGTCTTAGGCTACCAGCGGCTATGTAGGGGACAAATAAAGCCAAAAAGTGTGTGTGTGTGCAAGTCACACACGGTAGAAGTGGAACTTATAAAATATAAAAATAATCGCAAGGGTCAATCACTCCGCAGTGCAATGGAGCAGCCTCACGCTGGGGGAACCGCCTGCATGATCACGGTATCCTTACATCAGGTAAGTATGATTTAGCAAGAGAAATACGAGAACGTATATCAAGTGTGTAACATCTCGTCACCGCGATTCATGAATTGTTGAATTTACGTGCAGCGAAGTCTGTTGATAACAAACTAAATAGAAATAAAATAAACATGGGGCGTAACGGAAGAAATTAAGATGGCGCGTAACCGAAAAACGTTACATACGTTTTTTCCTCCCTGCGTCGGTAAAGAAGTTTCACTTCAACAATCACCGGATGAGATACGACTGCCCCAATAACGCTACTGCGTAATTCCTTAATTAGCATATAAATACCTCTAAACAACATTTCTCAATTGTTTCGTCGATACAATATAACGTTTACGAAACATCTAGAACCTTAACAATGACGCCAAAAAAGAACAATCAACACTACCATAGTTCGGATACATATCCGGATGTCGAAAACGGTAGGTACATACAAATAGATCGGTTGTTTTATTTGACGTGATTAGTCTTATGAAAATCGATTGCACGCAATAAAAAGTGTCACGTTCCGCTTGAGTCTGAGCGTGCAAGCGAGAGCGCGATACAAGCGGCGATAGAGCCCCAAATTTTCAATGTAACGTTTCTATGGGATCCGCTAAACACTTAACAACACCAGATGAGCCGTGAGCTCATTGCCCCGTCCCAATAATAAAACATAAATAAATGGAACATACCACAATCCCAGATTCTGGCGTCCTGGCGGATACCATGCCGGCGGCGTAGCCAACTTCCTGACCGATTGCGCCTCCTATCTCCTGGGCCACGCGATACGCAAGCGACACAGCCGCCGTGACCCTTGGCTGTGTGACGCACACTTTGTGTCCTATCTCGTGCAGATACTGAAAACACAGATCCATAAGCATTTGTTTCAAATCGACTTGTCTACGAAACGTAACCACAGGACTGAGAAGATTTTAAGGATCTTTTCCACCGGATCTTCTCAGTGGGTCGCGTTTCCGATCCGGCGGTAGATTCTGCGAAGCACGGCTCTTGCTAGGGTTCGTGTTAGCAACGTCGTCAGGTTTGAGCCCCGTGAGCTCACCTACTAGTTAAGGTTACGCTGATATAGCGTCTCAAGGCTCTCAGCTTGTTAGGACAACAAAAAACTGAGAAAGCCAGAAGAAGAATTACCTAAACGATTGAACGATACGTTCACGATTGACTTCCACGGTGAAGGAATAACATCGTGCAATAAAAATCGAACCGGCAAAATTATAATTTGCGTAATCACTGGTGGTAGCACGTCTTGAGAGTCCGCGCGGGTAGGTACCATCACCCCGCCTATTTCAACCGTGAAGCAGTAATGCGTTTCGGTTTGAAGGGTGGAGCAGCCGTTGTAACTATACTTGAGACATTAGAACTTATATCTCGAGGACCAGGTGGGTGGCGTATTTACGTTGTAGATGTCTATGGGCTCCGGTAACCACATAACACCAGGTGGGCTGTGAGCTCGTCCAACCATATAAGCAATAAAAAAATAAAAAGCACATTGTAATCAATTAGGACTCCAGCCAACGCTATCGACTATTTGGCTTCCCGTCTCTCCCGACTAGGCGCGTCAACACCCCCGCCCCCGCCGTTCGCCCAATCACGATGTTCGACCAGCCCATACCGTGGGCCCCGAAGGTCAAATACTTAGGCGTCACCCTCGACAGTAGGATGACATTCCGCCCCCACATCAAGACGGTACGCGATCGTGCCGCCTTCATTCTAGGACGTCTCTACCCGATGATATGTAGGCGAAGTAAAATGTCCCTTAGAAATAAGGTGACACTCTACAAAACTTGCATACGCCCCGTCATGACCTATGCAAGTGTAGTGTTCGCTCACGCGGCCCGCATACACTTAAAATCATTTCAAATAATCCAATCCCGTTTTTGCAGGATAGCCGTCGGAGCCCCGTGGTTCGTCAGGAACGTCGACCTCCATGACGACCTGGACTNGATTTTCGACAACGCAGCAATTTCCAAAAAAAATCGTCGAAAAAAAGTCACCATGACGACGAAGCAATGTTTAGAATTGAATTTACATAAATAAAACGTTGCAAGCACGTGTTTTGTATTTACATAGGGTTACACAGAATTACTTAAGGTAAATTCAAAACTGATGCATGTGTATAATTTTGTCCTATAAATAAATTTTATATGGTCACCACATTAGACAAGGACACCGCGACCAAAAAGTATTCTCTTTCGAGACCGATTTCTCGGCATTAGACAGCACTCCAGTTGTAGGTACTTATTAACTCCATGATACTGATACTTATTTACATCTGCTGTCCATGGTATCGCCAATAATGAAAAAGCACTTAATTTTCCATAGACAAGTTTCATTACGATATGTTCTAATATACACTGCAATAAATGCTTCTAGCCAGTCGCGGGACGAAGTCATTTTACAAGCAAACGCACGAACAACCATTCGGACCGCGATCTACGCGAAAATTGAAGAACGACTAGCACACACGTTACGAGAGTGCAGGCGAGTCGTTTAGTGCGGTAGGGCCCTATAAATATCCTTGGGCCCGCGGTCTGCTCCCAACATCTGCAGATTGTCAAATCCCACATACCCCGCACGCCCCCTACGCGCGGGTACCCCGTAGGAGGTTCGGCACCCGGCCCGAAAAAAAATCGAGTTCTCTCAACTCGATACCGAAACAAACAGCTCGACGAGAAGTCTCGTCGATGAGCACGAGACTGACGGGACGGGTCTGCGTCTATTTAGCCCTACCAAGATGTAATCCGTGAGGCGGTGCACTTGCTGAACCCACGAGTGTTTTGCGCGGAATCCGAACTGTTTGTCGATGAGAATGCTTTTCAAGCCGATGAAGGCGTTTGTGTAATAGCCGTTGGTTTAATTAGTCTCACGCTGGGTAGAGGCTGATCGGACGGAAGCTCGCAGGTTCGTTTTTAAGTTTTCCAGGTTTGTGTATGCTGGTAACGTCCGTTTCTTTCTACACCGCCGGAAAGAAGCAGTTGTCGTCATAGTTGGCTTTATTGAAACAGATACCTTAGCTTATTCTGTGTACGACTCAAATGTAGTTTTGCTTTTATTATTAACCCAAAACATTGTTTTAATTTGAACTCGAAGCATGAAAATAATAATGACTTTAATACTGGAGACTTATCTATCAATAAAAATTATTGATAGATAAGTCAATATTATATTAATTGATAGAATGATGAAAGGCATACCATGTACAGGATACATTTTTTGAGGTAATGGCTTTTCATTATTTATGCCACTTATGGCATCATCACCTTGAAAATCAGTAAAATTCTTGATTAATAATAAAAAGTAACTACAGTAAAATTTTAAATTAGTAACATAAATTTTTCTATAATTAAAAAAAATAATTAAATAACAGTGCATATTTTTTAATTGTTGCCTAATCTACTTTATCCTACTAGGTATATAATATTAGGTAGTGATCAATTTGTCATATCTTAATTTTAGTGATTTTCAAACTTGTCACTGATGTTGTTGGTATGGTTATCGGTGTGTTTGACTAATTGTTGAGTTACAAATTGTACGTAAAATCATTTTTTGAAGTGGTTTTGAGACTTTTCTGTATATTTATATAAAAAATACCATTATTTTCTTTGACTAAAATATGAAATAAAGTCTCATTCTTAGCAATTTCTAATAAATGTGCTTTCTTTAAGTCTCTGTTTCCCTGATTATTATATAATTTTACTGCGTCTGAGATTCTACCTTCCTACCAATCTGATTGGCGAAGTTTGTAGTAAATTCATAAACTAATTTTAATCTAAATTAAAGTAAACTAAATTACCCAAAATTCATAATTGTGAAGCACATCTTCAAACACTTAAGATAAATCACTTAAAATTAACCAATCAATGTAAATAAGTCTGAATAGCAATTGAAATGTCTTGAAAGAAACAATAAAAGGCAAAGTCATAGTTTTTATGTGATAAATAAATACAAATCTAGATGATACTGATTGTGTTAGATATTCTTCAAGTCATCTGGTAGATCGTTCTTAGGGTGTTTGTTCTCAAAATGCTGTTTGTAAGTCTTAGGGTCAGGCATCTGGGCCTGTAACAATACATTCACCATGAAATGCTGTCTGCCAGAGCTTTCACTTACACTGAAACATATGTTAGACATTACCTTACAAACCACACAAACATGGACAAGTGCCTTTTGTGCAGCTTTCTTCTGGTCGGTGGCACTGTGCCCCTGCTGTTTCTTCATTTTGGACATCTTTTCCGCAGCTTTAGCTTGTGACTGAATTTTCTGGTGTCCGCGAGCCATTGTGTACTGCTGAAGTTGAACTTCGTTAAATTTTCTATGACAGCCCAGAGGTTAGATGTCAAGAGAATACGGGAACTCCGTAAATTTAATCCAGCTGTGGTAATGTATACGATTTTTCTTTAATTACCAAGAAGTTGACGTGAAATAATTCAAATTTCGACGTCAACAAAGAAACTAATCGTGGACAAGGCAACATACCTCAGAAAACGTCGTCTTATAAACTAATACGAATTACAGCAAAGTGAAGCACTTAGGTTATTATTCTTTTTGACAGATTTCCTAATTATTACTAAACTGTAAAAAATGTATGTAGTAAATTCGGTTTTAAATTTAATATTCTTTAAAATATTACACTGTGATACACAATACCATAGATTATCACGTTCAAATATTAGTGAATTTAAGTGTATTATCTATGATCATGTTATCCGATTCAAATGCGAGACACATCACACGGCTAATAATGACAGGGCTCACTGAATTTGGCCTCCCTTTTGTTTGTTTGTTCGTCTTTTATTTATTTATAATTAATTAAACAAATGATCAATTATCGTTTGTTCGACGACTACTGATGATTGTTTGATCATAAAAACAATTAAATTCTCAATTATTAATTATTTTATATCTAATAAGCAAACTATCACCTCACGCTTACATTGCGCATGCGCCGGTTTTGTCACGTCAGCTGGCAATGGCCGTATTTACTAGCGTTTTGTTAACCAAGAAATCAAAATAAAATATGGTGCGCGTGCAACTTGATGCACGTGAAAGAAGTGGAGCTTATCGCGTATTATGCAAGATCGCTCTTAGCGATAAGACCGCCAATTGTACTTTTTTGTGTTTAATGTATCGCACTGTTTATTTGTTTTTTGGTGTACAATAAAGAATACTCTCTTATTTTGCGGTGTGTAGTATAACGGTTCTCTTAAGTTTTCATCCTTAAATAAAATTTCTCTTGAAATAGGGAATTACGTGTATAAAGAAACAACATCTTCACCATTTATTTATATTATGTTAAGTTATATATAGGAAATTTTTTTATTAAAAAGTTTTCATTAAAATTAAAATAAGATTGGACCTAAAGGTCTTAGTACCAGATCATAAAATCCCTTTAAAAAAAAGTAATTTTAGATCTATGTTTTGTAAAGGGTAAACATTTTATGCCGGCCACTGACATGCGCGCAAATATTCGTACATTGTACGAATGTTTGCGCGCATGTGAAGGGCCGTCAAACATTCATTCGCAAACCTAGCGGCTGTGCAAATGGGTTCGCATACTCAATTTGCGAACCCGTTTGCGCTTCCTCCTACACTTGTTTACGAATGTCTCACGAATTTCTCCTCCTTTTTAATTCGTCAATAGAACATTGAAGAGAAAAAGAGTTTTTAATTCTTTCCCAGACATCATTAACAGCCATGCTGTTTTTAGGGGATTTCTTTTGATGAAGATACGCTACACATTAGACGTCACAAACTATGAAAATGGCGTATAGTATACGTCCGTTACCTTCGCAATCGTCAGCGCAATTGGGCAAGCGAATGTGTGGAAGACTACACGAAGGTTCGAGGTTCGCGCGCTTTGATGTCTGTTAAAAAACCGACACAGCTTGGAAAACCACGAATGCAGCGAAAACTTTGCATAATCATTCGCAAATGTCGTCCTACACTTGCGGGTTTGCGTATTCGTGCGCATGTGAGTGACCGGTGTAAGAGTTAGTGTATTGCGCAAACGAACGCTCTGAGATCGTGGTCAATTAATGATAAAAAAATATGTTATTTTTTGTACGTTAAGTCGTACACTGTGTGAATTAATAATAAAAATCTTACGTTACGGACGTTTTTTCCCGGTTAGGGTACCCCTCCGCATCGTCCCATAAGGAACTTCGTTCCAAAAAAAAACTTAACTGTGTAATGATTTATGCATAGACAACGGAAGTCTTAGCGGCAGTTAAACCTGAGCTCCAACGATAGTTTTAAGAAATAAATAAAAAAAACTTGATCAACATTCTATGTCGGCCACTGACATGCGCGCATGTGAAGGGCCGTCAAACATTCATTCGCAAACCTAGCGGCTGTGCAAATGGGTTCGCATACTCAATTTGCGAACCCGTTTGCGCTTCCTCCTACACTTGTTTACGAATGTCTCACGAATTTCTCCTCCTTTTTAATTCGTCAATAGAACATTGAAGAGAAAAAGAGTTTTTAATTCTTTCCCAGACATCATTAACAGCCATGCTGTTTTTAGGGGATTTCTTTTGATGAAGATACGCTACACATTAGACGTCACAAACTATGAAAATGGCGTATAGTATACGTCCGTTACCTTCGCAATCGTCAGCGCAATTGGGCAAGCGAATGTGTGGAAGACTACACGAAGGTTCGAGGTTCGCGCGCTTTGATGTCTGTTAAAAAACCGACACAGCTTGGAAAACCACGAATGCAGCGAAAACTGCATAATCATTCGCAAATGTCGTTCTACACTTGTGGGTTTGCGTATTCGTGCGCATGTGAGTGACCGGTGATAGAATAAAGTAGGTACCATGACATGGAGTAAATTGGGATTCTGGGGTAAATTGGGACAAACCTGCGGAAGATTCTCAAAGTACCTGTAGCACAGAATCTACTTAATTTTGTTTATGATAATATTTATCAATGTATAGAAGAAAAACCTAGTTAACCTATGGAAGTATTAAATATGAGTTAAGCAGTTGGTCCCAAAAATTCGTCAAATTAAATTGAAAATACTGGTTGAAAAGTGCGTTTTAAAACAGTTTAAAGAACTTTTAAAAAAAGTAATATTATCGTTGTTTTTTCAATAAGATCACAGTTTATATAAGTTTTTAATACACCTGGAAATACCACAACAAACGGTAAGTTGCAATATTCTTATTTTAAATACAATATTTTGACAAAATAAAAAATGTATATTTTTTCCTTTCTTTTTGGGGAAAATTGGGACGTATGTGGGGTAATTTGGAACGAGACTGGAAAATTTAGGGACGAGAAAACACAAAATTGGAACGCCAAAAGACAAAATAGGGATGGCTTGTTAGGGTTGTCACTGATATCTTATAATAGATTTTTTAGCCTATACTATCACTCAATTGCGTGATGTGAAGAAGGTTAATGTGTTTATCAGTTAGTTTATGTAAGCATTATAGGTAAAAGAAAAGTATATATATAATTACTTTTTTTTCGCGACATTTACCTTGTAATATCTGCCCGGTCGTATGTCCTTTATAGCAATAAAAAAAAATTAAAAATTAAAAAGAGCTCAAACGAATCAAAACTTTTATTATTTCAGAATCTATTCACGCGTCGAATCGTGATTTTTTTAACATTCACAACGCACACACAAATAAAAACAGGCCTCAGATTTTAAATGTAACATTAATTAAAAATCCGAGATATCCAATTATGAGTGAGTGAATTAATTGAGTTTAGTTATTTAGCTTAGAAAAAAATTCTTTTATTTTTGTTATTATTGGCTCAAACATTATTTTGAAAATGTTGATTAAATAAAATTGTATTATTGCATTTCCAGTCCTTTTGTTTTCTATTTTTTATTTTATTTTATGATATTGTTTCAGAGTTGTGATTTTTAAGGAAATTAAATAATGATTTTCTAAAATATAACATGCACATACTTTCTTTGATCATTGTATTGTTGATTATCATTCACATCACATCGCTTCGGAATAGAAACCAGCTTAATTTACACTATGTTGTGTATTGTGCTTAAATTATGGATTGTGTTCATCATTTCATGTCATAGCTTTGCGACCGTAGATAGTGGACGTCTCCGTGGTTGTTGTGGCATTATCGTTTCATTTAAGTTTAAATTTATTAATTTTAAATTGTGATTGGTCGTTTTCAATTCATCGGTGGCTCCTTGTTCTTCATTAACGTTTTTAACAGCTGACTCCGCCTTTTGGGCGGTGTAACAGAGATAGAAGCTTGGTAAGATACGCCTTAGCTTTCTTATTGTGGCTGCTTCTCGCTTGAGCCTGCCTGTGGGTGCTTGTTTGCTTGACACGCGTGTGCGCTTTGAGTGTGTCGAGTCGAAGAAATTACAAACATTCAAAAAAGTACTCGGGCGGCCGGGCGTGAACTTGCATCGCTGGACCTGCGTTTGGTCGTCGCCCTGTTGCTCCAACAATTAACTGAACTCTCCTGCTAAATTATACATTGNGCAACGGAACCTGAGCTGCGTTGGGCCACTCAGCCGTATGCGGTGCGGCCCAACGAGGGCGATACGAACAAGGCACGTGTGGAGCCCTCGCACACTACCGTTCTGCTGTTTCCAGGCCAGGGCTCGCAACATGTTGGAATGGGCAAGAAACTAATGCATCTGCCCCCAGTAAGAGAACTCTACGAATTAGCCTCTAGCATTGTTGGGTAAGTAGTAACATTTGTGCTAACTATAATTGATAATTTAAATCTCGGAAGGTTAGAGTACAACTGTCTCATAAAACACAGAGCTCGAATTTAAGTGAGTGGGTGGTGAGTGATTACAGTACTAGCAATAGAAGTATCCTACAGAGTATGATATCTAGACTAAAAATTAACATAAATTCTGTAAAGATTAAATTAAGATAAGATTAAAGATGCAAATTATCTTATTTGAATGATCTTATAATTGTGCAAAAAGAATTGTATTAATTTTTTGTATTTATTTTATGGTAAACTATCTACATAAGTAAGGATTACCTTTGTTAAAAATATTAAATTAGGTCATATAAAATACATAATATTATATGAATAAAAAGAAAAAAATTCTTTTTGCATATAATTTTGAACGATGTTCGTTCATTTAACCAAGTGTCTGTCTTATCAAATGAGGTCAGTCTCAAACACATTATAAAATGCTTATTGCACACTTCAAACAAGAATCCCAAATACTTTGTGGCACAAAAAGACAGAATGGTGGTACCTACCTGTGCAGGCTTTCAATTTGTCTTAGTACTAGTAAAAGCCTGTCACCACTAGTTATGCTGCTTAGCAGTTTTCATTTATTTTATTTAATAAGTCAAGTCAGTTAGTAAAAGGAAAACACTTAAATTTAATTAAGCAGTATGTAAGTAATGTAGGCAATAGACTGCAGGTTTTTTTTTTTTAATGCTTAGATGGATGCGACAAGCTCACAGCCCACCTTGTATTAAGTGGTTACTGGAGCCCATAGACATCTACAACATAAATGCGCCACCCACCTTGAGATATAAGTTCTACAATCTCAGTATAGTTACAACGGCTGCCCTACCCTTCAGACCAAAACGCATTACTGCTTCACGGCAGAAATAGGCAGGTCAGTGGTACCTACCCGCGCGGACTCACAAGAGATCCTACCACTAGTAATTACGCAAATTATAATTTTGTAGGTTTCATTTTTATTACACAATGTTATTCCTTCACTGTGGAGGTCAATCGTGAACATTTGTTGAGTACATATTTCATTAGAAAAATTGGTACCTGCCTGGGATTCGAACATCGGTGCATCGCTCAACACGAATACACCGGACGTCTTATCCTTTAGGCCACGACGACTACAAATGTTGTTCTATTCATTTCTAATTTTACATTTTACTATTATTCTCAATAAAATTCCACATTAAACCCAAACTCCTCTTACAACAGCACAAGGGCAGCAAGATTCATGGGCCACAAGTAATCCTTCCTTCCTTAAAAAATTAAAAAAATACATGTAAAAAAGGTTGATAAACATAAGTTGATACAGAGAAAAATGGAACTGGGTGTCGTTGATAATTGCAGCTCTGTCAGTCACCTAAGAAATAAAAAAATAAAAAAATAATCTGTATAAATATCTCTGTTGCTCGAAGTAATAAATAAATTAAAAAGTTGCTTAATAGTGCCCTTTTAAATTTATTACCAAAAATTTGACTTGATTTATTGCTTTTTAATTATTAAGTATAAACAACACACTATCAACTTTGAATGTGCTCTTTTGTAGATGGGATGTGGCTCGAGTTTGCACTGAGGGACCTGAAGAAGAACTGAGTCGACACTGTCAGATCGCCACGTTGGTGACGTCACTAGCGTCCCTCGAACGACTGCGAGACGAGCGACCCTCCGCGCTCGAGCGAGTTCGAGCCGCCGCCGGCTTCTCGCTCGGCGAAATCACGGCGCTCACTTTCGCGGGAGCGCTCACACTCGAGGGCGCGCTGCGGCTGGTCGACATCCGCGCGGCCGCCATGCGCGCCTGCAGCCAAGAGCGTCGCGGCGGCATGCTCACCGTCTGGCTCGGCGCAGACGCCAACCTGTCGCATGCGCTGCTGCGGGCCAGAGAGCACGCGGCCGAGTGCGGCGTGGCGGCGCCCGTGTGCCGCGTCGCCAACTACCTGTACCCGGGCTGCAAGGTGGTGGCGGGCGACGAGGAGGCGCTGCGGTTCGTGGAGCGGCGCGGGCCCGAGTTCGGCGTGCGCAGGGCGGCGCGGGTGCGGGTGGAGGGCGCGTTCCACACGGAGCTGATGGCGCGCGCGGAGGACGCGGTGCGGGCGGCGCTGCACGTGCTGCAGGTGGCGGAGCCGCGGGTGCGCGTGGTGTCGGCCGTGGACGCGCGCCCGTACCGCGACGCGAGGCACGTGCGGGCGCAGCTGGCGCGGCACGTGACGCGGCCTGTGCGCTGGGAGCAGACGCTGCACGTGCTGTACGCGCGGCCGCGGGACCAGCACGTGCCGCTGACGGTCACGTTGGGTCCGGCGGCCGCGCTGCGCTCCACGCTGCGACAGGTCAACGCCCGTGCGTGGGACAGCTCGCTACAAATTCAAGTGTGAACCCTGTACTGTTCGATCGCGTCGGTGTTAAATGTATAGAAGCACTAGCTGATACAATTGTAATTACATTTCATAAATGTGCGGATCGGCTCCAATGAATGGAGTTTGCTGTTTAAGTGTGATAGTCATTGAATATAAAATAAAGTAGAAGAGGTAAATAAACGCATCTCTTACAATAATGAAAACGCATACATTAGAGACGGCCGAGTAGTCGTGTAGTGCCCGGCGGTGCCCGGCGTGTTTGGCAATTTGTTTTGATCCGCGCACCCGCACGAACAACTCGGTTCAAATAACGAGAATACTCTGTTTTAATAAAATATCAATTCGAGCGAAATAATGAAAATTAAAATTAAACAGACTTGTTTATAAAATAACAAAAAATGTTTAATAATCTTAAAGGAGAATGAGAAATAAGAATTATCAATTTCAAACATAAGTAGTTAAATTAATACAATTAAAATTTATCAAAGGTAAATGATGCAGGAAAACTAGACCCTCAGCGCGTTCTGGTAAGAGTCCGTCTCGTCTTTGTAAACGTTGCCTGCTTCGGTAAATACGCGCTTGCCGAACACAGCGCTAGCAAGTGCACATAGGGTAGACACAAACATGCCATCTTTGGATACCTTGTTGGAAAGGACTCTTAATCCCGTGACACCGAAGCTTCTTGTGCATATCGGTCCAATAGGCATGATGACAGTAGTCAAGTATCGCCCAAATATTAAATTGATCTACTGAAACAGGATTCAAGGATTTTGAAAAATGTATTTATTTTCATATTAATGACGAGATTGATGATTTATTTGTTAAAATATATCTACAAAATACTACAGTCAGCCATGATAGCTTAAACACCAATCAGAGTGAATTACGTCACGCCTTAATAAACGTCATCTTGTTTCGTTTGAGCTTACGCGCGATCACTGCAATTTTAACAAAAAAACTATTGTTTTCGCTTTACCTGTCGCTAAAATACATTTTATAATCGTAGTTTATAATTTCCACAAAAGCCATCAGTAAGCTCTCTAAATTGGTTATTTAATCTAATTTTCTTTACACATGAGTATCTTGTTAGCAGGGATATTAGTATGTTTTTCTATTAAATCAATTAAGTAATAACAGCTTTTGGGAACTCCAATGTAAGATCGCGGGCTCTTTGTAATTTTAAGCGAGGTACATTCCAGAATTTTAGATGCCTCCTGTTTTCTATCGTATTGTATCATCTCACTGTAGTCTAATATAGATTTGATTTGGAGAGATATTGTTGATGGTGATGATTGATTGGAGAAGGTTTATGTAATGTGGATGTCCATGGCAACGTGAAATTGCCTCTTGTAACTTTAAATGGTGATGTAGAAACAGAATGGGTATGAGGTTTCAAGGGTGATGCCATCTGATTTATTAATTTATTTTCTCTTTGAACGGCTTTACTTCTGAACTTGTGAGTAATAAATACTTAAATAGACTTATCAGTCATTCTCGGGCAATGTTTTCTGTTAAATTTTCTTATATGTTGTCGCAAAACTAAAAAGTAAAAATAGCAAATTATTAGACACAAATAAAATGCAGGACTTAATAACATACCTAGGTAAATACAATCTGCATTTCTTTTTACAAACAATAAATCAAACAAAGTTGACAAAGTATTTAGTAGATATTTGATAATTTACTTTTTCTATAATAAATGCTTAGCGGGTTAAAATATTAGGTATGTATGATAACAGACAATGATTTTAATGGTTATTGTCTAAATTGATAAATTATGGTAAATAGTAAATGAAATTAATCTTTTCTGTTATCTATAGTAATCTTAGTTGTTCGTTTTTTTCTATCTATTTGGCATTCAAATTTTGTGAGAATACAGCCTGGTTTCATGCGAACCTGCGACACCAAACCCATTGTCCATAATAATTGACCATATTATCATATTGTGGTAACTGGAATATGAATAAAGCACTCATTGAAATAAATATTACTGGTTATTCAAGAGATAAATTGTAATCTCAGAAAATATTGAACTTATGAAATTTTAGACATCAATTAAGGTCACACATCATTGTAGAATTTACGAAATATGTACAAACTTATATCAAAATTATCTTTACAGAAATACATTGAAATATTTAGACTTAAACCTGCTGGATCTCGCCGTGCAAGTGTCAACCGTCTATTTCTCATTGTTTTGTTATTTGGGACGTAAACAAATTAACTTGCTCAGAGTTTTTATAGATGTAACTCAGAGTTTTGTGCACTAAGGGACCACACACCACTTATACACTTTTGAATTCATATTTATTATGCAAAATAACTTGATTTATTAAACAAGCATCTAATGTTTACAATTGACGTACTGAAGTTTACTAATCCGTGACGTAATGACCGACGCCATGACACTGATCAGCATGTTAGCGCGAAATAAAAAATTTAAATTTAAATTTCATTTTATTGCATAAAAACCTGTATTTTCTACAAAAATATGATATATTTTTGATATAATAGATACTTCTGAATATCATAGAATAGATATTGAAAATTAGTCATGGAGCTGTTAAAGTTATCTCGCTCTGGTTGATCGGTAGATACCAATTTTTCCAAACAATTCCAAAAAGGTGTGCGGGGTTCTTGTGACTGTCTTAATCAGTTACAATTTTTTGTATTATTCGTTTTCTATCACTACTGCCACTCAAGATAGTCCGTCCGATAGCAGTCTGTTGAGTCCGAATTTCTTTGGTTTGAAAACTCATTCTGAATCTGGGGTCTAGCAAGGTTGTCAAACAGTAATACTTATCATCCTCTAATATCTGAAAGTGGTTCTGCACCTCATTTTTAAGCTTTTGTAGCATACCTCGTATATTTGGGTAGATTTCATGATTTAGATTTAAATTATGATAAATATTTTAATAGAACATTGGTGTGGGGTATTACTTCAGAAATTATCGAGAATGTTATTTTAATTATTAATGTAAAGGGATCACTCACTCAGGATCTTCCACAAACATTCTGTCCACTGTTGAAGGTAGGCTGTACTCGGGTTTTTCGGCATGCACTGCGGTACCATACTGTCTTTCTCTTCTCCCCTTCTTCCTCTCAGGAGGCGCCGGAGTCCGACATAACCCGGTCCGTTACCCCCCTCGACCGGGCTTACGTAAATGGATTCTTCAGCGTTAAAAAGAAAAGGCTGTACTCGGGTTGTTTGATTTGTAGAGAGAAATGGCCCTCTTTTGCTTTAATAATCTGTCAATCATATAGTGTGTGCTATTCCATCGCGTTGAAGAGTTTGTGCTCAGGTAAATTGAGCTGTTTTTGGATGGTGATCAGTTTCTCTTGTGTAGATTGCAGACTAATTGAAGTGACCTATGATTTTTCTTGTAATAGCAATAATGTCATTCAAATTTTGCACTTTCAGAGCAACATTAACAGCTTTTTATTTTTATTGCCCTTGTAGGCAGACGAGCATACGGCCCACCTGATAGTGAGTAGTTACCGTCGCCGATGGACTTCAGCAATGCCAGAGGCAGAGCCAAGCCGCTGCCTACCGCTAAACGTAATAACCTCCTTTGCCAACATGCGGACTCACATTTATAGCTTTATAGCTTTAGCTAGCATTGGACCCACTGTCTCTCAAAACCAAATTAATATTGGTAGGTATGAATCTCAGTTTGCAGATGTCTGACAAAACAGAACGAATATTTTTACTCGTGTAGGTTCCTTTAATATCTCTTATATGCAACATTCTGTGCTGTAGAACAAAATCCTTGGTGAGCCGGTGAGTTGTGTAGTTTAAAGCAGCAAGTTACATACAGCTCCAAATGTCGTTATAGAGTTATAGATACAGTTTTAGCTTTTGTAATTTCTGTTCTAATTATGTCTTTCACTTTGCTATTATGCTTCTGGTATGACACTGTAGGAGAAGTATTAGTTAAGCTGCTTCAACTAACTAGATTGTCTAGGCACTGACACAAAGAAATGCTTAACGACGGAGGGAAGATCTTCCACCGAGCGGGTCAAATTGCTCGGTAGACCAATGGTCCGAATGTTGTTCTTCGGTACTTGTATATACTACGTTCAGCGCTTGTTGTGGCATTCTCACAACCTAGTGGGGTCCTTCCCATACATAACCCACCCCAATCCCAGCTGATTGCCGTTTTCACGGCATAGGCATCCCCCCTGCAATTAACTGCTGGCTAGTACAGCGCAGGGGGTCAATTCTCACTCAGGGAACTCGCCTTTCGGCGAGTAACATTCAAGTCCCGGGGACGCCCCCCCCCGAGCAAAATCTCAACATGGATGAAGATTTAGCAGGATTTTTTGGGTCACTTGCGGATAAGTACCTAAACTTCCGGATCGGAGATGGACTTCGAGTCCGCAACAAGCCCGCAGCCCGGAACCTCGGATGGGTTCCAAACGGGAAAAAGCGTACTCGCGTCGTGGAGTCCCGGAGCTCCACGACGAGGCAAACCAAATCCGCGACCGCCTCCCGTCCGCAGGTAGTCGTGACACCGGAGTCGGACTCCGGCCGCCGCGTAATTCCAATGCCGCGTCCCAAGCTCGCGCCCGCGCAAAAAACCGTCGTTCCGCCCCCGCTGATACTCCAGGAGAAGTCAGCGTGGAACCGCGTGTCCGAGGCCCTTAAGGCCAACAAAATAAATTACACCCATGCGCGTAACGTCGCGCATGGGATTCAAATTAAGGTCGCAACGCCGGGCGACCATAGGACCCTCTCCGCTTACCTCTGAAAGGAGAACATAGGTTTCCATACCTATGCTCTTCAGGAGGACCGCGAGCTCCGCGTAGTAATACGCGGAGTACCGAAGGAACTCGACATCGAGTACGTCAAGGAGGACCTGACCGCTCAGTCCCGCGCAGTCTTCAGGAGTCTCGCAAGGCTCCGTGCTCTCTCCGTTATTATTTAGTTTGTATATCAATGATATACCCCGATCTCCGGAGACCCATCTAGCGCTCTTCGCCGATGACACGGCTATCTACTACTCATGTAGGAAGATGTCGTTGCTCCATCGGCGACTCCAGATCGTAGCAACCACCATGGGACAGTGGTTCCGGAAGTGGCGAATCGACATCAGCCCCACGAAAAGCACAGCGGTGCTATTCAAAAGGAGTCGCCCTCCGAATACCACTTCGAGCATCCCACTCCTTAATAGGCGCGCAAACACCTCCGCCGTTAGCCCCATCACTCTTTGGTCAGCCCATACCGTGGGCCTCGAAGGTCAAATACCTAGGCGTCACCCTCGACAGAGGGATGACATTCCGTCCCCACATTAAAACGGTACGCGACCGTGCCGCGTTTATACTAGGACGACTCTACCCAATGCTTTGTAGTCGAAGCAAACTGTCCCTCCGTAATAAGGTAACTCTCTAAAAAACTTGCATACGCCCCGTCATGACGTATGCAAGCGTAGTATTCNGGGCCTCGAAGGTCAAATACCTAGGCGTCACCCTCGACAGAGGGATGACATTCCGTCCCCACATTAAAACGGTACGCGACCGTGCCGCGTTTATACTAGGACGACTCTACCCAATGCTTTGTAGTCGAAGCAAACTGTCCCTCCGTAATAAGGTAACTCTCTAAAAAACTTGCATACGCCCCGTCATGACGTATGCAAGCGTAGTATTCTCTCACGCGGCTCGCACCATCTTAAGACCCCTTCAGGTTATTCAATCCCGATTCTGCAGGATAGCTGTCGGAGCACCATGGTTCCTGAGGAACGTGGATCTCCACGATGACCTGGAGCTCGACCCCGTCAGTAAGTATCTACAGTCGGCATCGCTACGCCACTTCGAGAAGACGGCATAACATGAAAACCCACTTGTCGTGGCCGCTGGAAACTATATACTTTTTTTTTTTTTTTAAGCTGGGGAATCCATTTACGGATACCCGGTCCGGGGGGGTAACGAACCGGGTTATGTCGGACTCCGGCGCCTCCTGAGAGGAAGAGGGGGACGAGGAGGGCCAAGGTCCTCCACCTCCCGGAATTCCTCGCAAGAGACTACGCCTTGAAAAAGGCGCGCGAAGCACTTCCCCGCAGAACGACTACCGACTAAACCCCCTCGAGCTCCACCACACCGGCTACACCAGACCTACGGTACCGCAGTGCGCGCCGAAACTATATACCTGATCCTGTAGACCAAATGGTAAACCTTCGACGTCGCCCAAAGCACGTCATCACGGATCCTCCTGATCCATTAACGGTGCTTTTAGGCACTACAAGCACCGGTCACCGTCCTCTTCGAACCCGTCGCTTGCGAGGAAGGGCTCGACGAGCGAATTAACCCACAGACACAGCCCACTGAGTTTTTCGCCGGATCTTCTCAGTGGGTCGCGTTTTTTTTTTTTGCCCTTGTATGTAGACGAGCATACGGCCCACCTGATGGTGAGTAGTTACCGTCGCCCATGGACTTCAGCAATGCCAGGGGCAGAGCCAAGCCGCTGCCTACCGCTTAATACTCTCCACAAGCCTCGTTTGAAGAAGGACATGTCATGTGGATGACCGCAGTGGCTCCAGGTAGTATGGATGAACTCTACTCCGGTGGCGGGCGGTGCGATGGTATAAACGAGATGCCGGTATCATCTCGAACAATTCCTCAGAGCACTCCCCATGGAACATACGGTACAAAATACAGAGGGAATCGAAGTCCCTCCGCAGACCCAGAGGTTCCAAACAATCCGTGAGAATGGGATTATCCACAATCCGAACGGCCCTCCTCTGATTCTGCGAAGCACTGCTCTTGCTAGGGTCATTTTTTTTATTTATTTTTTTATTGCCTTTGTAGGCAGACGGGCATACGGCCCACCTGATGGTGAGTGGTTACCGTCGCCCATGGACTTCAGCAATGCCGGGGGCAGAGCCAAGCCGCTGCCTACCGCAGTGTTAGCAACTCTCCGGTTTGAGCCCCGTGAGCTCACCTATACACGCTAGGGTAAGCTCATATAGCCTCTCAAGGCTATCAGCATAGGTAGGGAAAAAAAAGTCTTCTCATTCCGTCTCAGACAGTCAGCCTGTTTGTATGTTCTTCCGTGTCAGACAGTCAGTCCGTCTCAGTCTGTTAGTATGTCAGTCAGTCTGTCAGTCGGTCAGTTGAAACAAAACTGTCGGTTTACCCTGTCATTGTGAAAATTATGTGTTGAGAGTTTCAATAATTATTATTCAAAAGGTTTTATTGGCTATTATTGCAATAAACTGTGTTCTACCGAATACGAGTGATGACGGAAACTACCGCTCAGCCATCGCTGGCGATCCGTCATATATATATATATATATTTATTTTATTGCTTAGATGGGTGGACGAGCTCACAGCCCACCTGGTGTTAAGTGGTTACTAGATTCCATAGACATCTACAACGTAAATGGCCACCCACCTTGAGATATAAGTTCTAAGGTCTCAAGTATAGTTACAACGGCTGCCCCACCCTTCAAACCGAAACGCATTACTGTTCCACGGCAGAAATAGGCAGGGTGGTGGTATCTACCCGCGCGGACTCTCATTTATTTTAGAACAAATTTGGTTAACATAAAAAGGTTCGAGTGAGCAAAATCTTAAAATGAGTCGACTATTATCAAAGCCGGCAATGTGACTTTTGGACAATGATTGGTAAATCAGAAAAACGAATTATTGACTTTGTATTCCATTGGCAGTCACAAAAGTCTTCTGAACGGCATCTTAGATAAATAACAGGTTAACCTTTATTTCATGCAGGTTTTGAACCGTATTCTTTGAAGGAGACGATTATATTCAAATCAATCTGTATTGACATATCAATAACATTTTTTTGTCCAAATGCACAGATTGCCACCTTTGATAATAGACGACTCAAATATAAACATATGCTGTCGCGGACTTTTTTTTGGAACTTTGAAAGGGGAACAATTCTGTCATACATTATTCTAGCGAAACTTAGATTGGTTTTAAAACATTCTTTAATAATGCTCCTCTCGTATTGGTCTTAGCGTGATATTATTATAGCCTGGATGTATATGGATGTATATTAAATATATTATGTATGTGAATAATAAAAATCTTACATTTATATCCGTTGTCTGGTACCTTTAACACAAGTTGTTTTCGAACTTATCACGGGACCAGTTAACGTGGCGTTTAAAAAAAATATATTGATATTGATTGGATATATTGCCTATCGCCTTTTTCAACAAATGGGCTATCTAAGACTGAAATATTTTTTTAAAATCGGACCATTAGCTCCTGAGATTAGCGCGTTCAACCAAACAAACAAAATCTTCAGCCTTATAATATTAGTATAGATTATTTATCTTTTTTTCCTGAACGGCCGGTTCTGAGGCTTCTCAACAACGAAGCGCCCGCCGTGTCAAATTCTATCTTTAGTATTTAATAAAATATATATCGGCGCAACACTGCTATTTATTTAACTAAGTAACATTAATTAAAAATAACTTTCCTATATGTTAAAATTATTGGTAAACTGTTCCAACAGTTGTTTATGACGGCATTCAAGAGAACTACCTCGACTTTTCTACTATAAATACGAGTGACTATTGTCGCACAAACACCTATCACCTATCCTATACGCCCTCTACACTAATGACATCCCCACCCTGGAGGGTCACCTTCGGGCGTGGGAGGACGTGAAGTTGGCCTTGTTCGCAGATGATTCGGCCTACTTCTCGTTCTCCCCGTTCCCCTCTGCAGCCATCATGAGGATGCAGAGGCTTTTGGATTTACTGCCCCAGTGGCTGGACCGTTGGAGAGTCGCGGTCAATGTGGGAAAGACCGCGGCCTTGCTCTACGGTCCGGTCCGTATCAGAGTCGTCCCAAAGAAACTCGGTCTCCGTGGTGTGAATGTCGAGTTCAGGACCGGTATCTCGGATGCGACATCAACCGCTCCTTGAGCATGGTCGCGCACGTCAACCGAGTCATCGGTCAGACTCGCGCGGCCAGATTCCTGTTGCGGCCGGTACTTGCGTCCGGGCTTCCGACCAGAACCAAACTCGCCATTTATAAGACATAAGTCCGTTCCCGCTTCACATACGCTGCTGCGGCCTGGTATTACTTGCTGTCGCCGTCCCAGCGATCTAGGCTGCAGACCCAGCAGTCTTTCCCTCCGTACTACCGTCGGGGCCGGGCGGTACGTCAAAAATGACGCCATCGCCCGGGACCCAGGTGTGGAGTCGCTCGTGGAGTTCGTGACTAGGCGCGCTCGTAATATGTACGAGCGAGCCGAAAACGGCCCCCATGAGCATCTCCACAACATAGTCCCGCTGCACGCCAGACCACCCATGGCACGGCGTTGCCGCGGGAGCTATTGGTACCCCCGACGATAGTTCGGAGTTAAAACTCCTCGCGGGCTTGGCTCTGCCCCTGGCATTGCTGAAGTCCATGGGCGACGGTAACCACTCACCATCAGGTGGTCGGTATGCTCGTCTACCTACAAGGGCAATAAAAAAAAACGATAAATTCTTATTCAGAGTTTATAATTTCAAGTTCCTATAATTAAGATTTTTTTTAAATTCAATTTGATATCCCGCCCTCACCGGTCGACTACTGATCAACTATCAATCGATCAGTTATCCCCGCCAGGTGTCACCACTCATCCAGCAAACATCACGTAGTAGGGACGAGGACGAATCCGGTCTCTTGTCTTACTCACTATACATTTTTCAGCCATGTTTTTTTGGTTTTATTTGTGTATCAATAGTATGTTCCGTAGGTCTGAGAATCGGCTACTATCTATTTTTCATACCTCTAAGTGATAAGGGTTGTCCACCCCAAAGATTTATTTTTTATTTTTATTTTTTGGATAATTTTTTTTTGGTTATAATGAAGTATTATGTGAATGAATGAGCTTTTTTCTACACCAGAATTTCCCTAGAAATCTTATTTAAGGCAACACAACGTTTGCCGGGTCAGCTAGTAATATATAATAATAATAGGAATAAAGTTGTTTAGCACATTAATATGTCGGTGCAACGTCACAATTTAGTTAATTAAAAATAGTTAACTGTATCTTTAATGTAACGCATATCAACGACTGTTTAAGACGGTATTTAANTTTTTTTGGTTATAATGAAGTATTATGTGAATGAATGAGCTTTTTTCTACACCAGAATTTCCCTAGAAATCTTATTTAAGGCAACACAACGTTTGCCGGGTCAGCTAGTAATATATAATAATAATAGGAATAAAGTTGTTTAGCACATTAATATGTCGGTGCAACGTCACAATTTAGTTAATTAAAAATAGTTAACTGTATCTTTAATGTAACGCATATCAACGACTGTTTAAGACGGTATTTAAGAGAATTCATGACTAAGCTACCCGCACTTTCTACTATAAATAGGAGTGACTATTGTCGCACAAAAAACCACTTCGACAAAGTGGCACGACACGAGAACTCTCTCATCGTGGCCGCCGGTAACTACATTCCCGATCCTGCGGACAGAATGGAAAGCAGTCGACGTCGCCCAAAACACGTCATTTCGGATCCTCCCGATCCACTAACGGTGCTTTTAGGTACCTCAAGCACCGGTCATCGTAAATCGAGTAAATGAACCCTCAGATTTTCTCAGTGGGTGGCGTTTCCAATCCGGTGGTAGATTCTGCTCTGCACGGCTCTTGCTAGGGTTCGTGTTAGCAACGTCGTCAGGTTTGAGCCCCGTGAGCTCACCTACTAGTTAAGGTTACGCTGGAATGGCCTCTCAAGGCTCTCAGCTCAGGTAGAAAAAAAAAGCACAAAACATCCAGACTCGCGCAGCCGGCTGAGGCAGAGCTCTCTGTTGTTATCGTTTTGCATTTCAAATGCAATGAATGGAATTTGTTGCAAAAGCGAGTCACTATGGAAGGCAATGATAATGATGAAGAGAATGGCATCATCAACGCTGACGTTATTATTTTAAAAACGCCACGGAACCAGCTTATCCGTCATATATTTTTTTATTCGTGCTAGAGAATCATTTTAGAAAATATTTGTATTTTTTTGAGTCTCGCTTTTTGGATTGTTTATATTTTTTTCAATTGCGTATGTGTAAATGTGTTCAAGGGTAGTTTTATTTATTAACAGTTATTATTTCTATCCAAACTTATTTTTGTCTAGAAAGAGCTAGACAATAAATAAGAATTTCAAGAAATAACAGTATCACAGTCATTGCCTTTTTTTGATATACGAAACAAGATAATCTTTGCGAAATGTGTATATTTTTCTATAAAATAAATAAATTAACTATAATTATATTACACGTATATTATATATACAGGACAGGTCACAGGTAGAGCGGGTTGGGACACAGCTGGCCGCCCTGGTCGGCCACGTCGCGGCCCAGCGCGCCGAGCCGCTGGAAGTGCGCCTGGGAGCGCGCGTCCCGGGTGGCGGCCAGCTGCGCCGGGATGCGGCCCAGCGCCTCCTCGGCCCACGCGGCGGCCAGGCGCAGCTCGTGCGCGGCGCCGGGCAGCGAGCGGCGCGCGGCGCGGGAGGCGCGGGACAGCACGGCGGCCGACGTGTACGCGTCCACGGCCGCGCCCGCCAGCCGGTTGAGCACGCACTGCTGCTCCACCACGCCGCGCCCGTGCCTCAGCAGCACCGCCTCCACGGCGCGCCCGTGCTCGCCCACCAGCTTGCCCAGCTCGGCCGCCGCGCCCCGCAGCTCGGGCGCCACGAGCGAGCTCAGGTCCGCCCCGCGCGCCAGCCCCACGGCGGCCGTGGCGCGCCGCCCGGCCTCCGAGAATATGAGCCCGAGATGTGCGGTCGGGTTCTTGAAGGCTCGCTGGAGCTCCTGGAGGTGAGATCCGGCGAACTGGATTCCTGTTGACGAAAACGACCCATTTTAGTAGCGTCCATCGCAGAGCAGCAACTCTACGCTCGGCGAACGTCTCAGCGAGCGGCCTCACCCGTGAGCGCCACGAACAGACGCAGGATGTCGTTGGTGCCTTCGAAGATGCGGAAGATGCGGAGATCGCGCAGCACGCGCTCCAGCCCCGTCGCCTTCATGTAGCCCATCCCGCCGAGGATCTGGATGGCTTCATCGACGACTGTCCATGCGCTGTCCGAAGCGAAAACCTACAACCCAAAAAAAATATACAGAGCCGTCAGAAGCGATAGCGGCACGCGGCGGCGGCGGCCCGATACGCACCTTCGAGATGGCGGCCTCCAGGTGGTAGTCCTGCGCGCCGGAGTCCATGTTGCCGGAGACCATGTAGGCGAGCGCCTCGGTGGCGTACTGCAGCATGGCCATGCGGGCCAGCTTCTCCTGCACGGCGCCGAACTCGGCCAGGTGCTTCCCGAACTGCACGCGCGTGGCGGCGTGCTGCGCGGCCTGCGCGATGGCGGCGCGCTGCGTGCCGGCCAGCGCGGCCGCCATGCCGAAGCGCCCGTTGTTGAGGATGTTCATGGCGACCTTGAACCCGTTCCCGACGCCGCCCAGCACGTTCTCGACGGGCACGCGCACGTCCTCGTAGTACACCTCCGTGGTGTTGGAGCACTTGATGCCCATCTTGTTCTCGGGCGGGCCGGACGACACGCCGCCGAACGACCTCTCCACGATGAACGCCGTCACCTGCGCAGAGCGACCGCTCAGTCCACGCTTGCAACGCTTCTGCGTTCCTCATCGGAAGATTCACACGTTACCTTATCAACGGTCTTTCCGTCCTTCTCGATAGGAGTTTGTGCGAAAACCGTCATAATCTCTGCGATACCGCCGTTGCTGATCCAGATCTTCGAACCATTTAGGATGAAATGTTTGCCGTCGGGCGCCAGCACGGCTCGAGTCCTGCGACACGAGAAGGTTGTGAACGAAATGCGAACAGACGACGGGCGACCGACGTGTCAGTCTTTACACTTACTTGATAGAACCGGCGTCTGAACCGGAAGAAGGTTCGGTGAGGCAGAAGGCGGCATACTCGCCGGAAGTGACGCGCGGCAGGTAATGCTCTTTCTGCTGCGGGTTGCCGAACAGCAAGATTCCCTTGAAGCCGATGGACTGATGCGCCCCGAGCGTGATGCCGACGCCGAGGTCGTGGGCCCCGACCACCTCGACGAGCCGCGCGTACTGCGTGTTGGACAGCCCCAGGCCGCCGAGCTCCCCCGGCACCTGCAGCCCGAACGCGCCGAGATCCCACAGTCCGGCGACGGTACCCTCCTCAATCTTTGAATTCTCATCATTCTTAGCGGGGTCATTTACTTCTTGAAAGAATTTCTCGACTGGCGGCACGAGCTCTTGTAGCATTTGACGTTGGTCATCGGAAAGTGGTTCCGGAAAAGGAAACACCTGTGTAGGTTCAAATCGGCCACGGAAAAGATTCAGAGTGAAAGAGGCACTCTGTCTCGGTCCGTTTCGAGCTTGCGCCTCTGATGCGGCAGATCGAGCTCCGCTGCAAACATTTTTTTTCGTTTTTATTTGTATTACAATCCTATCAAAAATGTCGGACTTACTACAAATTAATGTTTATAATCCAAAGAGTAATAGTGAAATCGCTTTCAATATTATTGTTTGACAATATGTACGCACAACATTTCAACGTATCAAAAACGCGTTCAGTCATGTTACGTTGACGCATATTCACCATAATGGGCAATAGACCTAAATGGACAGATGGTCACAACCAACCCAATGTGTTTATTAAAAACTTCACCCTAAGGTCATTACAGCCTACCATCCACCTTGAGAAATGAAAATGAAATATCAATATGGTATAAAAAAACCATTGTTTTTAGTGTGACTTAACTCTGTTAAAGGCACATTACATGAAAGTCCCATAAAATGCCTACTTGATAAACCTAATTTTTTTATTTTAAAGGATAGTTGGTATATTATTATGCTAAAATATATTAATCAAAATTGGTAAATAGTGTTACTAATATGATATGAGACTGTAATTTTAAATAAATTTATATTATTTAATAGTTATAATTGAAACTAATTTTACATAATTTCTACATATTACATGTACAGTATTTACACATGGCAATAATACGTCACAGGATTCTACAGACAGGTTGGCCTCGAATAGCACTACTCCATCTCTTACTGTGGGTATAGCAAAAGAAAACTAAAGGATGAACTAGATATTGGGCACCTACAGTTTCCGAATACAATATTCGCATACTGTTACCAACAGAAGATGTTACAGGTTGGTTACAAACATTGTAAGAACTGCTACTGTAAAGCAATCATGTGTTCGGGTTTGAAGGAATAATGTGTCAAATTAATTTCTCTTAGTGTTATCTCGAGAGAATATTTCAAAATGAAATAACTTTTCATGACATTGTAATAATATACAACCTGACAATAGATGGCAGCATGTGTATTATTTATATAACATTATTTATGTATAAAGTTTGGACTAACTAAATTTAATGAATACAAATAAAAGTATTTATTTCACAATTGGGAATTGTCGTGGCCTAAAGGATAAGACCTCCGGTGCATTCCTATCTAGCGATGCAACGGTGTTTGAATCCTGCAGACGGGTACCAGTTATTCTAATGAAATAAGTACTTAACAAATGTTCACAATCAACTTCCACCTTGAAGGAATAATAAAAATCAAACTTCAGTAACCACTTAACACCAGGTGGGCTGTGAGCTCGTCCACCCATGTAAGCAATAAAAAAAAAGAATTATGTTAGATATAACTGCTTAGATAAACATAAAGAAAAAAGTTTTACTTTGTACTACTTAGACCCGGCACGACTTTTTATAACATAGAAAGGCCCTCAATTGTAAAAGGTGACTAAATGACAATTAATATAAAATTTTACTTTTTAAAAATATCAATCCCAACAGATTTAGTAAATGTTAATAATTACTGTATAATATAATCCATTTTTCTTTTTACAGTACAAGAAGTAGTTTTTTCCTTTTTACTGGAACCACTGTGTTCCTCTAAAGCAGGGGCTCCCAAACTTATTTTTTCTGCTGGATAAATTCAGAATAAATTATTTTTTAGCACCCCCATTTTTTGCCCCACTTTATAACCACTATAGTGAGAGCTCAGTCGATGTCTAGGAGTCCTCATAGATGAAATTACAAATTGCCTCATGAGCCTCTACACAATGCCCCCATCTTTTTGCTGGATCTCTTACCACCCCCGTTAGGCCTGCAGAGCCCACAAAGGGGCATTATCGCCCACTTTAGGAAAGGCTGCTCTAAAGTGTGTTTCCACTCACCTCCATAATATTTCCTAAGTGCTATGACATGCCTTTATTAAAATAATGTTTGAGAAGTGTAAGCCAGGGTGGGTGTAAGCTAGAGGTTCAGTCACTGATGCTATTGACAACAGTCATTGCTAATGTTCTAAACAATAATTGCTAATCATAATGAGGTAAACCATAAACCTTCAAAGGCCAATAAAATTAAAAAGAATAAACAACAAACTTTGAAAAAATTCCAATTAAATCAAATAACTAAACAAATCTGATAACAATTTTAAGTCTCTTATTTATTGTTGTCAGAAGAGGAACTCCAATTAAAGGAGTTTTACTCTACATTTTAATTGTATAAGAACAACCTGTCTTACAATTGATGACATTGTGTCAGACAGGAGCTCCATTGAACCCAGTTAGTAGTCTAGTTGGTGATGATAGTCTATCATATTGAAACAGCACTCTTGTTACAGCCCATGCATCATGCTTATCCCTGAAAATGGTATCTAGAATTAAAATATAAACGTTTAGTAATCAGGAATTGTTGTGAATACAAACAGCTTCGGTTTACCCGTGCATTACCTAATTCATTCAGTTGTTGATGCCGTCCTACATTCCGACCATGGTACAAAGTCCAAGGTAAGAATGTTATTCGACATGAAGAGCAAAGTCCAGGGTTATCAATTCCTCTGGAAAAACCACGACAAGACGTTAGGACTCACCTGCAAAGCGGAACCACCGCAGTCGTTTTGGGGACGAGGCAGCGACCGCCACACAGGACCAGCTTGGCACCTTTCATCGTGTTTATTACAAAAAACTTTCAGTAACAGAAAAAATAATCCGTTTTCATAAATTCTGCAATTGCATTCTAAATCGAAACGCAAACTTTGGTATCACTATATTTCTAATTAATTTATAATGTTTAAAGTTTGGGAACAAAGTTAAAGATTAAAGTGAGAGGGTCGAGTCGAGAGGTTTTTTTTTAAGGGAATTTATGACCTGGTAACTAATACCTTTAAGTCATGTCTTATTTTAATTTATGTTCTTATTTTTATGAAAAATTATAATATGGAGTGAAATTAAATGAAATAATATTAAATGAAATGAAGATGATTAATTTGAGACATTAATCAACTGGGATGAAATATAATCTCAATAAAATGGTGGTCATTTACTGAGATTTTTCAGTGGACTTTTTGGAGGATCCCGAGAAGTTACGTCCAGCAGCTTTGTTTCATTATCCCACATTTGTGTACTTTCACAGATATAAAATAGTTAATAAACCACCGCTATTACACATTCAAGCCTGAAGAAACACTAAATAGAAAAAATAAAACAAATCACACAACTTCACTCCTCGCGTTCCCGCCAAAAAGTCCTTGCAGCTCGTATTTTTTTTTTAAGAGATTTTATGACCTGGTAACCGAGACCTTTAAGTCATGTCTTATTTTAATGTATATTCTTAATTTTATGAAAAATTATGTTATGGAGTGAAATGAAATGAAAATGATTAATTTGAGACATTAATCAACTGGGATGAAATTAAATGAGATGATATGAGATGAAATCTAATCTCAGTAAAATGGTGGTCATTTACTAAGATTTTTTCAGTGGACTTTTTGGAGGATCCCGAGAAGTTTCGTCCAGCGCCTTTGTTTCATTTTCCCACATTTGTGCACTTTCACAGATATTAAACGGTTAATAAACCACCATTATTACACATTTAAACCCGAAGAAACACTAAATAGACAAAATAAAACAAATCACACAACTTCACTCCACGCGTTCCCGCCAAAAAGTCTCGCAGTTCGTAGGTATAATATTAAGCATAGATTATACCCTTCTTGATATTTAATCATAAATCACAGTTGCCAGATGGGGGGGTTCCCTGCAAATTCGGGGGGTTTTTTCAACCTTGTAGGGAAATTCGGGGGGAAAGATTCTTTGGGGGGACATTCGGGGGGAAAAAGTTAGTTGGGAGAAATTTCGGAGGTTTTTTGAGTATCAATTTGCAATGACTATTAGAATAATTATAGTCTACTATACTATTCACAAGTCAATATTATAAAGGACAAATTTTGCAACCAAATAGCAATAAAACTGCCGAAGCGGTTTTCAGGATTCGATTTTCACTGCCAAATAGATGCATAAATTTTGTTCCCACATCGGACATGTTAAATATCTTTAACTTCGAAAACGAGTATGCTTTAAATAATAATAACGAAAGTGAATATGATCGTGATAATTGTATAGAGATGGTTGAAGTTATAAGGATAGCTTGATTAAAAAATAAAAGAATCCTTTTGGTTTTTTATTTCTTCTTTAATATATGTTCGGTGATATATTACCGAACACCTTTGTCAGCATAATTCGCGTGACGCGTTAACTTCATTTCCACAAATCGTCAGTGCACGATCAACAACCGCGTCACCCGGGTGCATTCATAACATTAACATTTAATTTAATTTCTCTATATTTTAACAATAAACATTTTTAAGCAACATTATCTTTAACTAACTAACTCACATCGCACCCTACATTTTGGTCCTTCGAGCCTTCTTGAAGCCTACATTTTGGTCCTTCGAGAGACCCTTGCGCGTCGGTGAATTCCGTGAAAAAGTGTTCCCGTCGAATGAGGTTTTGAACTAGCGTAACATTTATTGTAAGTGTGTGTGGTGTGAGAACTATATACATCGCACCCTACAATATAAGTAAAAACTGTTTTGGGGTTTTTTTTCTTCAAAAAGCATTTTTTCGGGGGGTTTTCGAAAAAAGTTCAGGGAAATTCACACGGTCATCTGGCAACACTGTCATAAATGTATAGTCTATACTTCGTAGTTCGTGTACGCAATGCAGCAGTAGTGTTTTTATTTTACCATTTTGAACTCTTCCTATTTTTTTTGTTTTGTTTTTATTTATTTAAGTCTTATTTCTTCCATTATGCTCAATCTATTGGTGTATATTCTCGAAGCGAAGAAAGAGATGCTCGTTGGTTTTTCTGTATCGCTATTATATATAACCTATTATCTTGTGGAAGTGGTCAAGGTAAAGTCAATTGTATAGCTTGCGAATCACGATGAGGTAAGGTACTGCTATCTATAACGGGTGAGTTAAATATTCGTGTTACAGCGGCCGGAGTTGGTGTGTGGTGCCGGTGAGTTCCGACGAGTGCTGGAAGAGCGCGTGCCGGTTCTGCAGGCGCGATACTGGCCGACGCCGTGGTGCGTAGAGTCGCGCATGCAGACCGTGCTAGGCTCAGTATTACGTTCACTGTTTTTACCGCCCCTGGAGTACCAGAGGTACCAGCATACTATTTTTTGTATTATATTTTGCAAAAATTAAACTCCAAGAAATGCACCTTTGCACCGTATTATGTTAATATTAATTCCAATGATGGGTAAAGTACCATATTTTAATATATTTTTGTAATTCATCTATTTGAAAATCAAATTCAAAATAAATTGGGATAAAAGGGTAAGAAGATAAGGGAGGTACAAGGTGTTTTAATGCTTGATAAACCACATTAAATTATGATTTAAAATTATTCAAAATTCTAGACTTGTTACCCTCTTAATTCTAAAATACAAAATCTAAAGCAAATTCTAGGAAGCAATATCTCAAAATAAGCTACATAGTGTAATGTTTGAATACTGCTTTAGTAGCTCTCTTACTCAACATTGAAGTTCACAGGGAAGTGGTAACACTTTCGGATGGTGGACAAGTGGCCTTGGACTGGGCTAATACAGGCCAGGGGCAGGCTCGGGGAGTGCTGCTCGTGCTGCCTGGTCTTACGGGTTCAGTGCATGCAGACTATGTGCGATGCCTTGCTGCAGCTGCTCGGGACCTGCGTCTTGATACTGTTGTCTACAATAATCGTGGACTCGGTGGACTGCCATTGACGGTTAGCAATTTGATGTTTTATTGAATTGAAGTGCTTATTAAGCCACTTAGTGTTAAATGGGTGTTGGAGCTCATGGACATTAATATGTCACCCCCTTCAGATTGATGGTGTCTCTCAATTGTATAGTGATTATGCAAATTATCCAAATTATCATATTTGCAACACAATGTTGTTCATTGTGGAAGTCATTTATGAACATAGGTAGTATAATAGGTTGGGGAAAAGTTTCTTCACATTTTTTAAGAAAATTCACAACAAATTTGATATAGTTTATTTACATTTAACTAAAGTATGTAGGTACCATTTTGTTTGATAACTTTTTGCCATCTTGTAGGTAGGGCACAGATAACCCCCAATAGATACAGCATTATTCAACATTTGTTTCAATTCGACTTCACCAAATTTTGAGGTAAGCATGAGGGGCGGGGGACATGTCAAGTGTGCTGTGATTGGATATTTCAAAGACAAACTTATAATGCATCAAACCATAGTGATGGGATAGATTTAAAATTGTTGATTGATAAATTTGGTAGGATGATCTGGATCATTGATATTTCAATTCAATATTCGATATCGATACACGTGTAGATTTAGACTATTGTAATTTATATGATGAGTGAAAGGGACATTTCAAAAAGACATCAAGGGGTGCTTTGATATTATTACTTTTCACATTTCATCACCAGTATAAGTTGAACTCTGGTTTATTTGAATTACGTTAATGTAATAAAAGTACAGACAAGTAACAGTAGTTATATTATGCCATCTTTTTGATAACCAGATGTCTTAGATGACTTGCCACACCATTTTATTGCACAGGAAGCCATTTATAATATTATTTGAATTTAAAACTATTATATCTTTAAATATTAGCAAGAACTCGGCGTGGTTACGGGTCTTAAACTTGGTCAACACTGATGTCGTGATTCTTAGCGTCACTTCATATACTAGCTAAATCACTAATGTGCTGTGAACATTTGTGGCCCTGTAGGCGGAATTTATTGGGGGTTATCTGTGAGGTAGGGACATGATCCTATTGCTATAGAAATTTCGGGGCTTCTGATCAAAATACATGAATCATTTAACTTTACCCTAAGTGTACGATGCGCAGACGGCCCCCACTCTCTCGCCGAGAGCTCACGACCCGTGCCGATTACTGTACATTCATACGTATGCGCTTCGCTTCCGGTGGGTAGCCCATCATTGTCAATGTTTCATTATTAAAGTTAAGCCTTAAAGTTTTTAAAGTTGAGGGACTGGAATATTTACAAAAAAACTACAATTAAACTTTTTGTTAGAACTTTTCACGTTACACACGGACTAGCGGAGAACTTGTAGCTCCTTTCACTACAGACAGCAGATTTATAAAATGTGTCCATACGAAAATGAGTACCTAGAAATTCTAGAAAGTTAGAAGATAAAAATAAGTGGTCGTGCAGACGCCGCGGCTGTACTGCGCGCTGAGCCACGAGGACCTCGCCGAGGTGGTGAGGTGGGTGCGCGAGAGGCGCGGCGCCGCCCAGCCGCTGCTCGCCGTGGGCGTGTCGCTGGGCGGCCTCATCCTCGCGCACTACCTGGCCGCGCACGGAGCCGCCGCCGCCGTGGACGCCGCGCTGGCCGTGTCGGCGCCGCTGGACGTGGAGGCGGGCGCGGCCAGCATGGAGCGCGGCGCCAACCGGCTGCTGTCGCGGCACATGGCGCGCAACCTGCGGGCCGCCGTGCGCGCGCACGCGGCTCTGCGCGCCGACTGGGCGGCGGTGGGCGCGGCGCGGTCGGTGCGCGAGTTCGACGCGGCCTTCACGGCGCGACACTTCGGGTTCTCGTCGGCCGAGGAGTACTACCGCGCGGCCACGCTGCGCGACAAGCTGCGGCGGGTGCGGGCGCCGCTGCTGTGCCTGTGCGCCGCCGACGACCCGTTCCAGCCGCGCGCGGCGCTGCCGGNGCTCTGCGCGCCGACTGGGCGGCGGTGGGCGCGGCGCGGTCGGTGCGCGAGTTCGACGCGGCCTTCACGGCGCGACACTTCGGGTTCTCGTCGGCCGAGGAGTACTACCGCGCGGCCACGCTGCGCGACAAGCTGCGGCGGGTGCGGGCGCCGCTGCTGTGCCTGTGCGCCGCCGACGACCCGTTCCAGCCGCGCGCGGCGCTGCCGGCGGAGGAGGCGGCTCGGAGCGGCCGCGTGGCGCTGGTCGTGCCTCACCGAGGAGGCCACATCGGGTTCCTGGAGGGCTGGTGGCCGGCACAAGAGGCTCGCTCGCAGTACATCTCGCGAGTGGCGCGCCAGTATTTCTCTGCATTATTGGACCGTCCTGATCTTCTTCTGTCTTCGTCAAAACAAACGGCCGTCTCCTAACGGCGGCACCGAGAGAAAGCGTTCTTTGAAAACTATAGTCACATATACAAGCGGTTACCCGGTGTGCACTATGTTGTCCCGGACGACACGGGGGTCACTCTCAGTCGTATTTCAAGTTTTATATTCTTAAAAGAGCAGATGGTTTCCTTTGTTAATAAAAACCATTATTAATGTAAGAAGAAAGACATGGCACCCGGGAAATCATAGAACGCTAATCAAAGAGCTTTTCTAAAGGAATTGATAGAAAACTGATAATTATAAATTAAGCAATATTTGTTTTCGGTTGTACAGGCAAGGATGTTTACTTGCAATGCATTTACTATGATACTTGAGAATCTATCTCTAGCGGTGCGGACCGCGGGCTCCCAATAAGCCCGATGTATTCGTGTTAATGCCGCGTGCCGGGGCACAATTTTTCCCAAGAAGCTACACTCTGTCCATGAAAGAATGACTATAATGAGAACGCTATCCACGAAATTGTCCGTTCGGCGCTCGTGACGTCACCACGCCCGCCGCACTATACAGCACGCACACGCTCCCTGCCCGTGCTTTGCACGCCATGTAACCGAATTAAAAATATGCTGATGCAACTACAAGTACATATCTGTATTTGTCTAACAAAACGGAGCATTGCATTTTATGTAAATTTAGTTTTGTACAACAATCCCTTCGATAGGGACGTAACTTGTATTATTGTGTCCCCGCCGCGCGTGTTTATTGTTATTACTGATTTGTATTTTAGAGTGAGTCTACAGTGAGATCGATACAGTCGTTCCAGAACGTTCCGTCTGATTGTTGTTTGTTGACGCGGTGCTGCGGTACAGACGAGTGAAACTCGTTGTTAGTGTTGTTAAGTTTGCCTTTATTGTACACGCAGTACTTGTGAACATTATTGTCTAGTTCTACGGAAACTTACATTTTATTTATTTAATGTAGAATTATTATTTAGCACAATATGTTATGAATCAATGAAGGCTGTGCGCGTGCTACTTGTCTGCAGCCTCGCTTTAATCCAGCCCTCACTTGTAAATAATTAATTATTATAACGAAAGAAGTTGTATACATGTTGGGGTTTATATGGTGCTGAAGTAACTCGTTAACTTGTGTTCCGTGCACGGAACCAACCTAGCTCCACGACTGCACTAAATATATTATTATATTTTTACAAAACTTAGTTTCATTTCAACACTAAATTTTAATATCGAAAACACATCTAAACATAATAATTTATCTGAACAGCGAGTAGAATGTCTCCTCTTCATACAAGAAGTAATGTAAAGTTCACAGAAGGCGCAGCGCCCGCATGAGTCGCTCGGCCCTGGCGACGCGGAGCTGGCGGGGCGCAGCGCCGGCCTCCCGCGCGCAGGCCCAGGCCGCCGCCCACACCCACTCCTCTGCCTCCGAGCCCTCTGCATCTGAGCCCTCCGCACCCGAGCCCTCCGCATCCGAGCCCTCCGATGAAGACACCGTTCCGAGTCCTGCACCAAGACAAAGTATCTTGAAAACCGAGAAACAGTTGTAAACTTCAATGCTTGTCTATGTATCTATCTTCTATCCATATATATAAAAATGAATTGCTGTTCGTTAGTCTCGCTAAAACTCGAGAACGGCTGGACCGATTTGGCTAATTTTGGTCTTGAATTATTTGTGGAAGTCCAGAGAAGGTTTCAAAGGTAAATAAATATGAAAATGCTCGGAATTAAAGAAAAATAACAATTTTGTTTTCCCTTTGATGTGTCCCCCGTAGGACGGATTCCTTTTGTTTGTTTTAAAATTATTTTATACAAAAGTTTAGGTCTATAATTTATCGATTGAGGCACTACGAAGTCTGCCGGGTCAGCTAGTTATAATAAAAAAATATGAAAGTATTAATTAATGACCAATTAAAAGCTTTTACAATTGATTAAATTATTATTTAACCGTCAACATCTTTTTTGATGCCAACATTGCAAAAAAATCATAGACAAATAAATGTTTCTAAAATAAATGCGAATCTACGTACGTGCAAACCTATTTTATTATTATTGTAATGAATTAATTTCACTGGCTCACTATTTCGTATGAGAAATCTCGGTTTCCCAGTGATATTTCTACGCTCATACAAAGTGTGTAACGAAGCACATACGAGTGGGTCCGGGGGGCTGGTCCCCGGGGCGGACGAGGCCGCGCCACGTGTGCGCGTGCAGGGCGGCCCTGACCCTCGCGATGCCCACGTCGTCCTCCTCCTGGGGGTCGGCCCCCGCGGCGGGGGGCGGCGGGTGCAGCAAGGGGACCAGTTCGGCGCGGTGCGTGACGGTCCACGAGTGCAGCGGCGGGGGGTAGTGGTCACAGTGGGCGGCCACCACGCACACCTCTGCCGACACGCCCGCCGCGCGCCGCTGCGGCACGTCCGCTGTACACTGATACTGATAATGTTAGCTGCATGTCGCGTTTTAATATATTATCAGTTTGCGAATTATTCAAAGACTTGAAAATAGGGGTTACAGTATCAAATTGTCGCTTTATATCGGATCAAGGACCTTTTTATTGATTAAAATGCCTAAATAGTCATGACTGTGGCTTATTTGGAATGAAGATTCACTACAGAAGAATCGGCAAAACTCAGGGGTTACTCTTTTTCAAATATATAGTGACATATCATTAGCCGGATCCACACCGGACGATCCAAAATGGATCGGCGATCCCGCGATCCGCGATCCAAGATCGTGATGCGTGGAGCGTGAATCGTTCTAGGTTGATCCAACAGCAATCTTTTGCGATACTGACTGGCTGCTTCAACGCGCTCCTGCAGATTCATACTGAATCAGTTGAATTTTGTCTGGCTATGGAGTCATACGTGCAACGACGGCGACGAATAGCCGTAGCAGCAACAGGCTACATTTTACTTGTATATTTACGGCAAAAATTACGAAAACGAAAAAGACAGTATTGAGTTAAAACAATTTTAAAAAAACGGTTGGAATATGGGACTCGTATTTACAAAGAGTTAATTGATGATGGAGCTGAAGCTAATTTAGACGAATTTTAAATTAATTTAATTTAATTTTCTGCCAGGCATCTTCTCTTACACCTCTATTTGTGTAATTGGTATCATTAGGATCCCATAAACAATTATTCTCCCTATATAGGGAAATTAAACGGATACATTGCGAATTATAAATATCGGCGGATCACGCGATTTTAATTCATAACCGTCCAGATCGCGCGCGCCAAGCGACTTGAGGCCCCTTTGTGCGTGACCAAAAAACCGACAACAAATGGATAGCGCGCGGCACTTCTACACTTCATAGCTCCTCTTCACAATCGGCCATGACGGGCGATTATAGAAACTCACGATAGTGTAGAGGGCATAAATGTTTGTGATCGGCCATCATCGCGTATGATTGTGCGCAATTGGCGTTGTGTCGGTAGATCAAAGTCATTATGGCCCATGATTGTGTGCGTGTCCACACCGTCGCCGATTAGTCAGTACTTAGTTGTCTCGAATGTGTGTCAGTTATCTCGACTACAAAGCTTTGGTTGCGTGGACCTTGTTCTGTTCCGATTGATAGCCACCATCCACCACCTTCTCTTCCTTCATCTAGTTTTAACGATTCTTTCGCGCAAATTAGCTAAATGATTATATGAGCTAACTAAAAATATTGCCGCAGCCGCGATCTCCTCGATTTTCATCTTCGATACCTAGACGTCTTAATATCAGTAGACAATCAGTAATCAGTAAATGAACGTTTACGATTGTGTGGAGAGTTGCCCGATCATGGCGGTCATGATGGACGATCATTTGTTGGCCCATGATGGACGATTGTGAAGAAAAGCCGTCACACTCCGTGGAGCGCGCTCCATGCCGCGCGCGATCAGAGCGCTTTGGATCGTCCGGTGTGGATCCGGCTATTGATCACTCATTACTTGATCCTACAGATACGGACAGAAGTACAAATTGACCAAAATTTAAAGTTGTAGGTATACGACGGAGGAAAGATCTTCCACCGAGCGGGTAATATTTGCTCGGTAGACCGACGGTCCGAATGTTGTTGTTCGGAACTTGTATATATGCGAGCTTATCTTGAAAATGTCGTAAGCGAGATTCAGGCATCTGTCAAATATGTTGTAATGATGGCTACTGCCACAAGCATTAGTTGTGAAACCCAAATATTCTATAAGTTTCCTTGAAAACGGACATTTGTCTTTATTGAGTCATTCTCGTGTTTTCTTAATGTGATCATCTCTAAGCGTTGTGGCATCTCCTGTGCTGTTCTACTAATAACCATGTCGTCATTGATCAGTGCACTAGGACATAATCTGTGCCATCCAGTAATGCTGTCATTAGATGTTGGATCATGTCAGGTAAAACTTTAAGGTCGAAAGCAAGCCAATATACAGTGTAGATACCATTCATGTGTTTTGATGTTAGATGTGCTGTTTCATCAGTGACAACCATCTGAGTATAAGCATGATGAAGATCTAACATTGAGCAGATTTTACCTCCAGAGATTCATCACCAGCATAATTAATACTCTTTCTTTTATTGTTTTTCTTTCATATAATATATTTTTTCAATGTTATATTTTTTCTTACAATAACTTGCCTTAATATATAGAGGCTCTCCACCGTGTCAGTCTCCGCAGCACCACAGTTCAAAATTAGGTTTGACATTGATCACATTCACTTTCATACATTCAGCTTGTGACGTCAGCACCTCACCCTGTGCTATAGTAAATGTGTCTGAACTAGTGCCCTAAATCATGTGCACATCATTTTCCATTGTCTACGATGATAAGATAGCATGTACTGTATCTTCATATGAAAGTTGTTCTTTCTTCAACTATTCATACTAGAGCTATGGTCACTCATGCCACACTCCAGTTTATCACGTAAGCATTTGTTCTTAATCACTACAATTCCATCTCATGCTAATTCTTCAGGCAGCAATATAATCAGAATCCAATTCATTTGGTGACTGGTGTTGTGTAGAATTTGGATTTGTAATTATTTTTTTATTCTGTTCGCCTCAAAACAATATTTTAGCCTGTCAATATAACCCATGTTACTATTTAACTATGGTCCAATTTAAGATTGAGTTCTAGGATTTTCACTAATTTACGAGCTACAATTGTCACCACTTGGTTGTGAATCTTGAGCTTGGCATATTTGATTTGAATTATGGTGCCCAACATTAATAAGCTAACAGTCAATAAGCATTGGGAATCATAATGTTGTTGAGGGCAATTGATCAAGAAGAGATTGCAATAGAAAAGCCAATTATCAGGCAAGTGGTTGATAAAGTGTTAAGAGATAGTATTTATAAAAATGAATATTGTCTTGCAGTAGCCAGTAGCTTGGCTGAGTCTCTTGCATAGTTTTACCTAGAAGAAACTGTAACCCCTTAGTTATATAAAAAAAAAATTGACATACTTTTTGTTATTAATTATTTGACATAATAATGTAGTTATTTGGGTTATTAATTACTTCATCCTGTGTGAGGTAGATGAGATGACCCTCGATTAGGTGTGGATCAACATGCAGTGGTTCTCCATCAAGCCGTGTGTGAACTCGCACATCTGCCCTGTAGTACTTGTTCACTATCCTCCACACTGGGTCCAATGCGTCGCTTTGCTCCCGATGCACATCTGTTCCTTCGTTGTCTATTAGCTCTAAAACAATACTGTGGCATGATTTCCTTCCTCGCACAGGTAGTACCTACGTAGTTACCAAAAACTCAAGACCCATACATACCTGATACAATGTAATCAGCTGCAATTTTGTTTTCAGCACTGACTAAGAGTATCGGCAAATTACTGAACTTCCACATGTTTAACTACTTGAAGTTCACTCACACACTCACTCGATATTTTTTAGTTATTTTATGGACACTATTGCGAATGTCCTTTTACTTTATTCTTTTGAGAATTTACGTTATTTTTTATTTTGATTTTATTTATTTAGATAATCAATCATGTACTTCGATATATGAACTCTTTCCAGTTTATCTACGTAATACAAAGTACCTATATTTCTTTGATAAAATGAGACACACGGTGCAACAATAAATAGCATTGACCATTGATTGATATGTTTTTTATCTCTTTGATAGTTGTAGTTTATACACTTCTGTCAGTGTCAAATCTTGAAATCTTTGTTAAGCTTTGAAAGATGCAAGTGAGCCATAACGCAAGAATAATTGTTAATGGCTAGTTAATCAAAGAAATGAATTAAGAGAATAGCTATTGTTTATTTTATGTAACCAATGTAAATGTATTACAAATCATATTAGCGCGACTTTGAATGAAGATTTTACAATAATTATGAAACACTATATAATTATGACTAAGACCTCATGTCGCAAGATGGGTGGGAGCATTCACATTGTGATATCCATAGATTCTGGTATGCACTTAATACCAGGTGGGCTATGAGTTCATCCACACATCTTAGTCATGAAAGATAAAAGTGAAGTGCAAAAGGATAGGAGAATGATACAATTGCTTTACGTCACTTCACTTAATTGGAATCACTCATTTAATTGGAATCAAATTAAAGGGATTTCATTCCATTGCCATTCGGTTCAATGAATACAAATTCATAACTTTTCATTTGTTTTTAGTACAATAGACTAAAGGTCTTTTCATCCAAAAATTCGGCTGTATGGGCTATATCTTTTTACACATGCAATTAGAAAAGTCAAACAAAAATATCAAAATTAGATATTTGGCATAGATAACATTACACATCTACGAGTATTTGGTGATGAAAAGGCAATTCAATCGTGATAAATAACAAAGAGAATGGATAATAGGATATGGTCTGCGGAAGAGGAGGCGATAATCGCGACGAACACGGAGGCTACCGAGTGCAAGCGATGTGCCGTCGAATTAGGCTACTGGAAGGATGATTACATTGGATACTTCGCTAAACATGTTGACCGAAAAGCACCAGAGATCAATCGGGGATACTACGCCAGGGTCAAGGGGGTCGAGATGTTCATACATCAATTCTTGGAGGTTTGTTTAGACACGGAATACCTTACTGTACACCTAGTTATATACAAACGCACATTTTAAAAGCATAATTTAATCATCAATGTAATTTTATTATATTATATTACTATTTGCTCTGTAGTGTTCTCAGTCTACATTATGACCATTACATATTATTAGAGCTTCTGTGTGTGTGGGATAGCTTTTATGCAATCATATTAAATTTTTGACCTGCGTCAAGATAGCTACTGAAAGAAAAAAAACATATCATAAGTAGTTACTATTTCTCATGGATACAAGTAATGCAAGCTGTAAAACTGAGTTGGTAGTCCCAATATTGATTGATATGTTGTTCTCAGTAAAAAATGTCTGAAACTTTTAGAGATGTGATACTAAATGCCAGATTATAAATCTTGGCTGTGGATTCGACACTCTTTACTGGAGACTGAAGGACACGACACAAGCAGTTGGCAATTTTATAGAGTTGGATTTTCCAGCTGTTACTGCAAAGAAGGCTCATATCATCAAGCGCAACAAAGCACTACTGGAAAAGATTTGTAATGAAGGTACATAATCCTTATAAACGTATATGATGTTGTACAATCATTTTGAGAGACACTAATTAAATTTTTTGTTGAAAAGTTATTAATAGCTCTGTAGACTCAATATGAGTGACTTGGCTTGCATATTGATATTGGTTTTTAAAGTATGTATGACTAATCTAGAGTTTTGGTTGGAGATCTTAGAACTTATATTTCAAGATGGGTGGGAATTTACGTTGTAGATGTCTATGGGGTCCAGTAACCACTTAACACCAAGTGGGCTATGAGCTTGTCCACCCATCTAAGCAATAAAGAAAAAAAAAAAAAAAATTATGATACTAAAAATATTTCCTAACTGTACTGATAAGATGATTATGCACTACTTCCTAAAATAGATGTGAAAGTTGTCTATTTTTTTTATTAATATTGAAGCAACATTGTAGAAGTATTGAATAACAAATTTACCTGATAAAGAATGGCAATATTCATGATGTTCTGCCCACAGGCTACTAATGGGGCACCCATGACAAGTGTGGCGAAATAAAACCACTCCCAAGTTAAAAGAAAACTATAGGTATGTATCATTACAATTATTTTCCAGACGGCGAAGTGGTAATTCGCGAGGGCGACTTGCACTCGGACGGTTACCACCTGGTGGGGTGCGACCTGCGCTGCCTCACCGACGTGAAGCGCAAGCTGAGCGTCGCCGCCGCGGGCGCGCCCACGCTGGTGCTGGCGGAGTGCGTGCTGGTGTACCTGCGCTCCGACGCGGCCGACGCGCTGCTGCGCCACCTGGCGGCCGCCTTCCCGCGCTGCGTGCTGCTCACGTACGAGCAGTGCAGCCTGGACGACAAGTTCGGCGAGGTGATGGCGCGCAACCTGCGGGGCCGCGGCGTGGCGGCGCCGGGTCGCTCGCACGCGCTGGGCCCGGCGGACGGCGCGGCGCGGCTGCAGACGCTGGGCTGGGGGCGCGCGCGCGCGTGGGACATGGTGGCGGTGTGGCGCGCGCTGCCGGACGAGGACCGCGCGCGCGTGGAGCGCCTGGAGATGCTGGACGAGCGCGAGCTGTTGACGCAGCTCAACTCGCACTACGCGCTGGCCGTGGCGACCACCTGCGACCTGTTCGCCGACATGGACCTCAATGCGTGAGAGTTCGATCTCAACACATTTTTTTAATTACATTTCTAAGGACCGCGAGCAGTCATTATTCTGCTCTTGTCTAACGTGAACAAATTAAAAAATAAATGTAAGACTTTCGGGACAGTCAAGTGTCACAACAGTTCAGGAGGGGTCGGCTCTGGGGGATCTGATCAGTCACAACTCACAACTCATCAACTTTAACGTGAATTTAAAATTTGAGCTTTACACACTAGCTTATAATTTAATTACTTTATTAATATCTGTAATGCCCGCGTGATGCAATTTTGTTTAAAGGTGGTGTCGCAGTCGATTGTTTCAGATAATTGCAAAAATGGATTATTACAACTATATAACTGCATTAAAACACGTCACATAATAAATAATATACAAACGGTGTAAGGAGTCTGGAAGCGAAACGACAGAAAATAGTTCATTCATTATGTTCACGTATGTCGAGCGCGCAATGTAGCGCGAGGCAGCGGCTCGTTGTTCGCCTTACATTGCGCGCGACATGAAGCGGGATTTCCGTCCCGGGCACTGCAGCTGCGGATGGCAACGACGATCATGAGATGAAACGGAATTATTTCAAAAAAAATTAAATAAGAAAAATTTCTCAGTAAACAAATATTAAACTTTAAAACTGTTTTCAAGACATTCGATCGCCTTTTCAGCCAAAATTAGTAATTTTCACAGTAAACATTGAATATTGAGTAAGTGGACGCGCAGTGGTACCCCGGGGGCGCCCCCGGCCGGGCACCGGTGTTTGTGCTGAAGATCTCGCATTTATCATTTTATCCACTTTAAACTTTAAATAGCAATTTCAAAAAATAGTAAAAATTAGACTTGCCGATTTAAATAAACACAATATAGGGGCTTGAGCTGCCTCTGTTGTATTGTTACAATATTGGGCACCCGTACCTGAACTGTTGCCAGCTGCCAAATGTAATAACTCTGTCTGAAACTATTTAAAGCTAGAAAAGTATTTTTTTATTAATAACCGAATTTAAGATTTGTTACTCTTTGAAATCACGTATTGTTCGGGATTTATCTCCCGCGATGATGCAGGCGCACGGTGAGCAGGAGTCAGGAGGACCAGCTCCGGGGCTTATGAACGAACATACACGCTCACTTCTGCCATGTGCATAGCGGGGCAGAGCGGGGCGGCCACGATGTGTCGCCTTGAATGAACTGATCCTCAAAAACACTAAAATATTTAATAATTAATGTTACCAGAAAGAAAAAAGTCTATATAACTAAAAAAGTTCAAGTATGTTTGTAATTGTTCGCAAGTTTCGCGAGCATCACATCATACAGCTATATAGCCTCCCCCGGGCCCCGGCTCCGGCCGCGCCCCGCGTGCTGTGGACGAGTCGTTTGTCAAAATAACTAACCCTAACCACAATGCATTATGCAGTAACTGACAAAAATGTTTTTGTCTGTTAGTTCCGACTGATGCCCGACACGTCCGCGGCGACCGCGCGGCCTCGCCGGCGGACAAAGCCGTTGTAAAGGGTGCCGGGGGTTAACTTGCTTAATAAATATAGTGATGAAGCTTAAAACAATAATTAAGATCTTAATAATTAGCCCGGCAGCATTAATTAACGTTATATTTACACGAGGCCGCCCGCGCCCTCTGCGCTCGCGAGCTCATTGTTACATGTATAAGTGTTATTTATAAATAAATAAATGCTGGATTGAAGTAAAATAGCGTTTCATTGAACGAGACTACATTTTTTTAACAAATTACACGAACGAAGCCGCGTCCGCTCCACTGTCCCCGGGACACCACACGGACCGCTGCGGGGGGACTAGCCGGGACACTGCCCGGAGTGCTGCGGGGGGACTAGTCGGGACACTGCCCGGGAATCCCGTCGAGAGACGAGACATGAACTGGTTACTGTGTCGGTGCTGGGCAGTTTGTTTATTGGTAGGGCAGGACGGACTCAACGCCGCGGTAAGTGTTGTTGGCGCAGTAAGTGTTGCCCGCTGGAGGTCTCGCATCACCACAAACCAACGGTAATGAATTAGTTTCGCTCACATAACGAAGACTATGGGCTTTGTAAATGCACCGAGTAAACGCTGAGCTCGCTCAACCTACCTGTGCGGCCCTTGTGAATGACCCGAGATGCGGCCGGCGTCGCTCTTTTGATTTGTTGCTTACATGGGCGGACGAGCTCACAGCCTACCTGGTGTAAAGTAGTTGCGCAAGTCCATAGACATCTACAACGTAAATGTCGCCACCCACTTTCTCATGTCTCAAGGTGAATGGCTCTCAGTTTTAACAGAAAAACGTCTTTTATTTCGGGCCGGGGGCCGAACCTCCTACGAGATCCGCACGCCTAGGCGGCGCGCTGGGTATGTGGGACTTGACGATCTGCAAGGTGTTGGGAGCAAACCGCGGGACCAAGGAATTTTAGGGCCTTACCGCTCTAAACGACTCTTGCGCTCTTACACCCGACGTCCGATCTCCGTCCGGGGTCAGAACCCGGTCAGAGTAAGTGGGTTTCCGCGGTCAACACTACAACCAGACACGCGGCGCCACGCCGAGGACGCCCGACCGACGGGTCGTCGAGGCCATAGTCGACGACCAACGACGCCGGTCTCCGCGGTACGGCAGCCCTACCAGGCCGCCCAGGTGATGCTGTTGGTGTTCCGTGATACCCCACTGGGCCAGAACCAGCCTTTCGAGTCGGAACACGATACACCGCCGACCGGGTTGCACTTCCACCAAGCGGAGATCGCATCGCCACGCGTAATTCGCAACGAGCGCCTCCGCTTCCAGGTCCCAGGGAGGCGTCCCGGCGAGCACGCACGCCGCCTCGAGTGAGACGGTGCGGTATCCGCGAACCGTCCTGACCTCAATCGCGCGCTGTGGACGTAGCAATGCCGCAACGTTGTCGCGGGTTAGGGCGTGGCGTAGAGTAATTGTAACATTGCGTATTTATTCAGAGGACATTTACAAATGACATCCCGTGAGACAAGCTAGCTGAATTAAATTATCAAAAATATAAAAGTAAAGACGTGTTAAAGGCTTTCAGCGGGATATGGGCGGCGGGGGTAGAGAGCAGGGGGGGCAGGGAGCACGGTGCGGGGGGCTGCGCGCGGCTGTGGGACCTGTTCAATATTGTTAGTTTAGGGGTTCTCCCGGTCGCAGCGTGTAGCAACGGCGGCTCGTGAAGCGTGCGCGGGCTGCCGGCCGGGCAGGGAGGTCTGACTGACTGGCCGCTGTACTGACACTACTGCATTTCGTCTCATCTGGCTTTATTTAGATTCATTTTATTTTATATAAAACGATTAGCTGTAAATAAATCAACTTCATTCCATTTATATAACAAAGTTGCTGACATTGGAAGATTTTTAAAAACTACATACTGGCAGCAGCGGCGTCGCAAAAAGCAGATTGTCGCACGAGGAAAAGAAAATCTTTTTTATTGAGTAAGACATCTCGCTACGCGTGCCGGGGGTACAGAGCCCATGGCGTTGTTCCTATACACATGTCCAAGAGGGTTTCGAAAAAATTAAAAATGATACGTTATAAACACATTTATTTTCCTTTTTACAAATAAAGCTGTGTTGTAAATTTTGATTTTCACATTAAAAATATATTGAGAAAGTTCATAAACGACTTCATAAATGAATATTTAATTTTTTGTTTAAATTTTATCGACGGTTCGATTTGTTGATTGAACACGCGCACGCGGGTGGAGCGCGGCGCTATATGGTGGGCACGGTGAGCGCCAGCGCCTGCCGCAGCGCCAGGCGCAGGTCGGCGCCCGCCTCGCAGAACACGTGCGTGGCGTGCGCGTCCACGTGCACCAGCGTGTCGTGGCGCGGCAGGTGCACGATGCAGCCGTCCGCGCCGCGCTCCACCCGCGCCTCCTCCGCGCCCGCGCGCCGCAGCTCCCGCACCAGCGCCTCCACGTCCGGCGCGCCGCACTCCACGCGCCCGCCCGCCTCCGCGCCCCCCGCCCCGCCCGCGCCCGGCGGCGGCGAGTGCACGTGCAGGCGGCTGTCCCGCAGCGACAGCGCGGCGCGGAGGGGCGCGGCGCGCAG